>JAVSCE010004026.1:0-62034 GCA_032199065.1 Smutsia gigantea | reverse complement strand
CTTAAAAGGCCCTTTAAAAAATTGACCTTGGGCCTTCCCAAATACTAAAATTCATCTTTCACTGAAGTTCCTCACTACCTTAAGCAAAATTGTAAAATGTGTTTTTATTAATTTATTACTGCCAAGGTTGGCTCCCTTTTCTTCAAGCTTTTCTCTCTTTCTGGCACCTCCTTCACTGCCATGTACATTCATTAATCAACCCTGTGGCCAAACCAGAGGTATCTTAACAGGTGTTTGTACCCGCCTTTCACATCCAGGACACCCTTTACTATCAAAAGACAACCCCTCTATATTGCAATTTATCCGTAATACACACACAAAAAGAAATCCTTTACTCCCATAGTGATTCAATATCAACCATATTTGAATGATAATGGATTTCTGTTTAATGTGTATCAGTATTTGCATCTTACAATGAGCCACGACTGAAAAGCAGTACCCCAGAGTTAAGCAGCTACACTCTAGAGCCGGAGAGCCTTGGCTGGAATTCTGACTCTTCCGCTTGCTAGATGTATTACTTTGGGCTCTTTATGTAATCTTTCTTTAAAAAGGGGGTAAAAATATTAGCTAACTCATAAAGTTCCTTTGAAGAGTAACTGACTTAACATATGTAAAACACTAACAGGACCAGGACACAACAATCAGTGAATGCTATTAGCTATTTATTATGCCTTCATCCATCCATAACTGTGGTAAGAAAAGTTTAGTCTTCTATTAAACATTTCAGGAAATAAGCATATGAGAAAAACATCTTTGTAGGTAGACAGCCTATGATATTATATTACTAGGGGTAAGATAGGAAGGAAATTTAGTCTTTTATGGTAGACAGAGAGATAGACAAAATGCCAACTCTCAGGGCAGTATGGAGTCACTGAAGAATCTTCCATGGAGATGCTAGTTGCTAGGTGAAGGTGCTGAAGGCCTATTTCTGGTAATTCCTATTAACAGTCAGGTGTGCTGGGGTACATCACAGAATCTTCTTGGTGTGGCCCCACAGAAGAGTTCTAAATGCTTCAGTGCCAGAAAACACACTGAAATATGCACCTTAGAACCAACTCTATTTTTCGTCTGTTAATTACATCATGCCTAAAATATGTACCACTAGCATCAAATATACCTCTTATTATAGTGTCTTTATTTCCTCCTTGATTTCTTTAGCCATGGTTTTCACTATGCTATATTTTATTCAAAGTCACCTCAAATCTTCTTGTTTTTTAATAGCAGTCATAAATAAATGCATATAGGCCCAAAGGGCACTCTTCTTAGACTGCTCTCATTCACCTGTACCTCAGAATGCCAAATGATTATTTTGATTTTTCCCAAAACACATGGCATTACCTTAATACTTAATATTTTCTGAGTTTTGGGGCTCCTCTTTCTTCCTGGATTAGTAGCTACCCGATTACTGCTCTACCATGTAAGCCCTACTGCTCACATTCACAGCTTTATGCAAGGATAGGTGGCTCAGCACAGTCCTGAGAAGAGAGGAAGATCCATAAAGCCAACAGACCAGAATGTGGGCTGCCCTCAGAACCTGGCCTTGCTCACCGTCTCTGTTACCACCCCACTCAGTACCCAGCCCTCACTCTAGCTCCACCTGGGATGTTTTCTCCACAAATCTGATACAACCCACTTCTGTACTCAAAGCAATGTTGCTATAATATTTATTTAAATGTTTGATATCTTATTTAATACATAACCAATGACATTTTTACAAGAAAACTATGTTCCTGGCATGCATCTTTTTCACCCAGAATTTTACTGTATAAAATAAATAATGCTCTTCATTTAGGATCTTTTCCAACTCTTTCTGATCAAAATATGTTTGCCCCACGAGAGCAAACATTCAATTATCATCATTTTTGTTTAATGAGGAGAATAGCAGAGGGTGTTCAAGGATAATGACTGAAGTTGGATATTAGGCCAGTATCCATTAGTCTTGTTGAAAATCTAATGGAATATTCCAGGTCCACTTTACATTGCATACATGGAATTTTTCTTTTTTTTCCCCAGTGTAGAATTGACAATGGTCAGCTATATGAGACTGAGGCGGAGGCAGCTTCAAGGATACTGCGATGTACAGTAGGGTATACACAGGCACTTTACCAGGGCTTAGTATGTTGGCTGCAGATACAAACAGCAGAATTCAATTTCCTTGGAGTAAGTTCCTTTCCATGCCTGACAGATAACAAGGTGCTAACCCACCCTACGTATATTGTCTCCTGAACTTTCCTTTCTTTCTACCAAGAATCAGATGAGATGGTCTATTGATCTGTGTCTGTAGGTATAACAATCAGAGGAGGAAGCGAACTTTCCTTTCAAAACAATGAATCCTGTTTCCAAGAACCATTAAATGGAGTTCAAAATCAGACACAAATTCACTTCAGAATATTTATGAAACAATACCTCAAATCCCTTTACATTCTAGAATTCTAAGACACTTAGAATCAACTGTAAAATATTATCACATTAAGTACAAGGGGTGATGAGAGGTCAAAATAAAGAACTTATTGCAATGTAAACAAAGTCATTTCCTTAAGGAGAAAACTTCGGGTCCTGAATTTAATGAAGTCTTTAAACTCCAAAAGAAATGAGCAATTATAATATCTGGGATGAGGTATATAAAGTAAATTCATTGTAACAGTAAGTAAATACAGGTAGCATCTTCTACATGTGTCACACAACTGACCAGTGTGTAGAATTAGCCTAAAAGAGGAAGAGTTTGAGTATCTTGGGTCATCAAAGACTGTGGTGTCTCCAAAATGCTTGGTAGGAATATGCCTCCACCTGGTAACAATACTTCAATATATTGTGATTAAATAAGTTCCCCAGAATACCAATATGGGTTGACTACAGAGAACTGGTACTGGAAGAGCCAAGTAGAGCAAGGTGTACCTTATATTCATACCAAGACCAGAGTCATTCCACTCCTAATTCCTTCTTGTCATGCCTTTTTTTTCCCTCAAACGCCACTGTTGGTGAATAATAAGAGCCCACTTTTAATTTCTAATTTGGATTCACATAGCAGATCTCAGTTTCACTGTACACATGAAATAATTTTATTCTCATATTTGGTTCTGTGTCTTCAGTCCTACAAAATTGATGCGCCAAAAATGCCATGGTATATATGCTTTTAATTATCCATCCATTCACTCAATTTACTTATTCAGCAAACTGCATACCTAACCTCATGCTAGGTATACTAGGCAGCAAAATTAAAAAAAAAAAAGAAAAAGTTCCTGTTCTAAATGAGCATTATAGCCTAGTGAGGCAACAGAGGTGAACAATCACAACCAAAGATGGTCAATGCAATACCGAGGATGTGTTTATGACACAGGAGGGCTTGAGGCAAACAATGCCAAGAACTCTGCTTAGAAGGGCCAGGAAGAGGCTCCTGAGGGTAACTGTGGAGATGAGACTTGGAGAACAAGTTATAATTTAACAAGTGGAGGCGAGAACTACAGGGCTATGTGAAGCATGCAAGCAGTAGAAAATAAGGCACCAAGTCAAGAGTACTGCAAGGAGCTCATTGTTGTAGCTGAAAGTGTAAGGACTGTGAGGAACAGGGAAAAAAGATGTATTGAGGCTGTAGTATGGGACTGTATGGTCAATGAGATGGAACTTCTGCTCCTGAAAAGCTCACAGTCTAGAGGACAAAAGAGACCCTTCAACAGTTCATTTCATTAAGGGGTGGTGTCCAAGTGGAAGAACACAAAGGGAACCATGGCTGCACAGGCAAAACGGAGAGGCTTAAACAAGATACAAAGATACTAAAACTTCATCCTACAGGCAACAGAGTCTGAAAATTGTCTAAATGGGTAGCAAATCACTTTAGTGGCACTGTGGATAATGGACTGGAAGGCAGGAAAACAACAGCAGAGAGACCAATACAGAGCTTTCTGACAAAGCCCAGGCAAGCAATGTGATGGGCCTGAACTATACTACCCTACTTTGGGCAATTGTACAATGTCTTTTTCTAGCCAGGTAAATAGGGATTCTTTCAAATCATCATTAAAAGAAGAAAAGGAAAAAGTCCAGAGCAATATTTTCGAAATTCCTTATATTTAGGGGTTTAGAAAGAAGTTATATCAGAAGAACAAAAACAAAAACAAAACCTCAGTGATAACATGAGTTCAAATTTGAGTATAGATCATTTTTAAGGCCAGTAACGGGAATATAGGTAAGCAAATTGTGAAATATCAAAATATGATAGAAATTTAATATACACTGAAAATGACAGATCCTACATTAAGAACCTCAGAAACTTAAAACAGGAGTAGAAAAGGCAGGATAAAAAAATTGTATGAATAGTATGATATTACATAGACAGTACACAGAATAGATATGCTGACTAAAAGAAAAAGATAAAATAGTTAAAATAACTTTCTATTATTGTTATTCCATTTTTTACAACAGAGTAAAATGAAATAAAAAAAACCCCACAAGATTAATCTTTACCCAATGGGCCTGACCCAAATGGGTTACACACAATTTCTTGGTCCTTAGTTTCTTCTAATGGTTTTTACAAATGGTCCTGTCAATGTTCAGTTATTAATATACAAAAAAACTGATAATCTGGCTCAAGAAATATTTAAAATTCTTATAATGAACAGCTATCCCCTCCCTGATACAAGAATAAGGCAAATTCCACAAGCTAAATGGACTCAAAAAGAACACAGAGGAAATAAGTCACAAATAATTTTTGCACGTGTGTTTCTCTTCAATGCTTCAGAGAAAAGACTCTTTGGAATATGATTCTGACACATAAGAGCCTTTAAAAAGCCATTTAAAAACAAATCAATCTGCGAGGATATGGAGAAAGGGGAACCCTCCTATACTGCTGGAGGGAATGTAAATTAGTTCAACCATTGTGGAAAGCAGTATGGAGATTCCTCAAAAAACTAAAAATAGAAATACCATTTGACCCAGGAATCCCACTCCTAGGAATTTTCCCTAAGAATGTAGGATCCCAGATTAAAAAAGACATATGCACCTCTATGTTTATTACACCACTATTTACAATAGCCAAGATACGGAAGCAACCTAAGTGTCCATCAGTAGATGAATGGATAACGAAGATGTGGTACATATATACAATGGAATATTATACAGCCATAAGAAGAAAACAAATCCTACCATTTGCAACAACATGGATGGAGCTAGAGGGTCTAATGCTCAGTGAAATAAGCCAGGTGGAGAAAGACAAGTACCAAATGATTTCACTCATCTGTGGAGTATAACAACAAAGCAAAAACTGAAGGAACAAAACATCAGCAGACTCACAGAACCAAGAATGGACTAACAGTAAAGGGAAAGGGACTGGGGAGGATGGGTGGGAAGGGAGGGATAAGGGGAATAAGGGGCATTACAAATTAGCACACATAATGTAGGGGGGTGCACAGGGAAGGCAGTATAGCACAGAGAAGACAAGTAGTGACTCTATAGCATCTTACTACACTTATGGACAGTGACTGTAATCGGGTATGTGGTGGCGACTTGATAATGGGGGTATCTAGTAACCACAATGTTATTGTTTATTAATGATACCAAAAAAAAAAGTAAAAAAAAAATCAATCAACAAATATGCCATTTATTAAGCACCTATATAAGCCATGTACTTTACTCTAAAGACATAAAGAGAAAATAATAATAGCCCCTGTTCTCAAGGAGCTCCAGTCTAAAAGGAAAGATGGTTACAAATAATTGCACTAAAGTATAGTGAGTCCTCTGACAGAGGTATGTATAAGATACTGAGATCTAAGTAAAGAAGAAAAGTAGAATGAGAAGTAAGGGTAAGCTTCAAAATGGAGTTAGGTCTTAAATGAGCTACAGGAAGGGAAAGATAACTTGAATAGCATGTGCAAGGAAGTGTGAAATATGAAACAAGGCCAATGTGGATAATGTTAAGTTAGTCCCTATGGTACAAAGAGTAAGGGGAAGAGCAACAGGAAATGAGGTTAATGGAGGATGCAGGGAACAAATCCCAAAGGGACTTGTATTCAAACTAGAGAATTTGTCTATTATTGAATTCTGTCAAATCTACACTGCCATAAATTACAAGATACACCATGACTTTATACACTGTAAGAATGGGAAAAAAAGCTTTATGCTGGGGTCTGTAAGAAGTTTAACACAATACTCACTCATAAAGCTATACTACCAGAGGGCAACAATCTCAGTGTAAGATAAATAAACCAGCCATGCATAAAAGAACAGCAAGGAACTTTATATTTCTCAGTTTGCCCTTAGGTGAAAGGAGGGGGCAAAAAATCCCCTCCTCCCTACCAAGAACTGAACTCCAGGCAGGTCTTCAGCCCACACAAAAGCTACCAGTGTGGTCCAAAACCAAACCAAAACAAACAAGCAGGGGCTTTTAAGTGGTCTCAGTTTGGTATGATCCCCAGATGCCTGGTGGAAACAAATGCTAATTCTCTTTAGATAAACTAAACTCAAATCCAGGACAAAAGCAATTTAAGATGCAATCTCATTTCAAAGATGACCAATGAAAAAATATGCATTTTGAAATCGATGAAAAACAGTAGATTTAACAGTCAGTCTTAAATCTGGATATGTTTCAGAATTACCTGAGAAACTTTAAAAAAATACTTATTAACAGGCTGCTTATTAGAGATTCTCAGACAGGTAGGCCTGAAGCAGAGTCCTGAAATCTCTGTTAACAGGTTCCCCAAAGTTTTTCTTACACATTGAGCAAAGATACCAAGACACTACCTCTGCAGAATCAGCTGACAACTCCTACACCAGACATAAATGAAAACATTGGATTTTAAGCCAGAGCATAATTTGATCAGACCAACACTTCAGGAAGACCACTCTGATACCAGTAGACTTTGTGGAGAAGAGAGATTAGAGGAAGGTGAGGATAGATGAGGGTAGTAGTAACAGATTATTGAAATAGTTTTAAGGCAAGAGATGGTTATCGTTTAAATAGTAACAAAGGGGAGAAAAATAAGTATCAAGGGAGAATCAGAATTGTATAAAAACCTAGATGAAGGTAGAGGTGTAGGATCTAATTCTAAAAAATTTCAGAAGACTCACCCGTAATCGGCATTATAGCCAATTTAAAAATAAATCTTATTTGGATATGGTAATCTACCAACATTTAACTGCATAATAAAGTATAAGTGCTCTACAAAATCCTATACTATAAAACATCTAATGTTCCAAATGCAACTACAACTCAAAACAATCTCCACATTCAAATGTAAGTACAGAGGGATTGTATTCTTTAATGTTTTACATTTTTATTAATCAGTGTATATGCATTAAAAAATTAAAATCTCATTGGCAAAAAGAGAAAGGATTTTCACTGGTTGATAAATTTCAATTACGAACAGAAAACAATGAATTAACAAACTTACGCTGAATATGAATGAACTGTTTCGGCTGTTTAAACTCTCCTTTGTACAAGCGATTATAATAGTTGACGTTGCTCTCTGCCTCAGGAACTGGAATTACCATGCTCTCTTTTTTTTCTCTGAACACTTGCTGTGCTGAAATAGCTCGCTGTAAATGATGTTCCTGGGAAATGCAAAGTAGGCAACATAAGTTGTTTTAATACTGTTAATTCAATGAATAACTCAATATAAAATTTACTTTCTTCAATAACTCCAAGTTCCTTTAAGAATCAATTATAAATAGTTGCTTTGCCACTGTCCTACAGAAAGCATTGCCATTGTTCTCCCTTAATACTGGTGCTTATTCTACTACCACCTTAAATGATTGTATATATACATATTCACAAACTAGAATTTAACATCACAATTACAAAAAAATTGATCCCTAGTTTGCTAAATTAATTGAGCTGCTTATTACCAATACCAGATTATGGGAAAATATGCAAATGACAGGAAAATAATTTGTATCACAGATTTTAAGTATCTTCTGCACTTAATACACCTGAAACTTCAACAGTACAAAATTCTGGGTAATTCAGAGAAAGATAAAATTACATTCAACAGACCACATTACCACTACAGCAGGGAATAACATTTTAACAAAAAGGTTAAACAGAAAGTTTTCATAAAATATACCCATATTCTAATAACTTTTCATTATCTTCCCCACGTATTGCATACTTTCTCCCCTGACACACCATGGACTATTCACAATAAAGCAGCTTCACTTTGTGGAAGGTAAATTAGATCACGTCATGCCCAATGGATCCCCTTCATACGCAGATGAAATGTTAAAATTATCAGTGATTTAATAAGGCCTTCTATCTCTTCAACCTTATCTCCAACCCCTTTCCTCCCATCTTTTATTCTAGCCACCCTACATCTCCTTAAGTTCCTAAATATCCAAATGGATTGTTTTTGAAATTCATTCACGTCTCTTTCATTAGAGAGGTCTTCTGTGATTTTCTTATCTAAAAGAGTACTGACTATGCTGCAATGCATAAATTAATTATTATTTATCAGTAGTCAACCTTTCAACACTTTTCACAGCCCCTAGTAGACACCAGATACTACTACTGTCACTGAGAATTGTTAAGAGTAAATGAGACAGGCTCTGCCATTAAAGAACTTAGCTAGTGGAAAACAGAGATTCTAAGTAGGTAATCATGTTTGCACTTCACAATTATGTCTCTTCGCAGTCACACCCCTGTCTTGGGAGGACAGAGAAAGATGTCCAAAAAGAGCAAAAATTTAAACCAAGACTGTTAAGATCAGTAAAGATTTAGCAAGGCAAAAGAAAAAAGAAAGAATCCAGGCTGAGAAAACAGAATATCTAAAATGGACAGAAGCCCAGAGACGTTCAATAAAAAGGCAAGCAGTTGAGGAAAGGGACAGGAGTGTGGGTATGGCTTAGATTTGACAGTTTCCCCCTTTCAGTGCCAGGTAGAAACATGTTTTTCTTTGTAGGGTAGGATCCCAAGTTGGAGCACTAAATATATTTCCCAATAAAAATGCTAGTAACAATTTAATTAGAAATGATTAGTAGTAAAAACTTTTGAGTTAACTGGGAAACTGTGAGGGGATCAAATACACACACAAACAGATCAAGAAACAAGGAAGCCAGGCCTTGAATGAGCAATTTCTAGCATTATTTAAGCCTGTATTTTCCTATTATCCTGAAGACATTTTATTCTCCTGGTCAAAGGAAGTGATGTAATATGCAATGCCATCTTTTATTTATGTTTTACAGTTCTCAAAGTACACCCACAACCACATACTTATAAGCTCCTCACAATCTTGGGACATAGGGGTTGATGTTACCCATTTTGTATTTAAGACTCAAGAAACAATGATTTGGTCTTACATATGAGTTGAATTTCAGGATTCTGACTCCAGTTCTTTGACTAGTCCACCCAGTTAGGCTGTTAAAGATGAAAAACTTGTTCTTATAATGCTAATAATCTGTAGGTATGGGTGACAAGACAAAACTGAGCTAACTGGCAGCACGTTTTTGATCTCAAGAGATTCTTTTGATATATATTGGACTTTCTCCTAAGTATAAAACATTTTTAGGTATTATCCAGTTATTGAAATATATCTTTAATAGACAGAGACTTAATATTATTTTAATATTACAAGTGAGAAAATTTAAAAACATCATAGATGACGCTCTTCTTGTTAACACAGCTGGCAGATCACAGAGCAGCAGCCAGAAATTAAGCAACCAACCACGACATATTCCCCCATTTTAATTTACAGAACAAATTTAGTTCTAAAAGTAAACTCTCAATTATCATTTCCTTCCCCATATTTTCAGACGGTCTCTCAACCAAAAAAAAAAAAAAGCCTTATAGAGACCTGCGTTTCATATAACAACCATAACCAGTGTCAAACATACAGAATCCTGTAAGCAGGCAGAAGAGTTTTGATTTGTCTTTATTGGGAGAAGGGGCAGACAGGAGTAACACTGATTCCTTGAAACATGCTGCATTATATATTGGTGAGGTTACTTGATTTTTTTAAATAGAGGAAAAAAAAATCAGGCATTACTTGATTTCCTGTCCTTTAAAAAGACATCCTTTGGATCTACTAACTCCACTTACAGAATTCATCAAAAGGCAACAAATAAATGGGCAATGATGACTAAAAATGCTCACCATGGCAATGGTTATATAATACAAAAAAAACCTGGAAGTCTAAATGACAATAAATGGGGAATTAGTTATATTAATTATGTTATATACATAAAATGGAACTATTATGTAGTAGTAAAAAATAACAATGTGGATTACTACTAACCTGAAAAGATGTTAGGATATTAAGTAAACAGCAGGTTGTAAAATGACATGTATGTATGTGTGGGTGTGTGTACATACACACACCCACACATACACACACACACACATATATATATATATATGAATATACAAAAACATGAAAGAAAACATAATAGAATGTACCACAAAGTACCATTTATGTGATCCTTATTTTCTTCTGTGTGCCCTTGTGTATTTTCTGAACTTTCAATAGTATAAATCTGTATTACTTCGGTAAATGTTTTAAAATGCTTTTAAGGTTTTGCATCATAAATGAAGGGACTCTCCAACAAAATAAACAAAATCACTTCCTATGGTTATTATGACATTCTGAAATAGCCTTTTGAAACCTACTACATATCGAAACATTTTGGGTTTTCCTAGAGATTATTATACATTCTCTACATTTTCCGAGTTACAAGTGAAATTACATGATAAACCATTAAAAGCAAACTTAAAGAAGCTAAATAATTCATGACTTTTAGTCATATACCATGCACACCTGCAATGTGCAAGGTAGAAAAAAATTTTTTTTCAGCAATGAGTAAGCTAAGGGTCCATGGCCACACTGGTAGAAATCAGCAGGTTTGAAACTTGAATCCTTACTTGTATGTCTCTTTTTCCTCTTGCCATGCTCATGCCCCAACTTGTTGGGTTTCAGACTCTACCAACTGAGTTAGGCTGCATACAGAGATTATTCATTGGTGTTTTAAAATTTCACATGCAAAATTCCCAATTAAAGATAGCAGACTGAATGCCTACATTTATCTACTCTACTTCCCTAAAATAGTAAATGTATTAATAAAGGACAAGAAACTTCTAAAGCCACAATGAAAAAGAGAATGACAGATGAGCCATCAGCACAAAGCAGTGTAGAAAAATTCTGGGAGATCAAAATCAAAAGAAGTTTCAGATCCTTGCAGAGAAGGAAAAGATAAAAACCGAGCCCATCTATCCCACAGAAAACCAGACGATGGGGATTCTGAAACACTTGCTACAAACAGCTACCATGGAACAAACCCTTCTCTGCATATTCCTCAAAAGCAGATCATTTTACATGAAAGAGGATAACATGGAATGAGGAATGTTGTGAACGACCCCAAATCTACAAAAATGAACAGAAGAAAGCATAGTAAGTCTATTATTATTATTAAAAATAAAAAACAAGATTCAACTTTATCTCTAATGATGAAGTAACTCTGTCCACTTTAGGGGGTGGGGGACGGACCCAGACAACTTTGATAAAAATGCTCTAAACTTAATTAAATATGCATTTTTGAGATACAAAAAATCACACTGAATCATTAAACATCAGAGAAGGGGCAAAAGACTCAGTAAAAAATGAAGAGAGCTGATTGACTCAGGAAAGAATGAAAAGATAATTATCTCAAAGATCAAAAATTACTAGAAGCCCAGGGCAAATTATACTCTAACGAAAACTTGTGTTACATAAAGGCTGTCAAATAACTAAGAAATGAAAATGAAGCAAAAAAATAAAATAAAATGAGTAAGAAATTGATAGGATGTAAAACAGACAAAAAAGGAATGACATTCATGTAATTGGAGTTCCTGAAGAAGAAAAACAAAACAATGTAACAGAACTAACATGTAAAACACCTTCCCACCCCACAAAATAACTGGAAATAAAAGATATGAATCTACATATCAAAAAAGCCCACCATGGAACAAAGCGGCACTAGAACCTGCACTACCCACACAGGATCTAACAATGCTTGGCACAATCGGGAGAAAATGCTCTGCTCACAGTTTCTCCCTTGGGAGGGAAAGAACATCCAACATTTCGGCTTGTTAGGGAACTGGCCAAAAGACTAACTTCTGTCTCACCTAACCCAGAGAGCTGACTGAACCAGCATTCTTTAGATGCCCTGGGGAAAGTGAGGAGGATGGGTTAGGGAGGACGGCGGAAAGTGGGAGGGTCTGTGGAGAACAAAAGAGCTCAGAGGCTTGTTACAGCACCAGAGAACTTACAGTACTGGAGGCAGACAGCAGAGGGAGCAACAGATTACAAGCTTCTGAAACAGAAATTAGCAAACCCCTCTAACTGGGAAAATTACGGGCGCACATCCAGAGAAGAAACATCTCCAGAAAGGTTTCGGGTGCTTCCAGACTATCTACCTGGACTGACTGGTAAGGCCTTCTCCCTCTATGAAGCAAACTCGTAAAAACTGGGAGAAGTGGCTGTTTTTTCAGAAGCACAAATTACAGCAAAAAAAACAACAACAAAGGCACATAAAGAAACAGGGAAATAATGGCTCAAAGGAATAAATCTCCAGAAACTGACTCTAAGGAAATGGAAATCTGTGAATGAACTGATGAAGTTTAAAATAAATATCTTAAACTTCAATGCACTACAACAGACCACACAGGAAAACTAAATCAAACCAGGTAAAAATGATGCATGAAGAAAATGAGAATATCAAAAGACATGGAAAATATAAAAAGAACCAAACAAATTCTGGAGCTGAAAACTACAGTAACTAACTGAATAGAAAAATCTACTAGGGTTCAACAGCAGACTTTATTAAGCAAAATTAAGAATTAGTGAACCCAGAGAAGGCATTCGAAATTACTGGGTCAGAGAAACAAAAAGAAAAAAAGAATGAGGTCTACGGGACCTGTATATCACTATGAACAGACCAATATACATATTATGGAAGCCCCAAAAGGAGGAAGAAAGGAAGAGAGCTTTTTTGAAGAAATAATAGCCGAAATCCCCTCAAATCTGAGGAAGGAAATAGATACCCAAATTCAAAATGTTCAAAAACCCCAAGTAAGATAAACTCAAGGAAGCCCACACTAAGACACATTGTAATTAAACTGCAAAAATCAAACACAAAGAGAAAATCGAAAATCTTGAAAGCCGTAAGGAAAAAGCAAATCATCACATACAAGGCAAGGCCTATAAAATTTTCAGCAATTTCTCATCGGAAACATTACAGGCCAGAAACAAGTGAGACAATACAGTACAAGCTCTGAAAGAAAAAAACGGCCAACAAAGATGCGATATCTGGAAAAACTGCCCTTCAAGTATGATGGAGAAATAAAGACCTACCCAGAAAAATAAAGCTGAGAGAGTTCATCACTACAAGACCTGCTTATAAGAATTCTAAAGCGAATCCTTCAAGATGAATCAGGAGGAGACTAGACAGTAACACAAAAACATTTGAAACTACGCTAGCATATAGACATAAACATACACTTGTAAAGGTCATATGTACATCACTTTTAATTCTGGTATAGAATTTAAAAAATAAAAGCATAAAAATAGCTATTAAACAAAGGCCATATATGACAAACCCACAGCCAACATCACACTTAACAGCAAGAACCTGAAAGCTCTTCCTTTAAGATTGGGAACAAGACAAGGATGCCCACTCTCCCCACTTTTATTCAACATAGTATTGGAAGTCCTAGCCACAGCAATCAGACAACTCAAACAAATAAAAGGGACCCAGATCGGCAAGGAATAAGTTAAACTGTCACTGTTTGCAAGTGATATGATACTGTACATAAAAAACCCTAAAGAATCCACTCCAAAACTACTTGATCTAATTATCTGAATTCAGCAAAGTTGCAGGATACACAATTAATACACAGACACCTGTTGCATTTCTATACACTAACGATGAACTAGCAGAAAGAGAAATCAGGAAAACAATTCCATTCACAATCGCATCAAAAAGAATAAAATACCTAGGAATAAACCTAACCAAGGAAGTGAAAGACCTATACCCTGAAAACTACAAGGCACTCATGAGAGAAATTAAAGAAGACACCAATAAATGGAAACACATCTCGTGCTCATGGATAAGAAGAATGAATATTGTCAAAATGGCCATCCTGCCTAAAGCAATCTACAGACTTAAATGCAATCCCTATCAAAATACTAAAAGAATTCTTCAATGAACTGAGCAAATAGCTATAAAATTCAAATGGAAACACAAAAGACCCCAAAAAGCAAAAGCAATCCTGAGAAGGAAGAATAAAGCTGGGGGAATTACGTTCCCTGACTTCAAGCTCTACTACAAAGCCACAGTAATCAAGACAATTTGGTACTGGCACAAGAACAGACCCACAGACGCATGGAACAGAAACAGAGAGCACAGACATAAACCCAAGCATATATGGTCAATTAATATACGATAAAGGAGCCATGGATATACAATGGGGAAATGACAGCCTCTTCAACAGCTGGTGTTGGCACAACTGGACAGCTACAAGTAAGAGAATGAAACTGGATTACTGTCCAACCCCATACACAAAAGTAAATTTGAAATGGATCAAAGACCCGAATATAAGTCATGAAACCATAAAAATCTTAGAAGAAAACATAGGCAGAAATCTCTTCAATGTAAACATCAGCAACTTTTTTCTGAACGCATCTCTTCAGGCAAGGGAAACAAAAGCAAAAATGAACAAATGGGACTACATAAAACTAAAAAGCTTCTTTCTGTACAGCAAAGGATACCATCAGCAGAACAAAAAGGCATCCTACAGTATGGGAGAATATATTTGTAAATGACATATCTGACAAGGGGTTAACATCCAAAATATATAAAGAACTCACATGCCTCAACACCCAAAAAGCAAATAATCCAATTAAAAAAATGGGCAGAGGATATGAACAGACAATTCTCCAAAGAGAAATTCAGATGGCCAACAGGCACATGAAAAGATGCTCCACATTGCTAATCATCAGAGAAATGCAAATTAAAACCACAATGAGATACCACCTCACACCAGTTAGGATGTCCAATACTTAAAAGACAAGCAACAACAAATGCTGGCGAGGATGCAGAGAAAGGGGACCCTCCCTACACTGCTGCTGGGAATGTAAACTAGTTCAACCATTGTGGAAAGCAATATGCAGGTTCCTCAAAAAACTAAAAATAGAAATACTATTTGATCCAGGAATTCGACTCCTAGGAATTTACCCAAAGAAAACAAGTTCTCAGATTCAAAAAGATACATACACCCTTATGTTTTTTATTGCAGCACTATTTACAATAGTGAAGATATGGAAGCAACCTAAGTGTCCATCAGTGGATGAATGGACAAAGAAGATGTGATACATATAAAAAATGGAATACTATTCAGCCTAAGAAAGAAACAAATCCTACCATTTGCAACAACATGATGGAGCTAGAGGAAATAAGTCAGGCAGAGAAGGATGTATCAAATGATTTCCCTCATTTGTGGAGTACAACAACGAAGCAAAACTGAAGGAACAAAATAGCATCAGACTCAGACTCCAAGAAGGAACTAGTGGTTACCAAGGGGGTGTGGAGGAGGGTGAGTGGGAGCGAGGGAGAAGGGGATTTTGGGGTATTATGATTAGTGCACATGGTGTGTTGTGGGGTCATGGGGAAGACAGTTTAGCACAGAGAAGACAAGTAGGGACTCTGTGGCATCTTGCTATACTGATGGACAGTGACTTCAATGGGGTATGTGGGGGGACTCAGTAAGGGTGAATGTAGTAACCACATGTTTTTCTTGTGAAACCTTCATAAGAGTGTATTTCAATGATACCTTAATAAAAATTAAACAGAATTGTGTTAATGGATACAAAAATTAAAAGATGTAATTTTTTACATCAATAAAGCAGGGAAAGATGTAAGGATTTGAGCTTTTCTATGTCACTGAATATAAGTTATCAGTTTAAAATAGGGTGTTAGAACTATATGAAGTTTTATGCAATTCCTACAGTAACCACAAAGAAAATACTTATGGAAGATGCACAAAAGAAAATAAGAAAGGAATCAAAGCTTGTCACTACAAAAAAATCATGAAACACAAAGGAAGGTAGCAAGCAAGAGAAAAGAGGGACAAAGTAACTACAGGACATACAGAAAACAACAACACAACAAAAAATAGTATGTCCTTCACTATCAGTAATTTACTTTAAATGTAAATGGATTAAACTCCCTCGTCAAAAAACATGAGTGACTGAGATTAAAAAACAAGCTAATTATATGATGTCTATTAAAGATTCACTTTAGATAGAAGAACACATGAAAATAAAGGATGTGAAAAGACAGTCTATGCAAATAGTAACCAAAACAGAGCATGCTTATATCAGACAGTAAGACTTTAAGTCAAATACTATCACATGTGACAAAGAGGGACAATATACAGTGATAAAAGGGTCAGTTCACTAGGAAGCTATAACAACTATACATATACATGCATTTAATAGCAGAGCACAAAATATATGAATTCAAATATATGACACAAACACTAACAGAACTGAAGGAAAACAAACAGTGATACAGTAATAGGAGATTTCAGTAACCCATTTTCATTAATGGATAGATCAACCAGACAGCATATCATAAGGACTGAGGACCTGAATGACACTACAGACCAACTGACTGTAACAGATTCATATACAGAACACTCCACCCAACATCAGCAGAATACACATTCTTCTCAAGCACACACAAAACATTCTACAGGATAGATCGTACCTTGGGCCACAAAACAAGTTTTATCCAATTTAAGAAGATGGAGGTCATAAGAAGACTGAAAGTATCTTTTCCAACCACAATGGAGTGAAACCAGAAATCAACAAAAGGAAAACAGGAAAACCCACAAATATGTGGAAATTGAACAACAAACTTGAACAATCAAAAGGAGTCACAAGAGAATTTAGAAAACAGGAAGACAAAGAATAAGAAAGATTAGAACAGAAATAAATGAAATAGATGACAGGAAAATAGAAGAAAAAAATCAATGAAACTAAAGGTTGTTTTGAAAAGATCAACAAATTTGACCAACCCTTAGCTATACAAACTAAGAAAAATTCAAGTATTAAAATGCAAAAATGAAAGAGACATTAAAAATGATGCCACAGAAACAAAAAGAATCATAACAGACTACTAGTGATAATTATATACCAATAAACTGCATAACCTAGAAGAAACAGATAAATTTCTAGAAACATGAACTACCAAGACTAATTCATGAAGAAATAAAAAACCTCAACAAACCTCTTACTAGAAAGGACATTGAAACAATGATAAAAGAAAATGAAAACAAAGAAGAGCTCAACACTGGATGACTTCACTGGAGATTTCTACTGCCATTTAAATAATTAACACCAATCCTTCTCACTCTCTTCCCAAAATACTGAAGAGGAGGGAAAATTTCCAAACTCATTTAACAAGGCCAGGATTACTCTGATACCAAAATCAAACAAAGATTCTACAAGAAGAAGGGCTGGGATGGGGGAAAATGGGTGAACATGGTCAAAAGGTATAAAGTTACAGTTATAAGATTAATAAATTCTGGAGATATAATGTACTGCATGGTGACTACAGTTAACAATACTGTACTGTATATTTGAAAGCTGTTAAGAGAGTAAATCTTAAAAGTTATCACAAGAAAGGAAAATTTCTGCGAGGTGATTGGTGTGAACTTATTATGGCAATTATTTTGCAATAGTTACATAAATAAAATTAGTTTGTATACCTTAACCTAATACAATGTTATATTTCAATTATATCTCAATAAAACTGGGGGTGGGGGGGTTGGAGGAGCACAGAAATACTACAAGGAAAAAAAACACAGACCAATATCTCTGATGAATATTAATGCAAAGGTCCTCAACAAATTACTAGCAAAACAAATTCAACACATTAAAATGGTTACATACACCATGACCAAGTGGGATTTCTTACTGGAATGCAAGAATGTTCAATATATGAAAAGTGATCAATGTAATACACTGTAACAAAAAGAATGAAAGACAAAAACCATATGAACATTTCAACTGATGCATTGCCAAAATTCAACATTCTCTCATGATAAAAACACCTGACAAACTAGGAATAGAAGGAAATTAACCTCAATAAAGGCCATATATGAAAAGCCCCAACTAACATCATACTCAATGGTGAAAAACAAAGGTTTTTCAGGAACAAAGCAAAGATGTCCACTTTTGCCACTTCTATTCAACATTGTACTAGAAGTACTAGCAAGAGCAGTTACCAAGAAAAAGAAAGAAAAGGTATCCAAATTGGAAAGGAAGAGTAAAATTATCTCAGTCCACAGAAAACATGATTTTTTATGTAGAAGACTCTAAAAAGATCTCTCACACACACACATACAAACAACCTGGTAGAACTTGTAAATGACTCAACAAAATTGCAGGATAGATGATCAACACAGAAAAAAACACTTGTATTTCTATTTTAACAATGAATAATCTGTAAAGGAAATTAAGAAAACAATCTCATTTATAATAGCATCAAAAAAATAATAAAATACTTAGAAGTAAATTTAACCAAGGAGGTGAAAGGCTTTTACACTGAAAAACACAAAACACTGCTGAAAGAAATTAAAGCATTAAGTAAATAGAAAGACATCCTGTGTTCATGGACTGGAAAGCTTATATTAAAAACAAAACTACCATATGATCCAGCAATCCTACTTTCTGGGCATGTATCCCAAAGAAATGAAAACATGACCTCAAAGAGATATTTGCACACTCACGTTCACTGCAGTGTTATTCACAATTACAAGTGAGAGAAACAACTCAAGTGTTTACTGAAAAATGAATGGATAAACAAAATATGATATACACATATAATGGATTATTTTTCAGCCTTAAAAGGAAATTCTGACATGCTAACAATATGGATGAACCTTGAGGACTTATGCTAAGGGAAATCAGTCAGTCACAAAAAGACAAATACTGCATGAATTTCACTTATATGAGGTCTAAAGTAGTCAAATTCTTAGAAATACAAAATAGAATAGTGATCACCAGGGATTGGGGAAGGAGGAAAAGGGAAGTTGTTCAGTGAGTACAGAATTTGTTTTCCAAGATGAAACAAGTGCTAGATAGCTGTTGCATAGCTCTTCGCTTACAGTTAACACTACTGTACTGTACACTTAAATATGGTCCTGATGGTAAATTTTAGGTTATGTGTTTCTTACTATAACAAAAAAAAAAGCTCACCAACTATGTGGCAAAGGTAACCCAGAATAACCAATTAAGACATGTTATTTGAATACAACTATTTCAAAAATAATGAAAAAAATCCTCAAAGTCTCCACACAAAAATAGTAACAATATTATTAACGTATATTATATAACTTAAAAGGCAAAAGAATCAGACTAACATCAGACTTCAAAACAACATATAAAGCAAAGCAGCATTTTCAGAAACCTCAATGAACAAAGTGTAAATCAAGGATTTTACATTCAGTAAATGTTCTTCAAGTATCAAGAATATAGAAACAAAATAGGAGATTCTGTTGGGAACTTTTGAGGAATCTACTACACTGTTCAACAGAAATATAATGCAAGTTACAAATGTGAGCTACATATTTAAATTTCCTAGTAGCCACACATAAAATAAAAACAGATGAAATTAATTTTAAGAATATTTTTAATTAAGCCAACATACATCCCAAATATAATTCCACGTTATCAACATAAAAATGTATGCAGGTATTTTACATTTTCCTCTTCTGTATCAAGTTTACAAAATCTTGTATTCTATATGTACAGAACATCTCAATTCAGATTGGCCATATTTCAAGTGCTCAACGGCCATTACTATTAGTGGCTACACACTGGATAATGTAGGTTCATCTTCATCTTGACTTCATCCAAACAAGAGATAACTGGAAAATTTCAGCAAAATTTTATATATGTATCAATATGTGCTATGCAATGATGACTTACTTTATATATTATATGAGTTTACACTAATAAACATGCATATACATAAATCTCAAAGATGGAAAAAGGCCAGAAGACTGATATACAAACACCTGCACACTGAAGTGGAAATAATGCCCCGTTTTTGGAAGAAAGGAAAAAAACACAAATTTTCTCAAATACAAAAACAGCTTTTCAGACAAAAGTGCAAAAAATAAAGAGAAAGAAACACAGCCAATACAGCATAATACAAAAATATGTTAAATATTATTATAGCGTTAAGCTCAAACATAATCAGTAGTAGCAATAAATGTGAGTGGACTTAACTCATCTATGAAACAAAATGATTTTCAATTTGTCTCATAACCTGAGTCAATTATATGTTGTATACAAGAAAAACATCCCAAATAAGTAGTTCAGAAACAGTAAAATTTAATGGATGGAAAGATCAAAGTTTATCAGATAATGGAAGACAAAAAGAAAGACAAGCAGGTCTTAATATCAAACAAGTACAATTCAACCCAAAGGGCATTAACATGACTCCAAAACCACAATTCAAAACAAACACTTGAAATATGTATATATCATTTATGCAGATCTATACCTACAGATGTTGAGCACCTATACACATTTGTGAATATCTATACATCAAATAATGTAACAACCATTTTAGGAAGCAAAAGCTACAGTATATGCAAGGACTGAAAGTTAAAGACACACTAATAATTGTAATACACCACTCAAAACACAAGGTAAATCAAGTGGACTAAGAACAGGCAAGGATCCAAGCAACCTAGTAAGACAGATCTTAATGATAATACATCAAACTTTACACCCAATGCCCCTTCTCAAGTACTCATGGAACTCTGAAAAAAATGATGATATATTAGTTAAGAATTACAAAAAACAAGGTATTATGAATGGAATAGAAGGGATAAGGAGGGAGTGGATAGTTCTTACACCCTTTATATAGCTCTGAATTTTAGAACCATGTTAATACTTAACATGCTCTAAAAATAATTTAAATCAATGAGGTAGGGAGAATCCAAAATAGAATACAAAGGAAAACAAAAATAAACCTCATTTATTAGGAATAAATATTCATATATCTACAATGAAGGGGAAGGGAAAGAAAGGAATTTAAGTTTTTTTGCAAAATAATGATGAGGCACATCTGTAAAACTGGTTTATACGTCAAAAGATTGTTCTGAGGATTGCATAAATTAATAGTGTCTGACAGTCCATGGCACAATGTAAGGGATAAAAATTTGTTTTTATAAAAATGTATCACAAAGGTGCAATATTTGAAATAGTGGAATTTTAAGAACAGATTTTTAAAAAAGAAAAATTAATAAAATTTGAAATTAAAAATCTTTTTTAAATGCCCATTCATAAGAAAATATTCTCTGAAAGCAAGGAAGAAATGTCCATAACCTGATAAAGGGAAGGCACCTATGGAAAACCTACAGCTAACATATTTAATCGTCATAGACTGAATGCTTTCATTCCAAGATCAAAAGCAGGACAAGGCAGAGACTTCTAGGAAGATGGCGGCGTGAACAGGTTGGCGGAAATCTCCTCCAAAAACGATATATATTTGTGAAAATACAACAAATACAATTTCAAAGAGAGAGCAGAAGATACAGTACAACAGCCAGGCTACAGCTACATCTGCGAGAACTCAACGCCTCACAAAGTGGGTAAGATACAAAGCTGCGACCTGGCGGGAACCGAGCACTGCCCCACCCCAGTGCAATGGTGGGAGGAAAAGAATCAGAGTCGGGAGGGAGTGGAAGCACAAGCCCGCCAAATAACCATCCCTGGTGATTTGCACCAGGAGCACAGACACACATCGCGTGGCGTATCAGAGATTAGATAAACAGAAAGGCAGGATTCAAGACGGAGACTGCAAGAGGGTCCCTTCAGCCGGCTCCCCTGGGACAAAAGAAAAGCAGGCGCTTTTTTAAAAGTCTTAAAGAGATAAGGGCCCAACAGTGGAAAAAATTCATCCCAGTGTACTCAGCGAAGCAGTCTTGGAGTTTTGGGGAATTTTGGACCCCCTAGTTGGTGGCTGGGCAAAGCAGCGGCGCCAAGGCTTCCCACAGAGATCAGGAGACTGCCATTCGTCCCCCCACCCCCACCCAACGCCGCAAAGGGTCCAGCGGACACGGCCACAGCTGCAGAACAATGTAGGAGCGGCCCCACCCAAAGCAACCTCACAAAATCTACTACTGGCAGGTGCGCAGCTAAGCGGGAAGGGCCCCAGAACCCAGAAACCAGAAAAAGGGCTGGAAGGCACCAAGCTGACCAGAACGCAAACAGCTAGACTGAAAACCCCCGCAGTGCTACAGGCTAGGCGGAGGCGCTCTGCACACAGGCAGCTCAGCGGATTATCCCAGAGATTACCTCCCGGTGTGCGGGAAACCAGCTCAGGCCCCAGAGAAGAGCAAGGAGAACAACAAGCAGGAAGGGACTTTGTTTTCCCAGCTGACACACGTAGCACCTACCAGTGACCACTTCTATCGCCATGAAAAGACAGAGGAATATGGTACAGACAAGGATCACACAGACAACCCCAGAGAGAAGGCCTGATGGGATAGACCTACACAATCTTCCTCAAAAAGAATTCAGAATAAAAGTCATAACCATGATGATGGATCTACAGAAAAATATGCAAGAGCTAAGGGAGGAAGTGAGGAAAGACAATGTAGAAATGAGACAAGCGACTGACGGGCTTAAGAGCAGACTGGATGAGGCGCAAGAGACTGTTAATGGAATAGAAATCAGAGAACAGGAATACAGAGCAGCTGAGGCAGAGAGAGATAAAAGGATCTCTAGGAATGAAAGAATATTAAGAGAACTGTGTGACCAATCCAAACAGAACAACATTCACATTATAGGAGTACCAGAAGAAGAAGGGAGAGAAAAAGGGATAGAAAGTATCTTTGAAGAAATAACTGCTGAAAACTTCCCCAAGATGGGGAAGGAAATAGTTTCTCAGACCACAGAAGCCCACAGATCTCCCAACACCAGGGACCCAAGGAAGACAACATCAAGACAAGTAATAATTAAAATGGCAAAGATCAAAGATACGGACAGAGTATTGAAGGCAGCTAGAGAGAGAAAAAAGATCACCTACAAAGGAAAACCCATCAGGCTATCATCAGACTTCTCAACAGAAACCTTACAGGCCAGAAGAGAATGGCATGATATATTTAATGCAATGAAATAGAAGGGCCTTGAACCAAAAATACTGTATCCAGCACGATTATCATTTAAATTTGAGGGCGGGATTAAACAATTCCCAGACAAGCGAAAGCTGACGGAATTTGCCTCCCACAAACCACCTCTACAGGATATCTTAAAGGGACTGCTCTAGAGGGAAGCACTCCTAAGGCTAAAAAGATGTCACCAGAGAGAATAAAATCATAGCAGAGAAAGCAGACCATCCAAATGCTAACTAAAGGCAAAAAGTAAAATCAATTATCGACAAAAACAATCAAAGTAAATGTAAAAGAGTACAGAATAAAACACCTAGCATATAAAGAATGGAGGGGCAAGAATAAGAAGGGAGAGAAATAAAGAATCATCAGACTGTGTTTATAATAGCTTAACAAGAGAGTTAAGTTAGACTGTTACATAGAAAAGAAGCTACCCTTGAACCTTTGGTAACCAGAAATCTAAAGCCAGCAATGGCAATAAGTACATATCTATCGATAACCAACCTAAATGTAAATGGACTGAATGCACCAATCAAAAGACAAAGAGTAATAGAATGGATAAAAAAACAAGACCGATCTATAAGCTGCTTACAAGAGACTCACCTCAAACCCAAAGATATACACAGACTAAAAGTGAAGGGATGGAAAAAGATATTTCATGCAACCCACAGGGAGAAAAAAGCAGGGGTTGCAGTACTGGTATCAGGCAAAATAGACTTCAAAACAAAGAAAATAGCAAGAGATAAGGAAGGACATTACATAATGATAAAGGGGTCAGTCCAACAAGAGGATGTAACCGTTATAAATATATATGCACCCAACACAGAAGTGCCGACATATGTGAAACAAATACTAACAGAATGAAAGAAGGAAATAGAAAGCAATGCATTCATTTTAAGAGACTTCCACACACCACTCACTCCAAAGGACAGATCAAACAGACAGAAAATAAGTAAAGACACAGAGGCACTGAACAACACACTAGAACAGATGGACCTAACAGACATTTACAGAACTCTACACCCAAAAGCAGCAGGATACACATTCTTCTCAAGTGCACATGGAACATTTTCCAGAATAGACCACATACTAGGCCACAAAAAGAACCTCAGTAAATTAAAAAATACTGAAATTCTACCAAATAACTTCTCAGATCACAAAGATATAGAACTAGAAATAAACTGTACAAAGAAAACAAAAAGGTTCACAAATACATGGACACTTAACAACATGCTCCTAAATAATCAATGGATCAACGACCAAATTTAAACAGAGATCAAACAATATATGCAGACAAATGACAACAACAACACAAAGCTGCAACTTCTGTGGGACGCAGCAAAGGCAGTTTAAGAGGAAAGTATATTGCAGTCCAGGTCTATTTAAAGAAGGAAGAACATTCCCAAATGAATAAAGACACAATTACTGAAATTGGAAAAAGAAGAACAAATGTGGCCCAAAGTCACCAGAAGGAGGGACATAATAAAGATTAGAGAAGAAATATACAAAATAGATAAGAATAAAACAATAGAAAAATCAATGAAACCAAGAGCTGGTTCTTTGAAAAAATAAACAAAATAGATAAACCCCTAGCCAGACTCATTAAGAGAAAAAGAGAATCTGTACACATAAACAGAATCAGAAATGAGAGAGGAAAAATCACGATGGACCCCACGGAAATACAAAGAATTATAAGAGAATACTGTGAAAATCTACATGCTAACAAGCTGGAAAACCTAGAAGAAATGGACAACTTCTTAGAAAAATACAACCTTCCAAGACTGACCAAGCAAGATACAGAAAACCTAAACAGACCAATTACCAGCAACGAAATTGAATCAGTAATCAGAAAACTACCCAAGAACAAAACCCCTGGGCCAGATGGATTCACCTATGAATTTTATCAGACATATAGAGAAGAAATAATACCCATTCTACTTAAAGTTTTTCAAAAAATAGAAGAGGAGGGAATACTTCCAAACTCATTCTATGAAGCCAGCATCATTCTAATACCAAAACCGGGCAAAGATCTCAACAAAAAAGAAAATTACAGACCAATATCCCTGATGAACATAGTGCAAAAACACTCAACAAACTATTAGCAAACCGAATTCAAAAATAAATCAAGAGGATCATACACCATGATCAAGTGGGATTCATCTCAGGGATACAAGGATGGTACAACATTAGAAAGTCCATCAACATAATCCACCACATCAACAAAAAGAACAAAAACCCCATGATCATCTCCATAGATGCTGAGAAAGCATTTGACAAAATTCAACATCCATTCATGATAAAAACTCTCAACAAAATGGGTATAGATGGCAAGTACCTCTGCATAATAAAGGCCATATATGACAAACCCACAGCCAACATCATACCTAACAGCGAGAAGCTGAAAGCTTTTCATCTAACATCGGGAACAAGACAGGGATGCCAACTGTCCCCACTGTTATTCAACATAGTACTGGAGGTCCTAGCCACGGCAATCAGACAAAACAAAGAAATACAAGGCATCCAGATTGGTAAAGAAGAAGTCAAATTGTCACTATTTGCAGATGACATGGTATTGCACATAAAAAACCCTAAAGAATCTACTCCAAAACTACTAGAATATCTGAATTCAGCAAAGTTGCACGATACAAAATTAACACACAGAAATCTGTTGCTTTCCCATACACTAACAATGAGCTAACAGAAAGAGAAATCAGGAAAACAATTCCATTCACAATTGCATCAAAAAGAATAAATTACCTAGGAATAAACCTAACCAAGGAAGTGAAAGACCTATACCCTGAAAACTACAAGACACTCCTAAGAGAATTAAAGAGGACTAACAAAAGGAAATTCATCCCATGCTCTTGGCTAGGGAGAATTAATATTGTCAAAATAGCTGCTATACTACCTAAAGCAATCTACAGATTCAATGAAATCCCTATCAAAATACCAACAGCATTCCTCAGTGAACTGGAACAAATAGTTCTAAAATTCATATGGAACCACAAAAGACCCCGAATAGCAAAAGCAATCCTGAGAAAGAGGAATAAAACAGGGGGAATTACGCTCCCTGACTTCAAGCTCTACTACAAAGCCACAGTAATCAAGACAATTTGGTATTGGCACAAAAACAGACGCACAGACCAGTGGAACAGAAGAGAAAATCCAAACATTAACAGTCAATTAATATATGATAAAGGAGCCTTACATTTACAATGGGGAGATGTCAGCCTCTTCAGCAGCTGGTGTTGGCAAAACTGGACAGCTACATGTAAGAGAATGAAATTGGACTACTGTCGAACCCCATACACAAAAGTAAACTCAAAATGGATCAAAGACCTGAATGTAAGCCATGAAACCATAAAACTCTTAGAGAAAAACATAGGCAAAAATCTCTTGGACATAAACATGAGCGACTTCTTTATGAACATATCTCCCCGGGCAAGGGAAACAAAAGCAAAAACGAACAAGTGGGACTATAATCAAGTTGAAAAGGTTCTATACAGCAAAGGACACCATCAGTAGAACAAAACGACATCCTACAGTATGGGAGAATATATTCATAAATGACATATCCGATAAGGGATTGACATCCAAAATATATAAAGAACTCATGCACCTCAACAAACAAAAAGCAAATAATCCAATAAAGAAATGGGCAGACGACATCAATAGACACTTCTCCAAAGAAGAAATTCAGATGGCCAAAAGGCACATGAAAAGATGCTCCACATCCCTAATCATCAGAGAAATGCAGATTAAAACCACAATGAGATATCACCTCACACCAGTGAGAATGGCCAACATCCAGAACACAAACAACAACAAATGTTGGCTAGGATGTGGAGAAGGGGGAACCCTCCTACACTGCTGGTGGGAATGCAAATTAGTTCAACCACTGTGGAGAGCGTATGGAGGTTCCTCAAAAAACTCAAAATAGAAATACCATTTGACCCACATATTCCACTCCTAGGAATTTACTCTAAGAATGCAACAGCGCAGTTTGAAAAAGACATATGCACCCCTATGTTTATCACAGCACTATTTACAATAGCCAAGAAATGGAAGCAACCTAAGTGTCCATCAGTAGATGAATGGATAAAGAAGATGTGGTACATGTTATACACAATGGAATATTATTCAGCCATAAGAAGAAAACAAATCCTACCATTTGCAACAACATGGATGGAGCTAGAGAGTATTATGCTCAGTGAAATAAGCCAAGCCGAAAAAGACAAGTACCAAATGATTTCACTCATATCTGGAGTATAAGAACAAAGAAAAAACTGAAGGAACAAAACAGCAGCAGACTCAGAGAACCCAAAAACGGACTAATAGTTACCAAAAGGAAAGGGACTGGGGAGGATGGGTGGGAAAGGAGGGACAAGGGGGAAAAAGGGGTATTACGATTAGCAGATGTAATGTTGCGGGGGCACGGGGAGGGCTGTACAACTCAGAGAAGACAAGTTGTGACTCTATAGCATCTCACTACACTGAAGAACAGTGACTGTAATGGGGTTGGTGGGGGGGACCTGATGAAGGGGGTAGTTTAATCACCATAATATTTCACATGTAATTGTAGATTAATGATACCAAAATAAACTATTTAAAATTAACTAAATAAAATAAATATTTTATACTGTATGCAATTTATACTTAAGCTGATTTTTAAAATCTAGAAAAAAACTTGTGATATAAACAAACCATTCTGGCAAGGCAATATTTACAATGCTGGTGAATTGTGATGCATAAACAGTCACTTTCAAGAATGAGTGCTAGGGAATGTGTTAAAGTATAAATTGGTATGTTCTAGAGAACAGTTTGGTAATGTTTCTAAGCCTTAAAAAACATTGTAACAGTTAACCTATTACTTACACAATTATAGTAAGTAAAACAAGAAAACAACCTAATTATCTCCAAAACTGGGGTTATCATAATTTATTATGTCCATATGAAGGACACTGCCATTTTAAATTTCTTGAAAAATAATTTAATGATATTTAAATATGCCTATACATTAAGTAGAAAAAGCAGGAAACAAAATCATATATTGAAGATAATCTCAAATAAGCAAGGTAAATAGAATGAGAGGTGATAGCACTCATAAATACAGAATTAAAAAGTTAAAAGGTGGAAAGAAATGTACCAAAACTTGGGGTAGTTAAATTACAGGTGACCTCTATTGTCTTCTCTATGCTTTCTACAATTTACTCAAATGGTATATATTACAAAAAGCAACCAGTGCCAATCTTTAAAACCACTTAAATTGTTCTGGTATTCTTTCCACAAACAAAGGAAGAGACAAAGGAATATAAAGGAAAAAAAGGACTCTAGATAAGTCTTTACCCTATTCTAATAAAACCTGCCTGTCTTCTAGTATTAACTTTCTCAATCTGATTCTCAGCTCCAGTAGCATATTAAAATCACCACAGATGTTCACAGCAACCTTCGTCATAATTGTAAAACTTGGCAAGGAAGCAATCAAGATGTCCTTTCGTAGGTGAATGGATATGTGTTACATTCAGACAATGGAATATATTATTTGACACTAAAATCAAATCATCTTTCTAGCCATGAAAAGAAATGGAGGAATTTTAAATGCATATTAGTAAGTGAAAGAAGCCAATATAACTTTCTGGAAAATGCAAAACAATGGAGACGGTAAAAAGATCAGCCACTGCGGGGGGTAGGAGGAAACAATAAATAGGTGGAGCACAAAGGAATTTGAGCCCAGTGAAAATACTCTACCATAATCATGGATACATATCATTTTCAAGCCAAGAGTGAAATGTAATATAAACTATGGATTTGGGATGACTTTGATTTGTCAATGTAACTTCATTAATTCTAATAAATGCACCACTCCAGTTGAGGATGTTGATAATGGGGAAGGCTATGTGCATATTGAGCAGGGAATATATGGAAGATCTCCATATCATCCCCTCAGTGTTGCTATGAACTTAAAACTGCTCCAAAAAAATAATGTCCTTTAAAAACCATATTAAATGTAAATGGTCTCCACACCACAATTAAAAAAGAGAGACTGCCAAAGTGGATTAAAAAAATAAGACCCAATACTAAACTGCACTTTAAATATAAGGACATAAATAGGTTTTAAGTAAAAAATAAAATAAAACACACAAAGAAATGTACCATGCAACACTAGTGAGACTTAACGTGACCATATTAACATCCAACATAGATTTCAGAGCACAGAATATCACCAGGGACTAATAAGTTTATTTCATAATGCTTAGAGGAATCAGTCAAGAGGACGTTACCACCCTACTCATTTATGCACCTAATTACAGAGCTTCAAGATACAAAAACTAATATAACTTCAAGGATAAACAGACAAATTCACAATTAGAGATTTTAAAACAACCCTCAGTAACAGATAAAACAAGTAGAAACACAGCAAAGATGTAGTAAGCTTTAACAACACAACCAGCTAGCTTGACCAGACTTTTACAGAATGCTCCACCCATCAAAGGCAACATATACCTTCTTGTCATGTTCACAGGGAACATTTACCAAGACAGAGCTTATTCTGAACCATATTACAAATTTTTAAAAATTTACAAGGATTCAAATCATACAAACTGTGTTCTCAGAACACAATGGAATTAAGTTAGAAACTGGTAACAGAAAGCTCTCTGTGAAACAACTAAATATTTGGAAACTAAGTAACACATCTTTAAATAACTCTGGGATCAAAGAATAAATCAAAAGGGAAATTACAAAGTATTTAAACTGAATGAAAAAAATAAATGAAACAGGTTGTGAGATAGTACTAAAACAGCACTTAGGAAGAGATTTATAGCACTAAACACCTTTAAGGTCTCAAATCAATAACCTTAGTTCCATCTTAAGAAACTAGAAGAACAACAAATTAATCCCAAAGTAAGCAGAAGAAAGGAAATAACCAAGATCCAAGTGGAAATAAATGAAATAGAAAACAAAATCAGTAGAAAAAAAATCAATGAAACCAAAACACCTGACTTTTTAACAAAATCAACAAAATTGGTAAAGTTCTAGCCAGATCAATGAGGAAAAGAGTGAAAAGATACCAATTATCAATGGCACGAACTAGAGTAGACATCAAGCTAGAGAATATTATGAATAACTTCATGCTAAACTCAACAATTAGATGAAAGGACAAATTCCTTGAAAAGCAAATTACCAAAGCTCACTCAGGAAGATAAAGATAATACGAATAAGAAATCTTATATCTGTTGTAGCATACAAAGAAAACTCCTGGGACAGATAATTTCACTGGTGAATTCTACAAAACATTTGAGGAGGAAATATACCAACTCTACACAAATTTTCCCAAGATTCCGAGGTGGAAAGAATACTTCCCAACTCATTCTATGAAGCTAGTATTACTGATATCAAAACCAGAAAAAGACATTAGAAGAGAAGAAAACTACAGACAAATACCTCTTGTGAATAAATACGCAATCATTTTAAACAAAAATTTAGCAAATAGAATCCAACAAAAGGGGTTTAATCCCAAGAATGTGGCCTTTGGCTTACATTTAAAATTAATGTAAATCACAATATTAATAAATCAAAAAGAGAAAAACTGTTATGATCATCTCTACACACAAAAAAAAGCATTTACAAAATCCAACATCCATTCCAAAAACTGTCAGAAAACTAAAAACAGAAGGGAATTTCCTCAACGTAAAGGCATCTTAAAAAAAAAACACAGCTAACATAATTTCACATTCAGTGAAATACTGATTGCTTCTTCCCTAAAATTTGGAACAAGACAGGGACATCCACTCTTCTTTCCAATATTGTACTGGAAATTTTAGATAGTGTAATCACCAGACAGGAAGGAGGGAGGAAGGGAGGCAGGCTGAAAGACAGAATGGATGAGCAAGCTTCCAAACTGAGAAAAGAAGTAGTAAAACTGCCCTTATCTAAAGACGCACATGATCCTCTATGTAGGAAATCCAATAGAAGCTACCAAAAAAAAAACCTTCTAAAACTAGTGAGTTTTGCAATATTTTGCAGGATACAAAGATCAATATACAAAATTATATTTTCTATGCACTAGTTAGAAACAGAACACTGAATTTAAAATACAGATTAATCAAGACAAAGATCCCATTTCAACTTGATATGATTTGAAATATAGCAATGTGCTAGTTCCTGAGTATGTCCCGAAACAACCTGCCACACATCCAATTTAGAATCACCTGAATCAGTTGCTATGCAACCCTGTGGTCTTACAACTATGAACAGTTTTGACCAGCAAGTCTTCATTTAGGCGAGAACAAAATCAGCCTTCTCAACTCTATCAAAAATATTTTAATTATGTGATCCATACTCCAGGTGTACCTAAAACACCAGAATCTTTTTAATTTAAGCACATGCATTTTCAAATATCTCAGTCTTTACTTTTATTACATGTCTTAATTCCTCTCTAAGAATCCATAACAGATTTAACTTTTTGACCAACCTTACCTTTCAGTCTTCCATTTACATAGTTGGCACTCAAGAGAGGGTAGATTGTCCAGTTCTTCCTTAAAAAGCCCAGATAATCAGGATTTTAGGGAGAAAGTCCAAGGCAGTGACTCTCAAACTTTACTGTGCTTCAGGATCACCTGTAGGTCTCGTTTCAAAACAGACTGCTGAGCTGAACCACCGGAATTTCTGATTCAGTAGGTCTGGGATGGAACCAGACAATTCACATTTCTGACAAATTCCCATGTGATAATACAGATGTAGGTTTGCAGACTACACTTTGACAACCACCAGTCTAAAGCAATGCCATTCTCTACTCCTCTACAAGTACAGAAATTTAAAGTAAGCATTTAGAAAGTTCTAAAGCAATTTGACAAGAGCAATTTTACATTTACATCTGTTGAAACTAATAAAAAAAATAGTGGTTTTGTATTTTCTACATCTTTAACTTCTCTAATAACTAATTTTTATTATACTTGAGAAAAGTATTAGTAAGCAATGAATTAAAATTTGAAAAGAAAAAAAAACCCAGTGTTTCACCACAGCAAATTTCAGAAATATTGTCCTAAAGAACATGCTATATACATCCCTTCCTTAGTATTTCATTAACTTTGCCTCCTAAAGAAACATATCAGCTTTAGCTAAAAAGTCAATAAACAGCCACATTATTAAGGTTTGTTTTTTTCTGTAAAACTATACTTAAAGACATTTATCAACTAAACAGATAAGTGCCTAATTTCAATAAATTCCTCTTAGAACTTAATAACAGGGTAAAGATTCTTCTCTTCTGAAAAACAGTTGTGTTAAATTTTAAATGAGTAAGCATTGAGTTGCTGAAGCCTCTTTCTATCTTAACCGCGTGTGGGAATGTGAAGAATAAATTGGGGTGAGGAGGCTTTAACGGCCTGAGTAACCAGTATCTTAAACAGAAATATAAAAATGAAAGCAATCTTACTGTGTAGAAATACATTATCACAAGCATTATAATTCTAGAATATCTGATTTACAAATCAATTTAGGGAAAACAACTCTAAGTTATGTAATACTAACTTGTCCCACTAGATAAAGTAACAAATGTTTAGTCTTTTGTTATCTAATTGTTGGGTTTTTGAAAGCTTGTGGAAATTAAAAATTTCCTAATGCTGTTTAAGACCATGACCTTCAACATCAACACAATTTGGGAATGTAACACTAAAAATCAGTGTGGCTTGCTATTAAATATTCAATCAACAATGGAAATAAGCAGTGGCAGATTAAATTCAAACCAGTAGGCAGAATAAACTTTTGGTATTTTGCTTTCAAAAGCATGATTTGATAGCTAATTTATGTACTGATCAACAAAGTCATTTCTGAAATTATTCTGCATTCCTTGAAAATACTAAGATTAAACAGACAATGCATACACAAAATTTCAAGATACCTATATATATGAAAACATACCTATACATGAGAGTTTAGATTAGATCACTAGTTGTGAAAGAGAAATAAAACCATTAAAAAAATTATTTTAAGTTAGCATATGGACTCATTCACCAGAGAAATTACACATAAAGAAAATGAGTATCTCTTACCCACAAGAAATTAGGCCAAGCCAGAGAACTCTACACTTCTAACATATCTGGGAAGCAATGCTCCAGACTACAAAATCTGAAATGGGCAACAGGCAAAAACACAGTATTGCCATATCTGTAAATCACTATGAAGCAATCATTTGAAGGGGGGCACAATACTCTGCATTTATCAATAATATATGTCAGACTTCTAAAAACCTCCATCCACCTCCCAGCCCCATTTGAAGATTTCATAGAAACATGCCAAAGTCCTCAGGTGTGTTATGGCAAAAAAAAAAAAAGAAAAGAAAAAAGAACTACTGCTCTACACCAGAGGTTCTCAAATTCTGTTCATCTGAACCACCTAAGGATCTTTTTAAAATGCCCATTTTGACTCAATAGGTATAGAATGTGACCTGAGACTCAGCAACTTTAATGAGTTCCCAGATAGCATCAAATCCACAGGCCAAACTTTATAGAGTAGCAAGGTTCTAAACTATGTAACATCTCATAAAAGGTATCCCTATGGTAAAGCCACTCTGGAAAACAGTTTAACTGCTTAAAAAAAAAAAAATCAAACCTCTTGTTTTTTTTTAGTTTTTAAAAATCCATGTAGTCTATTTATTATTTTTATTTATTTTTTACTTCGCTATTATTAATATACAATTACATTAGCAACATTATGGTTACAAGACTCCCCCTTTTATCAAGTCCCCACCACATACCCACATTGCAGTCACTGTCCATCAGCATAGAAGGATGTTATAGAATCACTACTTGTCTTCTCTGTGTTATACTGCCTTCCCCATATCCCCCACCCCACCCCCACCCCTGCTCCTTTATGTGTGTTAATTGTAATAGCCCTTTTTCCCCCTTATCACTCCCTTCCCACCCATCTTCCCCAGTCCTTTTCCCTTTGGTAAAGGGTATTAGTCCATTCTTGGATTCTGTGAGTCTGCTGCTTTCTTCCTTCACTTTTTTCTTTATTCTTATACTCCACATGAGTGAAATTATTTAGTACTTGTCTTTCTCCGCCTGGCTTATTTCACTGAGCATAATACCGTCTACCTCCATCCATGTTGTTGCAAATGGAAGAATTTGTTTTCTTCTTATGGCTGAATAATATTCCATTGTGTATATATACCACAACTCCTTTATCCATTCATCTACTGATTGACATTTAGGTTGCTTGCATTTCTTGGCTATTGTAAATAGTGCTGTGATAAACATAGGGGTGTACATATCTTTTTCAAACTGGGCTGCTGCATTCTTAGAGTAAATTCCTAGGAGTGGAATTCCTGGGTCAAATGGTATTTCTATTTTGAGGTTTTTGAGGAACCTACATACTGCTTTCCACAATGGTTGCACCAATTTACATTCCCACCAGCAGTGTAGGAGGGTTCCCCTTTCTCCACATCCTCGCCAACATTTGTTGTTTGTGTTTTGGATGTTGGCCATCCTCACTGGTGTGAGGTGATATCTGATTGTGGTTTTAATCTGCATTTCTCTGATGATTAGCGATGTGGAGCATCTTTTCATGTGCCTGTTGGCCATCTGAATTTCTTCTTTGGAGAAGTGTCTGTTCAGGTCCTCTGCCCATTTTTTAATTGACTTATTTGCTTTTTGTTTGTTGAGGTGTGTGAGCTCTTTATATAATTTGGATGTCAACCCCTTATCGGATATGTCATTTATGAATATATTCTCCCATACTGTAGGATGCCTTTTTGTTCTACTGATGGTATGTTTCCCATGCTGTACAAAAGCTTTTTAGTTTGATATAGTCCCATTTGTTCATTTTTGCTTTTGTTTCCCTTGCCTGGGGAGACATGTTCATGAAGAAGTTGCTCATGTTTATGTCCAAGAGATTTTTGCCTATGTTTTTCTCTACAAGCTTTATGGTTTCATGACTTATATTCAGGTCTTTGATCCATTTTGAGTTTACTTTTGTTTATGGGGTTACACAGTAATCCAGTTTCATTCTCTTACATGTAGCTGTCCAGTTTTGCCAACACCAGCTTTTGAAGAGGCTGTCATTTCCCCATTGTATATCCATGGCTCCTTTATCATATATTAATTGACCACATATGCTTGGGTTTATATCTGGCCTCTCTATTCTGTTCCACGGGTCTATGGGTCTGTTCTTGTGTCAGTACCAAATTGTCTTGATTACGGTAGCTTTGTAGTAGAGCTTGAAGTCAGGGAGCATAATTCCCCCTGTTTCATTCTTCCTTCTCAGGATTGCTTTGGCTATTCGGGGTCTTTTGTGGTTCCATATGAATTTTAGAACTATTTGCTCTAGTTCATTGAAGAATGCTGTTGTTATTTTGAAAGGGATTACACTGAATCTGTAGATTGCTTTAGGCAGGATGGCCATTTTGACAATATTAATTCTTCCTAGCCAAGAGCATGGGATGAATTTCCATTTACTAATGTCCTCTTTAATTTCTCTTAGGAGTGTCTTGTAGTTTCCAGGGTATAGGTCTTTCACTTCCTTGGATAGGTTTATTCCTGGGTATTTTATTCTTTTGGATGCAATTGTGAATGGAATTGTTTTCCTGATTTCTCTTTCTGCTAGTTCATTGTTAGTGTATAGGAATGCAACAGATTTCTGTGTATTAATTTTGTATCCTGCAACTTTGCTGAATTCAGATATTAGATCTAATAGTTTTGGAGTGCATTCTTTAGGGTTTTTTATGTATAATATATCATCTGCAAACAAGGACAGTTTGAGTTCTTCCTTGCCAATCTGGATGCCTTTTATTTCTTTGTGTTGTCTGATTGCTGTGGCTAGGACCTCCAGAACTATGTTGAATACAAGTGGGGAGAGTGGGCATCCTTGTCTTGTTCCCTACCTTAAAGGGATACCTTTCAGCTTCTCGCTGTTAAGTATAATGTTGGATGCGGGTTTGTCATATATGGCCTTTATTATGTTGAGGTACTTGCCCTCTATACCCATTTTGTTGACAGGTTTTATCATGAATGGATGTTGTATTTTGTTGAATGCTTTTTCAGGATCTATGGAGATGATCATGTGGTTTTTTTCCTTCTTTTTGTTGATGTAGTGGATAGTGTTGATGGATTTTCGAAAGTTGTACCATCCTTGCATCCCAGGGATGAATCCCACTTGATCATGATGGATGATCCTTTTCATGTATTTTTTAATTCGGTTTGCTAATATTTTGTAGAGTATTTTTGCATCTATGTTCATCAGGAATATTGGTCTGTAATTTTCTTTTTTTGTGATGTCTTTGCCTGGTTTTGGTATTAGAGTGATGTTGACCTGACAGAATGAGTTTGGGAGTATTCCCTCCTCTTCTACTTTTTGGAAAACTTTAATGAGGATGGTATTAGGTCGTCACTAAATGTTTAATAAAATTCAGCAGTGAAACCACCTGGTGCAGAGGTTTTGTTTTTAGGTAGTTTTTTGATTACACATTCAATTTCTTTGCTGGTGGTTGGTCTATTCAGATTTTCTCTTTCTTCCTGGGTTACCTTTGGAAGGTTGTATTTTCTAGAAAGTTGTCCATTTCTTCTAGGTTATCCAGTTTGTTACCATATAATTTTTCATAGTATTCTCTCATAATTCTTTGTATTTCTGTTGTATCCATAGTGATTTTTCCTCTTTCCTTTCTGATTCTGTTTATGTGTGTAGGCTCTTTTTCTCTTGATAAGTCTGGCTAGGGGTTTATCTATTTTGTTTATTTTCTCAAAGAACCATCTCCTGCTTTCATTGATTCTTTCTATTGTATTAGTCTTCTCAATTTTTTTATTTCTGCTTTAATCTTTATTATGTCCCTCCTTCTACTGACTCTGGGCCTCATTTGTTCTACCTTTTCTAGTTTCATTAATTGTGAGTTTAGACTGTTCTTTTGGGATTGTTCTTCTTTCCTGAGGTAGGCCTGTATTGCAATATATTTCCCTCTTACCACAGCCTTCGCTGCATCCCACCGATTTTGTGGTGTTCAATTATTGTTATCATTAGTCTCCATATATTGCTTGAGCTCTGTTTTTATTTGGTCATTGATCCATTGATTATTTAGGAGCATGTTATTAAGCCTCCATGGGTTTGTGGACTTTTTTGTTCCCTTTGTGTAATTTATTTCTAGTTTCATACCTTTGTGATCTGAGAAGCTGGTTGGTACAATTTCAATCTTTTTGAATTTACTGAGGTTCTTTTTGTGGCCTAATATATGATCTATTCTTGAAAATGTTTCATGTACACTTGAGAAGAATGTGTATCCTGTTGCTTTCAGATGGACTGTTCTGTAGATGTCCGTTAGGTCCATCTGTTCTAATATGTTGTTCAGTGTCTCTGCCTCTACTTATTTTCTGTCTGGCTGATCTGTCCTTTGGAGTGAGTGGTGTGTTGAAGTCTCCTAAAATGCATGCATTGCATTCTATTTCCCCCTTTAATTCTGTATTTGTTTCACATATGTAGGTGATCCTGTGTTGGGTACATTGATGTTTATAATAGTTATATCCTCTTGTTGGACTGACCCCTTTATCATCATATAATGTCCTTCTTTGTCTCTTGTGACTTTTTTTGTTTTGAAGTCTATTTTGTCTGGTACAAGTACTGCAACTCCTCCTTTTTTCTCACTATTAGTTGCATGAAATATCTTTTTCCATCCCTTTACTTTCAGTCTGCATATGTCTTTGGGTTTGAAGTGAGTCACTTGTAGGCAGCATACACATGGGTCTTGTTTTTTTATCCATTCAGTAACTTTATATCTTTTGATTGGTGCATTCAGTCTATTTACATTTAGGGTGATTATCGATAGGTATGTAGTTATTGCCATTGCAGGCTTTAGATTTGTGGTTACCAATGGTTCAAGGGCAATTTCCTTACTATCTGTCTGATTTAACTTACTTCCTATACTATTACAAATACAACCTAAAGGTTCTTTTTTTTTCCTTTTTCCTCCTCCTCCATTCTTTATATATTATTAATCACATTCTGTACTCTTTGTCTTCCCTTCGATGACATCTGTTTAGCCTTCCATCTATAGGACTTCCTCCAAAATGCACTGTAGAAGTGGTTTGTGGGAGGTAAATTCTCTCAGCTTTTGCTTATCTGAAAATTGTTTAATCCCTCCTTCAAATTTAAATGGTAACCTTGACAGGTAGAGTATTCTTGATTCAAGGCCCTTCTGCTTCATTGCATTAAATATATCATGCCACTCCCTTCTGGCCTGTAAGGTTTCTGTTGAGAAGTCTGATGATAGCCTGATGGGCTTTCCTTTGTATGTGATCTTTTTTCTTTCTCTAGCTGCTTTTAAAAGTCTGTCTTTATCCTTGATCTTTGCCATTTTAATTATTATATGTCTTGATGTTGTCTTCCTTGGTCCCTTGTGTTGGGAGATCTGTGGATCTCCAAGACTTGAGAGACTACCTCCTTCCCCAGATTGGGAACGTTTTCAGCAATTACCTCCTCAATGACATTTTCTATCCCTTTCTCTCTTTCTTCTTCTTCTGGTACCCTATAATATGAATATTGTTCCATTTGGATTGGTCACACCATTCACTCAATATTCTTTCATTCTTAGGAGATCCTTTTTTCTTTTTGTGCCTCAGCTTCTTTGTATTCCTCTTCTCTAATTTCTATTCCACTTACTGTCTCTTCTACTACATCTAATCTGCTTTTAAATCCCTCCATCGTAATTGCATTTCAGATATGGTATTTCTTAATGATTGAATCTCCATCCTAAATTTGTTCCTGAGGCCTTCAATATTTTTCTGTACCTCCATAAGCATGTTTATAATTTTTATTTTGAACTCTCTTTCAAGAAGATTGTTGAGTTTGGTTTCATTTGGCCCTTTTTCTGGGGTTTGTGAGATTTTTGTCTGAACCATATTCTTTTGTCGTTTCATATTTCTGTGTGGTGCCCACTAGTGTGTAGAAACTCTAGTCTCTGGAGCTGCTCCGCCCCTAGAGTGAGGTTGGGGGTCGTAGGGGAGCGGATCTGGCGCCTGGGGGGAGGAAAGGTCTGTTCCTGCTTCCCGTCTGTGGTGCCTGTCTCCAGTGTCAGAGGCAGTGGGCCAAGCACACACGGGTAAACTTCTGTGCTTTGTGTCTCAGCTGTTGTAGGCGGGGACTCGCTCTGGCTGGCCCGGTGCCTGTGCAGTGACTGTGGGTTTGCAAGCAGGTGCCTGTAGGCCAGTAGGAAGGCTCGGCAGGCTGTGTGTCACAGTGGGGGGCCTCGGAGCCTGGTAGGCAGTCAGGGTGATGGAGCACCTGAAGCTCCTCAAAGTTCCCAACCAGCTGAGCAGAGCGTGCCCCGACTACCTCATCTAGCTCTCCCTTCTCCTGCACAGCAAACTCCGTGCTAACCCGGCCCCTTCAGCCCCCTCTCGTTGCTAGGAAGCCTCTCAGACTGCCTGCCTTTCCTCTAACACAGAGCGGCTGGGTGTGGGTCCCCTCCTCCACAAATGGCCGGAATGTCAGTTTTCTCAAGCACTCCACCTGTCCGAGCTCCCCAATGTCCAGAGCACCACACACTATAGGATTCTGCTCACAAAGCAGATGTCCAGGGCTAGGTGTCCAGCAGTGCCAAGCATTCACCCCCTCCTGCGCTCTGTTCTCTTCTTCCCGCCGGTGAGCTGGGGTGGGGGAAGGGCTTGGGTCTCGCGGGATTAAGGCTTTTGTACGTTACCCTGTTTCTTGAGGTCTGCTCTGTTCGTGAGGTCTGTATGCAGTCTGGTTCAGCCTTCTTTCTTGTTGCTGTCTGAAGGTTAGTTGTATTTATTAACTATATTTTTGTACTGTTTGTGATTTGGGGAGGAGCTCTCTGTCTCACCTCTCACGCTGCCATCTTGGAAAAGCCCAAACGTTTTTAATATACCTACCATACAATCAAACCATTTCACTCCCAGATATTTACCCAAAGTAAGTGAAAGCAGATGCACACATACAAATGTTCATCACCACTTTCATTGTAAAAGCCAAAAACCAATCAATAGGTGAATGGATAAACTGTAGGAAATCCATAAAATGGAATACTCAATTAAAAGGAATGAGTTATTGATAGATGCTATAACATGTATAAATCTCCAAACAATTATGCTGAAAGACAGACTGAAAGAGAATGTATACTGTAATCCCATTTATATAAAATTCTAGAAGTGCAAACCACCAATCTACAGGGACAGAAATCAGATCAGTTTGCCTGAAGCAAGCAGGGGGCTTATAAAGGGGCATGAGGAACCAACTATGGAGGTGATCATATGTTATCTTCACTGCGGTAATGGTTTCACAGTTATATACAGATGTCAACAAATTGTACATATGAAGTTTTGAGCAATTTAAGTGTCAGTTAAACCTCAATAAATCTACTTATTTTATAAATATATCTTTCAAATACAATAATCTGGCTAAAATAATGTCACTATATATAACAGACAAATTCTAAGTCTTTGAAAATTCCATGGATTACTGTGATACTGTGATTTCATAACAAAAAATACATATGAGATCCTTGTTTACATTTCTGGCAAAGAGCTCCTAAAATCCTTTGGACTGATTTCCTAAGTGATAAGAGTGATAAAGGTATCCTGATATTCCTAACAAATCCCTTGAGTTTATGTAATACGAGATGATTTTTGGAAAGCATCCAAGAACAGGTGCCCATTGCCAGGAGAACCAACTATGTGATTAGAGTGCTGGAACTTTCAGTCCCACCCTCCTGACCTCTGGGGAAGGGAGAGGAGCTGTATATTACAGCCCAATCATCACTGGCCAATGGTTTAGTAAATCATGCCCATGTAATGGAGCCTTCATAAAAAAAATCCAAAAGGACTGGGTTCAGAAGGCTTCCAGGTTGGTGAATATATGGAGGTGCTGGGAGAGTGGTACCCTCAGAAAGGGCATGGACACTCTGCACCCTTTTCCCCATACCTGGTCCTATGCATCTCCTTACACCTGTCTGTTTCACAGTTATATCCTGTTGTAACAAACTATAATCTGGCAAGCAAAATGTTTCTCTAAGTTCTTTGAGTTGGCTTTAGCAAATTAATCGAACCGAAGGAGGCAGGTCACTGGAGCCTCCAATCTAAAAGCAGTTGCTCAGAAGCTGGACTTGTGAATGGCATCTGAAAAGGGAAGGGAGTTGGCAGCAGTCTTGTAGCACTCACCCCTTAACCTGTGGGATCTGATGCTATCTCCAGTTACATGTCAGAGAAGTGCTTGGTGTTGGGGGAAAAAACCCACACATTGGAATGTACACACAGTATGTCTATACTAAGAACAAGAGTCTCACCCTTTGAGGGTGGGGTGATGGAAGAAGGCCCTTTAGGTACTTAGTTCCAAGTAACCACTGAAATATTTAGGTTAAGAAAGCTAGTGGTGATCCAGTGACAGAATACAACTTACAAAAATAAATCTTAGCCTGTAGAGTAAAACTGGAATTTTGCTAACTATAAATGTAAATTTCATACTGCAAAATACAAAATTATAGTAGATATCTTTTGGGGTGTTTGTCTCACTCCCACAATGTCCACTCTCTAAACAGCTATCTTCTCCCCGTAAGTGTGCTGCCATCCACCAAATTGGTAAATTGCCTCACCTTATTCCCAAACACAGTCAACTGGATTAGGCTAGATACCTGACCTGTATTAGTCATTCTATCTCCTGGGAAGCTAGAAATGAGAGTGAATCACTACTCTCAGCCACAGCTAGCTGGTTGCTTAGAGATACAAAATTAGAAGTTATGGACTGGCCACCTTTGGCTAAGAGGCCAAATCTCTGTAAGTCCTTTTAACAGAATAGAAAATAATAAAACTGAAAACATTCTTTAAAATAATATTATCTCATTACCAAATTGGGGTTCATTCCAGGAATGCTAGGATGGGTTCAATATTCTAATTAATCAACAATGAATAGATCAAAGAGAATGGATTCAAAGGCACTTGAAAATATTCAATACTCATTCATGATATAAACAATGGAGTTTATATATATTTTATGTATTATATATTATACATAATTTATAATATCCTATTTTAAGTATGTATTTGTTTTTCTGCATCTATAAATCAGTCCAGAATAATCTACACCTTACTCAATGGAGTAACCCTAGAAGCAAGCTAAATTCAGAAATAAAACAAAGATGCTCATTATTGCCACTACTATTTAACATGGAATCGGAGGTAATTTTAAAGAAAATAAGGGAAGGCAAATTCGCAGCATACTATTTGGAAAAGCAGAGGTAAACTATCTCTGTAGGCAAGTGACATGGTATCTGTATCTCAATTTACCAAGAGAATGCAAAAGAAATTAGATAAACTAATAAAGTCAAAGGATATAAAACTAAAATAATAGAAATCAATAGCATTTTTATATATAAGCAATAACAAGTTAGAAGGTACAATGGAAGCAGAGATGATATATAGGAATAAGCTTAACCAGACGAGCTTACCTACAAATAAGCCTAATCAAAAATAAAACCAAATACAAGAAAAATGTTCCTGAAAGATATATAAGTGGACTTCAACAAATGAACAGAAAAACCATTTTCTTGGATAAGAAGTCAACATCACAAAGATGCCCATTTTCTCTCTCTAAGCTAATTTATAAATGTATGGTGACTCCCCCCCAAAAATATCAACTTTTTTTTCTGGACTTAAAATAATTATAAAGATCATATGGAAAACTAAACAAGCAACAACAGTTAAGGAAAACTCTGAAAAAGGAGAGCAATAAGAATGGGAGAAGTGACTAGACCTACTAGATTTTTTTTTAATGATAAAAATATAAAGAAAATAACAAAATGACTAATGACTAAAACAGTAAATGTTTTGCACAATGAACAAAAAAGAAAGCTAAGAAATAAGACCAAATGCCTGAGAAAATTCAAATACAGTGAAAATGATATCTCAAACCAGGGAGAAAAAAATTTTTTTAAATGGTGTTTGGACAACTAGATGTCCATTTGGATGAAAAAATTCAAAATACATAGCACAAACCATACAAGTTCTAGAAGAAAAGCTAAGGTAATTAATAACCTGAAAGAGGAGGAAAAACTTTAATTCCAAAGCCCGAAGCATTTTTTATCAAGAACTGAAAATTTAGGGTACAAAACAACAATATCCATCAATAAATAACTAATTAAATTACAGTAAATACATACAATGGGGCACCACAGATAGTATTAACAAATCAGAACTGATGCCCAGCCCACAGGAATTTTAATGACTGTACCTATGCTTTAAATTCCCTTGTTTGGGGGAATTACACTGTTTCTTCCTCCCAACTCCATTAATGATCAAAATGCAAACTTCTATTCTCTTCTGCCACCCACCTCTCAGGCAACAATGACTAGGACTAATCCAATAATTGATAAGATGACTCAAGCTGGGGCAGTGTTTCCACAGTTTTTCAATCTGAAAGGAACAGGTTAAAAAGCACGTGTCACACACACTCCTATATATATATATATATATATATATATATATATATATATATATATATACACGTATCTATAAATATTTAAGTACAAGAAAAAAAGGCATGGAAGGAAGTACATCTACCCAAGGTCAACCTGTGTTTTCTTCTTTGTTTGTACTTTCTGGCACACACTGAATTTTTTTACAAATGAACATATATGACACTGCTATAATGGAGGGGTGGGTACTTTCAAAACAGAACAAGTTGGATGTTTTGGGGGTTTGTTTTTCCAATTTACAGAAACAATCACCTCAAGACATGATCAGATGACTAAATATATTTCCAGTGATCGTTTTACCATTTCATTTTACCACCCTACAGAATGAACACTCTTCTGTGCTGTATTGATGTCCTAACACTAATAGAGAGGACAAGGCAGGCAACTCTTAACTATGCCACTGTACCTAAACACAATTCCACTGCAATACAGGGAAACAATATCTAAATTTTCCCTTGTGCTTAAAATGAAGAATTTTCCTTACATTCAATGAATGCATTTGTATTCCTACCAATGTGTTTCCATGTAAAAACTCAATTATCAGGATGTAAAATTTTGCATTTCACAACAATGCAAACTCAGACTAAAGCTCTTTCCATACCTCCTTAGAGTTCTCAAAAAAATTAGAACTCTGTGATTCATATACAATGAAGATTAACAATGGAAAAAAGTAATCCGTACTATCTACTAAAATGTGATTCATAACATCTTCTAGGTCATTTACTCCATTAATATTCTAATGACTGAGGGGAAAAGGGAGAAGCAGACATACAAAACTGTGGTTAAAAAAAAAACCAAACAAGTGGGGCTACATCAAACTAAAAAGCTTCTGTACAGCAAAGGACACCATCAGCAGAACAAAAAGGCATCCTACACTAAGGGAGAATATATTCATAAATGACATATATGATAAGAGGTTAACATCCAAAATATATAAAGAGCTCACACACCTCAATACCCCAAAGCAAAGAACCTGATTAAAAAATGGGCAGAGGATCTGAACAGACACTTCTCCAAAGAAGAAATTCAGATGGCCAACAGGCACATGAAAAGATGCTCCACATCATTAATCATCAGGGAAATGCAAATTAAAACCACAATGAGATTATCACCTCATACCAGTTAGGATGGCCAACATGCAAAAGACAAGCAACAACAATTGATGAGGAGGATGCGGAAGAAGGGGAACCCTCCTACACTGCTGGTGGGAATGTAAATTAGTTCAACCATTGTGGAAAAAAACTAAAAATAAAAATACCATTTGACCCAGGAATTCCACTTAGGAATTTACCCAAAGAAAACAAGATCCCAAATTCAAAAGACATATGCACCCCTATGTTTATCGCAGCACTATTTACAATAGCCAAGACCTAAGTGTCCAATGGTAGATGAATGGATAAAGATGTGGTACATATACACAATGGAATATTATTCAGCCATAAGAACAAAACAAATCCTACCATTTGCAACAACATGGATGGAGCTAGAGGGTATTATGCTCAGTGAAATAAGCCAGGCGGAGAAAGACAAGTACCAAATGATTTCACTCATCTGTGGAGTATAACAACAAAGCAAAAACTGAAGGAACAAAACAGCAGCGACTCAGAGAACCCAAGAATGGACTAGCGGTTACCAAAGGGAAAGGGGTTGGGGAGGGTGGGTGGGAAGGGAGGGATAAGGGGATTAAGTGGTATTATGATTAGCACACATAATATGGGGGAGGGGCATGGGGAAGGTAGTATAGCAGAGAAGACAAGTAGTGACTCTATAGCATCTTAGTATGCTGATGGACAGTGACTATCATGGGGTATGTGGTAGGGACTTGGTAATAGGGAGGAATGTAGCAACCACAATGTTGCTCATGTGAAACCTTAGCATAAGATTGTATATCAATGACACCTTAAAAAAAAATCAGTAAGCTCACCGGCCCCATTAAGTCTATCTAGGTACCAGAGACTTCAGTTAAGAAATACTGATATAAAATTAAGCCTTAGTTGAAATTCCTTAATCCACAAGGCATCCAAATTCTTTTCACTCTGTCACAAAGCTGCTGGAAATACAAAGTTAAAAAGCACTTTTCCAGGGCACTGGCCTCATAACTAGCTTTGTCTCTAGTCTTCTGCCCCACTACTGCCACCTACATAATGCCCTCCACAATCCATCAATGACACACTTAGAAATACAATCTGACGATGTACCCTCCAAAGCCTTAGCTCCCTAGTATCAGGATTAAACACTATATTCTTTAAATGAAGGAAATTATACATATATAGTTTAATAGCACTTATTACTTATCACTGCATAAGTAGTAAACAATATATAATCCATGTCATTGAATTAAAGCAGCAGTTCTCAGTATGTGGGCTGAACCACTAGTGAATCATGAAATCAATACAGTGGCTCATTTAACAAAATAAAAATGAAAAAGGGAAAAAATATGTATGTAAAGCCATCCTTAACATTCACAAGTTCCAACTGCAAATTCACCTACTTGCTAAAATGTATTTGTGACCCCCAAATTAATACTTGGAATACTTTTACAGTCATTCAAAGAATGTACAGAGCAGCAAAGAACGAGTCACCCCACTCATAACGTTCCCGGCTGAGGTCAAATGAGACGACACATTCTTGTTTCAACTCTCATACTGTGAATGAGTGTCAGCACTCTATTTAGTGCCATGTTTTTGCATTTTTGTGATTTTTTTATTATTTCATTTTCTACAGGGCCCCCTAAAGTGCTGTGAAGTGCTGTCTTATGTTCCTAAAAGCAAAAAGGCTGTGATATGCCTTACAGAGAAAACGTGTGTTAGACAAGCTTCATTCAGATAAGAGTTACAGTGCTGCTGACTTTGAGTTCAATGTCAATGAATCAACAATATATATTAAAGTGCCTTTAAACAGAAACATATATAAAACAAGATTATGCATTGACTGGTTGATAAAATGTGACTAGAGGCCCAAAGGAACACAACCCTGCATTTTCTTTAGGAGCAATGGTTCAGAATTCACAAACTCTGTTCATGGCAGGTTTACAGAACATAACTGTAAGAAATAAAGCAGACAGTATATTACTTAGAGAGGTAAAGTGTGTTTGTGTGTCAAGGTGTACTTTATTTTGGTCACCTATACATACACATAATGAATCATAGTTTAAAAAGTCTGAAAGCCAATGGATTAGAGCACAAGAAATCCTGAAAGGAGTAGTAACATGGCAAGGCAGACAAACAGGGCACATGGGCACACATGCTAATCCTTTTTTTCTACCTAGAATCAGAATCACCCACCAACTATGACTGGGTTGGTAAATCTAGGATAAACACTACATAAGTATTTTATAAAAGCATTCCAGATATACTAATGTGTGGCCAAGATGAGAACCACTGTTCTCCTTGTAAACTGGTGCTTCTCAAAGTGGGATCACTGGATGAGCAGCATGAGCATCACCTGGGAACTTGTTTAAACTCCCAGGCTCCGTCACAGACCCACTGAATCCTGTACTCTGGGAACGAAGCCCAATGATCAGTGTTTTAACAAGCTTCCAGGTTAATTCTGATACAAGCCAAAGTTTGAGAATCACTGACCTAATTCTTCTGTTGGAGGTGCTGAAAGCCCTGATGAAGTCTGCTACAATGGCTGAGCTATTTCAAATAAAGCTAAAGGGTAACTGCTACTGTATAAAGTATAGACCATCATTTTTTTACGAGTACTTTCTTTACAGAAAGCGGTCCCTGTGCTTTAAGCCAAAAATAAGTAAAATCTGCATATTACTTGTATAATAAAGTGGCACGGTTTCAGGCCATCCTCCCTGACACGAAGTTTCTTTTCCTCAGAACTCTTTAAAAAGGCACTGTTCTTAACACAAGTTTGCTTGTCCTAGAAGGTGAATCTAGACCACAAAAATTACCTCAACCCTCTAACAATTCCTGTGGGAACTGTTACACACCTACCATACGAACAGCAATGACATCCATCTAAAAAAACTCATGACATTCTGGCATATGGAATAATTTCAAAACTAATTTATTAATTATTAGTGTAATTATTAATTATATTATAAAATATATTTTAGTATAATTATTTCAAAACTAAATTTATTAATTAGTTCTAGTAAAAATTAATTTAGTATATTACATTCAATTAGGTATTACATGAATATACTCTTGCTCAAATCATGTTCAATGAACAAACATCACAAACTACAGTGAAAGTCTGAGAGTGCAGTATATATGAAAGATCCAGTTTACCAACATTATACCTGAAATAAGACAGCTTTCTTCAAAAGGGTACCCTAATGTTGCTCTTTAAGGCTACCTACAAGTTGCTATTTAAGGCCATAAATAACTGGTAAAGAAAATATACTAACAACTCACTTAATCAACAGTTAATCTGACTTTAACTTGTTTTTTCTACAGGGGGAATAAACCAAAGGTCTATGCACAATTCAAGGCTTACTGACAAAAATGGGAGTAACAGGTTAAGGTTTGATATCCAAACTCCAACAATCCAAAGAAAGTTACAATTTGCCAACTCTCAGTTCCTCAGAGACTTAAATGGGAGGAATTAAAACCAAAATCACTTCACATCTCTAGAGTAAGAAACTAAGGTCACATATTTGCCCATTTTACCAAGTAAAAATCATTTGTTTAGAAATTTTCACACACACACAATGGTAGCAATAGCTGCCTCTGTAGAGTATCTGGGGGCATGGAGAAGGAGGGATGCTTACTTTCCATGTATCATTTAGTGCTATTAAATTTTTATCTTTAAATCATGTGGATCTATTATTTTTTAATTTCAAAAAGCCAGAAAATATCTTAAACAACAATATATTCTGTTTATAGCAGCATCTCCTTTACAATGATGGGAATAAAATCTGTAGACTGACTACATATTTGGGACAAGGATGACACAGGAATGGAATTATCATTTGGGCTATAGAAATTATTCTGAGGGGTTCTGAACCTCAGGTCATAGATCCCCAAAACATCTGTAGAAAGTACTGAAGGGTCCATTAAACTCAATGAGAAAATAATCATTTCTCTAATTTCACTAACTGCTAACAAATTTAACATTTCCTTTAATTACTAATATAGGTACCAGACCACAGTAGTATTATTATAATTGTGACTAGCAATACAACAGAAATCATAGATCTTTTCATTGTCATAGGACAGTGGTTGCACTTGTTCTATGATATTTTAAGATAATTAGACCCAACTCTAGATCCTGTTATTAATGTGTTAATAAAACATGTAAATTAAGATTTAATACTTTGATAACTATACAGTAGACCCTTGAACAAAGTAGGGGTTCAGAACACCAACCTCCAACACAGTCAAAAACCTATGTATAACTTTAAACTCCCCAAAATCTTAACTACTAATAGCCTACTGTTGACCAGAGGCCTTACCAATAATGGTTGATTAAACACATATTTTACATATGTGTTATATACTGTATTCTTACAATAAACAAAAGAAAATGTTTTTTCAAATTGCTGCAAATCTCTGAAAAGTTTTCCAATATATTTATTGAAAAAAACTGTATATAAGTGGACCCATGCAGTTCAAACTCATGTTGTTCAAGGGTCAACTGTATTTCAATGTAAGTAGATTTAATGCATTTAAAACATTATTCTTAGGAGTTTCACCAGTCAAAAGAGTCCTAGTTACAGAAAATGTAAGAAGACTTAGATAATGGATCTCAAATCAGATTTAACAGCCCGCACAGGGAAATTGAGGGAATTATTTTGGGTTATCCCAATTGGAATGCTACCAGAAATTAGTGGGCAGAAGATCGATGTAACAAACTTCCTGGTATGCCTGTGACAGTCCCATACCACCACCTACAAACTGAATGCCTAAATGTCTCAGTTGAAAAACATCTCAAGGATCAAATAAATGCCAAGATCAACCTACCCAGTACCATGCTTTCCAAAGTTTCCAAACTTAAGTGTTCATCCTAGAGTTCAATGGTATATTAGAATGTCTCTCTTAATTCACATCTCTAGTGTACACCACGCATTGAACAGATTTTCATCACTAATATCTACTTTCCCCCATGACCAACTAAATTGTCTAAAAAAAAATTGACTTCTAAAAAACAAATACAGTATTTAACCATCAATTATTCAGGATTCAATGATTACTCTGTGAATTAGCTCAAGATTTAGTTCTCTTGGCTGCTAATTTTCAAAGTCTTTAATTTTTAAAATCAATTTGATTTTTAACTGCTCTGCTAGGAAATAGAGGAAAATATACTTAACAATTCATTAGTGTTTGACAGCTGTAAATATATTTAATTGGAGAAAAAAAGTGGAACTATACCACAGAATAGTATATGGAGATACTTTGTATGTTTTAATCTTCCATATTCCTTCACATTTATTATCCTGTATAACTGAAAACTGTTACTACTAATAATAAAAAAAAATAGCAGTTGCCTGTATAAGGCACTGACTTAATCTTTAAAATTACCTTTTGAAATACTTCTCATTAAACAGATGAAGAAATATGCCTTAATGAGATCAAGTAATTTATCTTGTCCAGAGAGAAAGTGACAGAGGTCAGGATTAGAACCTAAGTCACAATTTTAAAGTTCCAACTTCATCAAATTATCAGTACAACTAAGGGCTGCTTTTCCTCTCCCAACTAACAACCTCATATTTTTTGCCCCCTAACCCCCCCAAAAAGAGGGAAGAAAGCTGGAAGTAAAGATATGAGTTAAAGAGCCAGCAGACAGGTCCTCCTGAGACTGCACAGTAATACTAGCTGACAAGAAAAATGCATCCTAAAAGCAGATATAAGGAAGAGGTACTGAGAAGAATCTGAAAGTGACTGTCATCTTCCTCCAGTATTATTCCCACAAGGAACAGTCCTTCACGATGAAGGAGGCAAACCTGAAGTTCTGTCCCATTTAAATGTAGACAACAAAAAAAAAAAAGGATCAGTTTTTAACATAAAAAAATAATCATGATAGACCTTCTGCTATTAACCCTGGTCTCCTTCATGGCTTATTCCTACCTATTATCCTTTCTGCATCCACTACTGTTTTTCTACCTCAACTCTTCTCAAAATGCAATGAAAATGCAGAGCTGTATTTTTAATAATACAATCAAACTCAATCTCAAGGGCTGGCATCACAGTCAATGCCTGCATTACAAACTTTCTACCACTTTCTTATGGTGATAAAAAGGTATCCAGCCTGTGTCAAATAAAACAAAGACATGGTACCTTCCTTAAAGCATTTGGTCCAATTGGGAAAATAGTGTTTCTTACATGTGCTCTCTCTCACATATATCATATACATCAATATACATACATGCACATACACACACATCCCCTTCAAGCAAGCAACATGAGATTTTCGGAAATTAAACTGAACTCAACTGTTACAGGCTAAAAGTACACCAAAATGCAGAACCTGTACAGCAGTGAGTTAGAGCAGTAAAGATAGTGAAAGAACATTTCATGAAAACGAGAACTGATTATTTCCACATCATACAGTGGATTGCTCTATTGATATTTAGGAAAAATTAGTATCAAATAGTGGACAAATGTAACTGATCCTCATAAAAAAAGAACTCTAAGCCAAACTGACAGCACTGCAATAGTATTAAAAAATTAAACTTCACCTAATAGTATCTTCCTGATATTTAGTCTCATTTGTTAGTTCATCTGATTAGCATTCTGGACAATATGCCCAGTAGGTGGACATGTGGATTCACAGATGCAAGTAATTTTTAGAGCCGAAGGTACTTTATAGGTCACTCCGTCCAATTCCATTTCACAAATGAGGAAAGAAAGGCAAGAAAGACTAAATAATTTCTTTGAGATCACACAAAATTTACCCCTTACTACTGTGAAAATCAGTAAATGTGAAGGGTTTGCTTTATTTAAAAGTATTTTGGAACTTCTTTGATAGTCCTTAATTCAAATTTCATTAAAAAATGTAATACAAACAAAATATCCTAATTTCATTAAACACTTTACAAATTTAAGGTTTGTAAAAACACACCAAGTATACAAATTCACCTTGGGTCAAACAGTGGATTAAAACCACTTAACAACTTAACTTCATAACTTTTAGTCATAATGTTATATGCCCACCAGTAGTAGATCTTTCAGGGCAGCTCCCTGGCTAAAGCCCCATTCTCAGGAAGTCCTCAACAGCACATGTATACTATCTTCTCTGTTCCTAGACTGGCAAACTTAGAGGTGGACAAATACCTAATGCAAGTCTGTTCAACACACTCATTTTACAGATGAAGCAGTACAATGGTGAAGATCAGAGCCCTAGAGTCAATCAATCATAGGGCCTGAGTTCAAATACTGGCTCTACCTTATTCTAGTCTAAGTAAGAGTGGCCTTGGAACAAGTTACTTAATTTCTAAAGCATCAGTTTCTTCTTCTGGAAAAGAAACAGCACCTAAACATCCTACTGTTTTAATGAATTCTAAATCATCTACTCAGTTTAACAAAGTCTAGCATGTGCTCAACAAACACCCAATAAATGGTAGCTGTGAGAATGAAACTGGATTACTGTCGAACATCACACACAAAAGTAAATGCTAAATGGATTAAAGACCTAAATATAAGACACAAAATCATAAAACTCTTTGAAGAAAACATAGGCAAGAATCTCTGGAATATCAGCATGAATAATTTGTTTCTGGATATGTATCCCTGGGCAAGGGAAACAAAAGTAAAAATAAACAAGTGGGACTATATCAAACTAGTTTCTGTATAGCAAAGGACACCACTGACATAAAGGCAACCTACAGTATGGAAGAATATATTCATATATGGTATATCTGATAAGGGGTTAACATCCAAAATATATAAAGAACTCACACACCTCAAATATACCTTAACAAAACAAAGGCCATATATGAAAAATCCACAGCCAACATCATACATTAACAGTGAAAAGCTGAAATCTTTTCCTCTAAGATTGGGAACAAGACAAGGATGCCCACTCTCACCGCTTTTATTCAAGACAGTAATGGAGGTCCTAGTCACAGCAATCAGAAAACACAAGGAAATAAAAGGAATCCTAAAGAGAACCTAAGCTGTCACTGCTTGCAGACAACATGGTATTAAACATAGAAGACCCTAAAGACTCCACCAAAAAACGACTGAACTAACAACTGAATTCAGCAAAGTTGCAGGATACAAAATTAATACACAGAAATCTGTTGCATTCCTCTATACTAAGAACAAATTAGCAGAAAGAGAAATTGGGAAAACAACTCCATTTAAAATTGCATAAAAAAGAATAAAATACCTAGGAATAAACCTAACCAAGGAGGTGAAAGAACTTTACCCTTAAAACTAAAAGATACTCACGAAAGAAATTAGAGAAGATAGCAGTAAATGGAAATCTATGCTGTGCTCATGTATAGGAAGAACTATACTGTCAGAATGGCCATCCTGATTAAAGCAATCCCCAGATTAAATGTAATCCCAATCAAAATACCAACAGCATTCTTCAATGAACTAGAACAAATAGTTCTAAAATTCATATGGAAACACAAAAGACCCCAAATAATCAAATCAATCTTGGGAAAGAAGAACAGAACTGGGGGAATTACGCTTCCCGACTTCAAGGTCTACTGCAAAACCACAGTAATCAACACAAGTTGGAACTGGCACAAGAACAGACCCAGAGATCAATGGAACAGAATAGAGAGCCCAGATATAAACCCAAGCATATATGGTCAACTAATATATGATACAGGAGCCATGGATGTACATATAAGGGGAAATGACAGCCTCTTCAATAACTGGTGTTGGCAAAACTGGACAGCTACACATAAGAGAATGAAACTGATTATCTAACTCCATACACAAAAGTAAACTCGAAATGGATCAAAGACATGAATGTAAGTCACAAAACCAAAAACATTTCTTCTGTTAGAAGAAAACACAGGCATAGGCAAAAACCTCTTGAATATAAGCATAAGCAACTTTTTCCTGAACACATCCTACTCGGGCAAGGTAAACAATCAAAAATGAACAAGTGGTACCACATCAAACTAAAAAGCTTTTGTACAGCAAAGGACATCATCAGCAGAACAAAGAGGCAACCTATGGTATGGGAGAGCATATTCATAAATGATCTACCTGACAAGGGGTTAACATCCAAAATATATAAAGAACTCATATGCCTTAACACCTAAAAAGCAAATAACCCGATAAAAAACAAAATGGGTGGAGGATCTGAATAGACACTTCTCCAAAGAAGAAATTCAGATGGCCAACAGGCATAAGAAAAGACGCTCCACATCGCTAATCATCAGGAAAATGTAAATTAAACCACAATGAGATATCACCTCACACCAGTTAGGATGGCCACTATCCAAAAGCCAAGCAACAACAAATGCTGGTGAGGATGCAGAGAAAGGGGAACCCTCCTACACTGTTGGTGGCAATGTAAACTGGTTCAACCACATGGAAAGCAATATGGAGGTTCCTCAAAAACTAAAAATAGAAATACTATTGGACCCAGTAATTTCACTCCTAGGAATTTACCTGAAAACAAGATTCCTGATTAAAAAAGACATATGCACCCCAATGTTTACATCACTGCACTATTTGCAAAAGTCAAGATATGAAAGCAACCTAACTGTCCATCAATAGGTGAATGGATAAAGAAGACGTGGTACATATACACAACAGAATATTATTCATCCATAAGAAGAAAAGAAATCCTCCCATTTGCAACAACATGGATGGATCTACACGGTATTATGCTCAGTGAAATAAGCCAGGTGGAGAAAGACAAATGCCAAATGATTTTGCTTCTATGAGGAGTATAAATACAAAGCAAAACAGAAGGAACAAAATAGCAGACTCAACAGACACCAAGAAGGGACTAGTGGTTACTAAAGGGGCAGGGTTGGGAGGGTGGGTGAGAGGGTAAAGGGGATTAAGGGGCACTATAATTCACAATCACAATATAGGTAGATCATAGAGAAGGCTGAACAGCAAAGACAATAATGACTCTATAACATCTTACTACATTGATAGACAGTGATCGCAATGGAGGGGATGGATAAAAAGACATGTGGTACATATAAACAATAGAATATTATTCAGCCATAAAAGAGAAAGAAATATTGACATTGCAACAACCTGGATGGACCTAGATAGTATTATGCTCAGTGAAATAAGCCAGGTGTAGAAAGACAAATATCATACAATTTCACTTACATGTGGACTCTAAAAACAAAACAAAACAAACAAAACAGAAATAGACTCACAGATACTGATAAGTGACTGATGGTTAACATGGGGGAGGGGTTGGGATTGGTGGACAAAATAAGTGAAAAGGATAAAGAGGCACAAAATCTCAATCATAAATTAGTCACAGGGATTAAAGTACAGCACAGAGAATATGGTCAATAATTCTTTAACATCTTTCTATGTTGACAGTAACTACACTAGTTAGGGTGATATTTAAAATGTATGTAACTGTCAAATCACCATGTCAATACTTGAAACCAATATAATATTGTACATCAACCATACTTCAACAAGTGAATAAACGAATGGCAGGCATCATGGTAATGATGAACATCCTGAGGCTCAGAGGAGGTAAGCAACTTTCCCAGCTCACATGGCCACTTGAGAACAGAATCAAAACTAGAAACAGACTTCATGCTTGTACCCCAATGCTTTTTCTTCTACACCATCCTACAAAACCCTGGGCCTAACGTTCAAAACTATCTATAATCTGGTATAACTGTACCCTTTTTTCACTCTGAACTCCAACTTTTATTCAGTTATTCACCAAATATTTACTGAGTGTCATAGGTTCTCAACAGTTTCTACTGCAGTTTCTAGATATTAGTAGGGAACAAAGGAAGGGGAAGAAAAGAAGTAAAAAGCCATCTTCATGTCCAAAAAAGGGAAAAAAGAACTGAGGATGATACGCTCAGAAACAACAGAGTTCTACCCTCCCAAAGTTTCTATCATCAAGGGATGAAGGATAGACAATAGATAAACATGTAAAATGGAAGAACATTCCTTTAGTCTAATTTACATACAACTTTTTGTTTTGGTATCATTAATATACATTCACATGAGCAACACTGTGGTTACTAGATTCCCCCCATTATCAAGTCCCAACCACATACCCCATTACAGTCACTGTCCATCAGCACAGTAAAATGCTATAGAATCACTGTCTTCTCCGTGCTATACTGCCTTCCCCATGCCCCACACTACATTATGTGTGCATATCGTAATGTCCCTTATTCCCCTTATCCCTCTCTTCCCTCCCACTCTCCCCAGTCCCTTTCCCTTTGGTAACTGTTAGTCCATTCTTGGGTTTGTGAGTCTGCGGCTGTTTTGTTCCTTCAGTTTTTGCTTTGTTCTTATACTCCACAGATGAGTGAAATCATTTGGTACTTGTCTTTCTCCACCTGGCTTATTTCACTGAGCATAATACCATCTAGTTCCATCCATGTTGTTGCAAATGGTAGGATTTCTTTTCTTCTTATGGCTGAATAATATTCCATTGTGTATATGTACAACATCTGCTTTATCCATCTACTGATGGACACTTAGGTTGCTTCCATTTCTTGGCTATTGTAAATAGTGCTGCGATAAACATAGGGGTGCATATGTCTTTTTGAATCTGAGAAACTTGTTTTCTTTGGGGAAATTCCTAGGAGTAGAATTCCTGGGTCAAATGGTATTTCTATTTTTAGTTTTTTGAGGAACCTCTATACTGTTTTCCACAATGGTTGAACTAATTTTACATTTCTAACAGCAGTGTTAGGAGGGTTTCCCTTTCTCCACACCCTCACCAACATTTGTTGTTGTCTGTCTTTTGGATGGTGGCCATCCTAACTGGTGTGAGGTGATATCTCATTGTGGTTTTATATGATCTGATGATTAGCCATGCGGAGCATCTTTTCATGTGCCTGTTGGCCATGTGAATTTCTTCTTTGGAGAAGTGTCTGTTCAGATCCTCTGCCCATTTTTTAATCGGATTATTTGCTTTTTGTTTGTTGAGGTGTGTGAGCTCTTTATATAATTTGGATGTCAACCCCTTATCGGATATGTCATTCATGAATATATTCTCCCATAGTGTAGGATGTCTTTTTGTTCTACTGATGGTGTCCTTTGCTGTACAGAAGCTTTTTAGTTTGATATAGTCCCACTTGTTCACTTTTACTTTTGTTTCCCTTGCCTGGGGAGATATGTTCATGAAAAAGTTGCTGATGTTTATATTCAAGAGTTTCGCCTATGTTTTCTTTTAAGAGTTTTATGGTTTCATGACTTACATTCAGGTCTTTGATCCATTTCGAGTTTAGTGTATAGAACTGACAGTAGTCCAGTTTCATTCTCTTATATGTAGCTGTCCAGTTTTGCCAACACCAGCTGTTGAAGAGGCTGCCATTTCCCCGTTGTATATCCATGGCTCCTTTATAGTATATTAATTGAGCATATATGCTTGGGTTAATATCTGGACTCTCTAGTCTGTTCCACTGGTCTATGGGTCTGTTCTTGTGCCAGTAACAAATTGTCTTGATTACCGTGCCTTTGTAGCAGAGCTTGAAGTTGGGAAGAGTAATCCCCCCTGCTTTATTCTTCCTTCTCAGGATTGCTTTTGCTATTCGGGGTCTTTTGTGGTTCCATATGAATTTTACAATTTGTTCCAGTTCGTTGAAGAATGCCATTGGTATTTTGATAGGAATTGCATTGAATCTGTAGATTGCTTTAGGCAGGATGGCCATTTTGACAATATTAATTCTTCCTATCCATGAGCACAGGATGTATTTACATTTATTGATGTCCTCTTTAATTTGTCTTAGAAGTGTCTTGTAGTTTTCAAAGTATAGGTCTTTCACTTCCTCAGTTAGGTTTATTCCTAGGTATTTTATTCTTTTTGATGCAATTGTGAATGGAATTGTTTTCCTGATTTCTCTTTCTGCTAGTTCACCATTAGTGCATAGGAAAGTAACAGATTTCTGTGTATTAATTTTGTATCCTGCAACTTTGCTGAATTCAGATATTAGTTCTAATAGTTTGGAGTGGATTCTTTAGGGTTTCTTATGTACAATATCATGTCATCTGCAAACAGTGACAGTTTGACTTCTTCCTTACCAATCTGGATGCCTTTTATTTCTTTGTGTAGTCTGATTGTCATGGCTAGGACTTCCAGCACAATATTGAATAAAAGCCGGGAGAGTGGGCATCCTTGTCTTGTTCCTGATCTTAGAGGAAAAGCTTTCAGCTTTTTACTGTTAAGTATGATGTTTGCTGTGGGTTTGTCATATATGGCCTTTATTATGTTGAGGTATTTGCCCTCTATACCCATCTTGTTGAGAGTTTTTATCATGAATGGGTTGTACATACAACTTTCTTTAAATACTCCTGCAAGTGTTTGTGTCAACATACACCATATACAACCAAACCTGAAAGCCCAAACTGTTGACTCTCTTCAAGAAGCCTTCTCCATACATTGTAGTAACAGTTTTCTTATTCCTCTTAACTATACTGACAAATTTTTTTCTACTGCTTTTTAATGTCTGTCAGACTGACTTAACCTGGTAGTTTTTGCTAATTTTCCATATATGTTTTCGATCTCAATGAGTCATTTAACTTCTGTGAAGTCAAGATCTGTACCATATTCTTTTAAACCTAAAACTTCAGCACACAGATCTACACATACCTTTTACATATACCCCCTTTAAACAGTTTCCCAACAGCTTATTTAGACAACACTTGGCATTTCGGCAACACTGGGATGGCATCTGCTTTTTTTGGAAAGAATAAATGCTTAATGTTTTTAATCATATCAGTTCACGAAATTGTATTTTATATCCTCTCTAGAACTACTGAAACAGTAGAAAGACTGAATATATTCTAACTCTATCATTCAAAATAGCATTTAAAATACTAAACTAAAACTAGGCAACTAACATGAGGGAAAAAATGGCAATTCAAATCAGTCATGGTCTTTTTCCTTAAAAATAAAGGATTTTGTTTCTTTTCTAGCTGCATATACCTATAAGAAGGGTAATTAACACATGATAAAGACTGTAATGCAGACATACCTATGTGTAAAAAAACCTATATTTAAAGAATCCTCTGACTCAAGAGGGATAAAAAAGACTTAAGTGTTTAGGTATACACAGTACAAAAGTAAGAAACCAAAAAGAATTCCTGGAAGAATAATTTGCCAAATTCTGCTAATGAATTACACACACACCCCACAGAGCTAGTGTGTCATGAAATCAGAGCTCTTGGTATTGAAAAATAGCAGCTCATTCAACACTCAACATTTATCAAGCATATATTATGTTCCACACACAGTTCCAGGCACTTGGAATATATGATCAAAACATGCAAAGATCTTTGTCCTTACACAGAGATTAATTACATTAAGAGAAAATATAAGTAATAAAATAGGTCAGTTTCCCACAAATTTCTTATATACTTAAGGTACATAAACCTTCAGACAGATGTTAACAGTGCCAATACAGGGTGAAGCAAAGTTAACAGATTTCTAAGGAAAAAAAGGGACAGAAAACCTGAAAAGCCAAGAGCAAAAGCCAGTCAGAGTTAAGTGATAAAAAACTACACTTAATAATTTAATATTTCAATTAAAAATTACCTTTTAAATAAAGTTCTCAAAATTATAAAAAATAAAACTTTACAAGAACTATAATGAACTTAATAATCGTTCAAAAGATGATTCAGGGTTCTGTAATAAGTCAATATGAAATAGTGGTAATGAAAATAGGTTTTTGTGATATTAAATGCAAGGGTTTGAATTCTAGCCCTGCCAGTTACTAGCAGTGAGATCCTTTACTTTTTTATCTGTAAAATAGGAACAATAAAATGTCATAAGGCTGTTACAAGGATTAAATGAAAATCAAAAACCAGAAACAACCTAAATATCCAACAACGGACAGATGAATATATTATATAGCCTATCAATACATTGGAACACTATTCAGTAATAAAAATAATAAAAAGGAATGGACTGATATATGCAACAAGGACAGATATTTAATGCACATACTAAGCAAAGAAGCCAGACACAAAAAAGTATGTGTAATTCCATCTATATGAAGTTGTAGAAAAGGCAAAGTTGATCTATAGTGAGAGAAAGCAAATCAATGGCTGCTTAGAACTACTGATGGAGAACTATCTCAATTGTGACAGTGTTTCGAAGGGTGGATATACTTGTCAAAACTCATCAAACTATGCTTTAAATGGGTACATTATATGTAAATTGCACTTCAAAAAGTTTACTTTAAAAAGAATTAAGGTAAGATACATAAAGTTAGCACAGTACCTCGGGCCACAAGAGAGGTATTTAAAAAATGGTAGATATTATTTTAAAAAACATCAGCTACCACTATACAGCACTCATGGGTGAAGTGGCAATCACCAACCACGTGATCTTTCTGGTTGTTTAGATTCTAAATAAACGTTAAGGTTATAGTATCTGACCATAAGTTTACAATAAAGACCAAGTACCATGAGGGGTACTATAGAGACCAAGTTTTAGGAGGATGCCAAATGGCACACCTTAGGCAAAAGACAAAGGAAATAACGGAAGAAAAAAAAGTAAAAGATGCCTCCACATCCAAAAGAAAAGAGCTAAGAGAATTACAAGGTCAGCTATGACAGAGTGCTACCTATGCCAAGGAGCACCCACATTACCTCGTCTAGGCACTATCCAAATTTAACTCAAAACTGAGTCAAAGCCTAAATGATAGCTACAGAGACAGACCTTAATTTTACAGGGGAAGAGGGCGGATCGATGAAGGCAATAAAGAGAAGTCAAAGGATTCTGCCAGCCAAGGAGGAATGGGGGTCATATTGTGGACCAGTTTAAAAATGACAAGCAACAATTATATATCCATCCATAAGCCAAGGTTTTTGTTTTTTTTAACAAGCTTAAAAAAATACTTATAAAGTTAACTAGAACATGGTGACAATGTAAACTGAACTGAAATACAACTCAGGTGAAACAAAGGATTTGTGAAATTTACATTTTGCTGCTGCTTAGGATTATTTATCAAGGCAGAACTTTAAACAGATAATTCTGCTTAATACATAAGTCCTGTAATAAGAACTGAACTGGCTGTCACTCATGAAAGCACAAGTCCTCTGACTTACAATGTTAATTTTAAAAAGAAAAAAACTTAACATTCCAAATGGACATTCTGAGAAGCAAAAGACTTTAGATTATAAACCTCAACTATCAGGGTTTGTTTGGTTTTGTTTTTTTAAATCTTCACTTGTAACACTAAAGAGCCAGAAAGGACAGGGCAAAGAGTCACAAGTTCTGGGTTTCAACTTTAGTTCTATATTTGAATTTCTTCTTCCATCAGTATTTCGATTTCTTCTTCTGGAAAATTGGGCAGTTGAATCACTCATGCTCTATGTTTAAAATGACAGGTCTCACTGAAAAAGTTAACAGCACAAAATTGTGACGGGGCTAAGCATTTATTTTTATTACATTATTTAAAAAATAACTAAACTCCAAGTTTTTTTCCTAAATTAAGATGAAACACCAAGACGTGGCAAACTAAGAACCTAAAGTAATAAATAAGTATATTGCTGATCACTGCAAAAAATACTGTATCTTCCATTATTTTCTCGCAGTTCATTCTAGAACGAGTTTCTTGATCCAAGTTCCCCCCAAATTAAAATAGGATCTAAGTAATTACATATAATATTGAAGCCTTTTGGGTCAAAACCCATAAAATAACATTAACGGAAATTTAATTTTGTAGAATCCAAAGTTGTATTTTTAGAGTTCATTTCAATTAATTTTTGTACACATTGTAACTTTATTTTAATTATCTTTCTCGTGAAAACCGAGCTAAGTCACAAATTTTACTTAAAAAAAAAAAAAGAATTTTCACACACGACTTAGCCCTAAACCTATAGCATAAAAGTTGGGTCTTCATTCTATTTATTTTTTAAAGAGCTTAATGTTCACCTTGATACTTCGGCCATACTCATTTTCTACTGAAAGACTTTCAAGTAATAAAACACCAAAGAGAAATGTTATAATCACAGCAGAAAGTAGTAATAACAGGATAATATAATGAGGTCAGAACTCGAGCAACCAATCAAAGGGATAAAAGTATTTCCTGCAATATTAATAGTCAAAGAGAAAACCAATCACAGAAACCTCGAGCCTTCTTTTGACAGTCACACAGGCAAGAGAACCAATCCACGCACACCCGGTGTTGACAGTAAGGCGGGACCGCTGGTTCATTGAAAAATTCTTGAGGGTGCAGTTACTATGAACTTCGCACGCAAGAAGCACCACTCCAGTCATAAACACTGTCAAGCCAGAAGAAATTAGACCGTATGCACAATTCAAGGGAGGAAAAAACCTCAGCACTTTTGCCAAAAATGCTGTTATTATAAAAAATGCAACT
>JAVSCE010004025.1:0-17048 GCA_032199065.1 Smutsia gigantea | reverse complement strand
GATGTTGGCCATCCTAACTGGTGTGAGGTGATATCGAATTGTGCTTTTAATTTGCACTTCTCTGATGATTAGTAGTGATGTGTAGCATCTTTTCATGTGCCTCTTGGCCATCCAAATGTCTTCTTTGGAGAGGTATCTGTTCAGTTTCTATGCCCATTCCTTACTTGGCTTATTTGCTTTCTGTTTGTTGAGGTGCGTGACCTCTTTATATATTTTGTATGTCAACCCCTTATCGGATATGTCATTTATTAATATATTCTCCCATACTGTAGGATGTCTTTTTGTTCTATTGATGGTGTCCTTTGCTGTACAGAAACTTTTTAGTTTGAAATAGTCCCACTTGTTCATTTTTGCTTTTGTTTCCCTTGCCCGGGGAGATATGTTCATGAAGAAGTTGCTCATGCTTATGTCCAAGAGATTTTTGCCTAAATTTTTTTCTAAGAGATTTGTGGTTTCATGACTTACATTCAGGTCTTTGATCCATTTTGAGTTTACTTTGGTGTATGGGGTTAGACAGTAATCAAGTTTCATTCTCCTACATGTAGCTGTCCAGTTTTGCCAACACCAGCTGTTGAAGAGGCTGTCATTACCTGATTGTATATCCATGGCTCCTTTATCATATATTAATTGACCATATATGCTTGGATTTATATCTGGGCTCTCTATTCTGTTCCACTGGTCTATGGGTCTGTTCTTGTGCCCGTACCAAATTATCTTGATTACTGTAACTTTGTAGTAGAGCTTAAAGCCAGGGAGGGTAATCTCCTCTGCTTTATTCTTCCTTCTCAGGATTGCTTTGGCTACTCGGGTTTTTTTGTGGTTCCATATGAATTTTAGGACTGTTGGTTCTAGTTCATTGAAGAATGCTGTTGGTAATTTGATAGGGATTGCATTAAATCCATAGATTGCTTTAGGCAGGATGGCCATTTTGACTATATTAATTCTTCCTAGCCAAGAGAATGGTATGAATTTCCATTTATTAGTGTCCTCTTTAATATCTCTTAAGAATGTCTTGTAGTTTTCAGAGTATAGGTCTTTCACTTCCTTGGTTGGGTTTATTCTGAGGTATTTTATTCTTTGTGCTACAACTGTGAATGGAATTGTTTTCCTGATTTCTCGTTCTGCTAGTTCATCATTAGTGTATAGGAATGCAACAGATTTCTGTGTATTAATTATGTATCCTGCAACTTTGCTCAATTCAGATATTAGATCTAATAGTTTTGAAGTGGATTCTTTAGGATTTTTTATGTACAATATCATGTCATCTGCAAACAGGGACAGTTTGACTTCTTCCTTACCAATCTGGATGCCTTTTCTTTCTTTGTGTTGTCTGATTGCCATGGCTAGGACCTCCAGACTATGTTGAATAAAAGAGGGGAGAGTAGGCATCCTTGTCTTGTTCCCAATCTTAAAGGAAATGCTTTCAGCTTCTCACTGTTAAGTATAATGTTGGCTCTGGGTTTGTCATATATAGCCTTTATTAAGTTGAGGTACTTGCCCTCTATACCCATTTTGTTGAGAGTTTTTATCATGAATGGATGTTGAATTTTGTCTAATGCTTTTTCAGCATCTATGGAAATGATCATGTGGTTTTTGTTCTTCTTTTTGTTGATGGATTTTCGAATGTTGTACCGTCCTTGCATCCATGGGATGAATCCCACTTGATCATGATGGATGATCTTTTTGTTATATTTTTTAATTTGGTTTGCTAATATTTTGTTTAGTATTTTTGCATGATGTTCATCTGGGATATTGGTCTATAATTTTCTTTTTTTGTGGTGTCTTTGCCTGGTTTTGGTATTAGAGTGATGTTGGTCTCATAGAATGAGTTTGGGAGTATTCCTTCCTCTTCTACTTTTTGGAACACTTTAAGGAGGATGGGTATTAGGTCTTTACGAAATGTTTGATAAAATTCAGCAGTGAAGCCATCTGGTACAGGAAATTTGTTTTTAGGTAGTTCTTGATTACCAGTTCAATTTCGTTGCTGGTAATTGGTCTATTTAGATTTTGTGTTTCTTCCTGTGTCAGCCTTGCGAGGTTGTATTTTTCTAGAAAGTTGTCCATTTCTTCTAGGTTATCCAGCTTGTTAGCATATGATTTTTCATAGTATTCTCTCATAATTGCTTGTATTTCTGTTGTATCTGTAGTGATTTTCCTTTCTCATTTCTGATTCTTTTTATGTGTGTAGATTCTCTTTTTTTCTTGATAAGTCTCGCTAAGGGTTTATTTATTTTGTTTATTTTCTCTAAGAACCCCCTCCTGCTTTCATTGATTCTCTCTATTGTTTTATTCTTCTCAGTTTTATTTACTTCTGCTTTAATCTTTATTTTGTGCCTCCTTCCACTGACTTTGGGCCTCATTTGTTCTTCCTTTACTAGTTTCATTAATTGTGAGTTTAAACTGTTCCGTCGGGATTGTTTTTCTTTCCTGAGGTAGGCCTGTATTGCAATATATTTCCCTCTTAGAATAGCCTTCACTGCATTACACATATTTTGTGGTGTTGAATTATTGTTGTCTTTTGTCTCCATATATTGCTTGATCTCTCTTTTTATTTGGTCATTAATCCATTTATTATTTAGGAGCATGTTATTAAGCCTCCGTGTGTTTGTGGGCTTTTTCGTTTTCTTTATATAATTTATTTCTCGTTTCATACCTTTGTGATCTGAGACGCTGGTTGATACAATTTCAGTCTTTTTGAATTTACTGAGGTTCTTTTTGTGGCCTAGTGTATGATCTGTTCTTGAAAATGTTCCATGTGCACTTGAGAAGAATGTGTATCCTGTTGCTTTTGGATGGAGTGTTCTGTAGATGTCCATTAGGTCCATCTGTTCTAATATGTTGTTCAGTATCTCTGTGTCTTTATTTATTTTCTGTCCAGTTGATCTGTCCTTTGGAGTGAGTGGTGTGTTGAAGTCTCCTAAAATGAATGCAATTGCATTCTATTTCCCCCTTTAATTCTGTTAGTATTTCTTTCACATATGTAGGTGATCCTGTGTTGGGTTCATACATATTTATAATAGTTATATCCTCTTGTTGGACTGACCCTTTTATCATTATGTAATGGCCTTCTTTGTCTCTTGTGACTTTTTTTGTTTTGAAGTCTATTTTGTCTGATTCAAGTACTGCAACTCCTGCTTTTTTCTCATTATTAGTTGCATGAAATATCTTTTTCCATCCTTTTACTTTCAGTCTGTGTATGTTTTTGGGTTTGACGTGAGTCTCTTCTGGGAAGCATATAGATGGGTCTTGTTTTTTTATCCATTCAGTGACTCTATGTCTTTTGATTGGTGCATTCAAACCATTTACATTTAGGGTAATTATCGTTAGGTATGTACTTTTTGCCATTCCAGGCTTTAGATTCGTGGACCAGAGATCCTAGGGTAATTCCCTTACTATCTAACAGTCTAGTTTAACTCACTTCATATGCTAATACAAACACAACCTAAAGGTTCTTTTTTTTTTTCCTCCTTTTTCTTCCTCCTCCATCTTTGTATGTTATGAATCATATTCTGTACTCTTTGTCTATCCCTTGGGTAACATCTGCTTTAAATGATAATCTTGCCTGGTAGAGTATTCTTGGCTCAAGGCCCTTCTGCTTCATTGCATTAAATATATCATGCCACTCCCTTCTGGCCTGTAAGATTTCTGTTGAGAAGTCTGATGATAGCCTGATGTGTTTTCCTTTGTATGTGATCTTTTTTGTCTTTCTAGCTGCCTTTTTGGTTTAATTTTGCTGTTATTAATATACAATTACATGAGCACCATTATGGTTATTAATCTCCCCATCTTATCAAGTCTCGAACACATACCCCTTTGCAGTCACTGTCCATCAGCGTAGAAGGATGTTATAGAATCACTACTTGCCTTCTCTGTGTTATACTGCCATCCCCGTATCCCCCCACCCCACCTCCACCTGGCTACATTATGTGTGCTAATTGTAATAGCCCTTTTTCCCCCTTATCCCTCCCTTCCACCCATCTTCCCCAGTCCCTTTCCCTTTGGTAACTGTTTGTCCATTCTTGGGTTCTGTGAGTCTGCTACTGTTTTGATACTTCGGTTTTTTCTTTATTCCTATACTCCACAGATGAGTGAAATCATTTGATACTTGTCTTTCTCCGCCTGGCTTATTTCACTGAGCATAATACCCTCTAGCTCTATCCATGTTGTTGCAAATGGAAGGATTTGTTTTCTTCTTATGGCTGAATAATATTCCATTGTGTATATATACCACATCTTCTTTATCCATTCATCCAGCTGCTTTTGAAAGTCTGTCTTTATGCTTGATCTTTGCCATTTTAATTATTATATGTCTTGATGTTGTCTTCCTTGGGTCCCTTGTGTTGGGAGATCTGTGCACCTTCATGGCTTAAGAGACTATCTCCTTCTCTAGATTGGGGACGTTTTCAGCAATTACCTCCTCAATGACATTTTCTATCCCTTTTTCTCTCTTCTTCTTCTTCTGGTACCCCTGTAATGCGAATATTGTTCCATTTGGATTGGTCACACAATTCTCTCAATATTCTTTCATTCTTAGAGATTCTTTTTTCTCTCTGTGCCTCAGCTTCTTTGTATTCCTCTTCTCTAATTTCTATTCCATTTACTGTCTCTTCTACTACATCTAATCTGCTTTTAAATCCCTCCATTGTGTGTTTCATTTCAGATACGGAATTTCTTAATGATTGAATCTCCGACTTAATTTGTTCCTGAGTTCTTGAATATTTTTCTGTACCTCCATAAGCATGTTTATAATTTTTTTTTTGAACTCTCTTTCAGGATGATTGATGAGTTCAGTTTCATTTTGCCCTTTTTTCTGGGGTTTGTGATACTTTGGTATGAACCATGTCCTTTTGACATTTTATATTTCTGTGTGGTGCCCACTTGTGAGCAGAAACTCCATTCTTTGAAGCTGCTAAGCCCCTAGAGTGAGGTTGGGGGTCGTATGGGAGTGGAGCTGTTGCCCAGTTGGAGGAAAGATCTGTTTCTTGATTCCCGTCTGTGGTGCCAGTCTCCAGTGTCAGAAGCAGTGGGCCAAGCACACATGTGTAAGCCTCTGTGCTTTGCCTCTCTAGCTATTGTAGGCGGGGCCTCCCTATGGCTGGCTGGCCTGACGCCAGCACTGTGACTGCCACTTTGCGAACCAGTGCCAGTAGGATAGGAGGAAGTTTCAGCAGGCTGCGTGTCACAGTGGAGGGCCTCGGAGCTGAGTAGGCAGCCATGGGGATGGAGCACCTGAAGCTCCTCAAAGTTCCCAACCAGCTGTGCAGAGAGCACCCAGAAAACCTTGTCCAGCTCTCCCTTCTCCCGTGCAGCAAGCTTCGTGCAAACCCTGCCACTTCAGCAGCCCTCTCACTGCTAGAAAGCCTCTCAGACCACCCGCCCCTCCTCTGACACAGAGCAGCCGGGTGTGGATCCCCCCCCTCCACAGGGAGCCAGAATGTCAGTCTCCCAAGCACTCCACCCGTCTGAGCTCCCCAGCGTCCAGGGCACCACATAGTATAGGCTTCCGCTCACAAAGAAGATCTCCAGGGCCAGTCGCTCTGCTGTCCCAAGCTTCCACCCCCTTCCCGCTCCATTTCTCTTCCTCCTGCTGGTGAGCTGGGTTGCGGAAGGGGCCTAGGTCCCACCGGATTAAGGCTTTCCTATGTTACCCTGTTTCATGAGGTCTGCTCTGTTCGTGAGGTCTGTATGCAGTCTGGTTTAGCCTTCTTTCTTGTTGCTGTTTTAGCGTTAGTTGTATTAATTAACTATATTTTTGTAGTATTTGTTGTTTTTGGAGGAGTTCTCCGTGTCATCTCTCATGCCGCCATCTTGAATCCTAGTTCTATAATTTCTATTTGGTTCTTTTATATTTATATATGTTTATATATGTATATAATTTTTTATTTATATTTTATAATTATAATTTTATATTAATTTTTGTATTTGTGTGTGTGTGTATATATATATATATACACACACACACACACATATATATAATGTCTGTTCCATTGCTGTGATAATCTATTTTTGTTTATTTCAAGGAATTTGAAGCAATTTGTGGCTACTTTAAAATCCTTGTCAGTTTATTCCACTATGTGTCCTAGCTCTCTGGTGATATCCACTGGCTGTCTTTTCTCTTTCAGGGTGTGGTTGTCTTGGCTATTGACATGATAATTTTTTCTTGTGCTCTGGATACTTCATCCAATTTGTTAAGAGACTCTGGGTCCCATTTAAATCTTTTATTTTTATAGGCAGCCACCTTGTTTAGCTCTTAGCATGCAGGTCCTGGCTTACCTTGTTGACTAAAGTTTCAGTGACGGTTTAATTTTCAGAGTCTTTGATATAGTATTTGGTTTGCTGGTTGGTCTGGCTCCCCATGTGGCCCCGTCGTGCTGCACTGGGGTGGACGTTTCCACAGGCTGAGCTGCTAGGTCCCTGTTGGGGAAGTAAGTCTTGGCACATGGGCTGTTTGGCACCTGTTTGGCAGAACTCCCCTGCCTCTAAACAATACTTCTTTGCTGATTCTCTTCTGTCATTGTCCTTCAGCAATCTGTGCCTGCGCAGTAGATGGATGTTTTAGGTCTATGGGGACAAAGAGGTTTCCCAGGTGGGCTGCTTTTTGTTGAATTGTTTCCCTTGCAGTGTGGCCCAACTACCTTGGTATTTCTCAGTTGGGATGGGCGATGTCAGGTCCATAGTCACAAAGACACTTCCCAGGGTTGGCTGCTTGTTGTGCCAGGATCCCTGTTGGTTGTGCTTCTGATCCCCCAGGGCAGATTCACAGGCCCAGCAGGAAAGAGAGCATTTCCTGTGGCAGCTACTGTTAGCTGGGCTCCCAGCCGGTTTCTGGTTTCTTACAGGTAGTGCTGGGTTCACCTGGGGGTAGGGTTGACTACCATTTGATCCAGGAGAGGAGTGGACCTGCCTGAGCTGTTGTCTGTTGCTTGGTTAAGAGTCAAGCCTCCTCCTGTTGTGTGAAGGGGAGATAAGACCCCTGCTGCCAGGTCCCTTATTGCTGGGATCCCAAAGCAGTTCACCTTCCTCTTACTAATATGGTTTTCTTTAGTTATCTCTCACATTATTACCTTGGCTTATAATAATACTTAGTAGAAAGGAGTGGGGAAAATTGCATTTACACCAATTTGTCCAGTGACCACATCATTTTAATCATTTGAAGATGCTGTATAATATATGCTATATATTGGTATAGCAGAACAAGTACTTATATTAAAAACAAACTTAATGGGTTACACAATTTTTAAAAAGTTTAGAGATCCCTGGTTATGATATTAAGGGAAAACTAGATTGCTTGGTATTTAAAGCTCTCCATGGTTTGGTCAGAAAATGTATTTCTAGTTTTTCATCCAATATTGCTCTCCTTAAAAAACTCTTTGCTTCCACCGTGTTAAAATATTCACTGTACCTAGAAGATTCCCACTTTTTATGCCTTTGCTGAAGTTACTTTCTCCTTTTAGTATATTGGAACTATATCCATATTCAAGGCTTATCTCAAGTTTTACCTCTTTTTTGAGGATTTTTCTGACTTCTCTAGCACAATATCACAATATGGCTTCTTTTTCCTCTGACTTTTATTACCTCTTACTCCTAAGACACTTAAAATAACATTTTGAAAAAAGCATACTCTTAAAGTCTAATTCATTTTTTTGGAGATGTGTATCACTAGAGAAACAATGATGTTTGGCTTCTTGAATTTCTGTAAAATGTGCCCAGATGTATGGATCATAACCACCATTTTACAAGGGTCTAATGCAATGTACTCTTAGGCTTTGAGAGTTCTATCTTAAAATTGCAGGAGTATGTTTCTCCCCAGCCTTTCATCTCTTCCCCTTCATCTCTTCTGGCCTAGGGCAAAATCTGCTGCATGGTAGACTGAGAGAAATTTCACTGAGAATGAAATAAAAACAAACCCTCTAGTTTGAGGAGAGGCTGGGGAAAAGAAAGCTGGTATTGGTGGGATGATAACAATTACCAAACTATAGGTAAAAGAAAAGTGGGTATTTTGGCCTGACCCCTATCCTTTACTCATGTACAAGTACACATATATCCTGTGCCGTTTTCCACTCAAAACAGCTTCCCCTTACCCTTTTCCTTTTCTTTCCAAGGACCTTGGGGAGTAGCATAGCTGTTTTCTCTTCACAAACACTACATACGATTTCTGACCACCTAAGGCAAGAATTTTATGGTTTTCTTCATGCTGTACTTGTAGGAAATTAAGGAAAAGTTACTTTGAAAATTTTGGGAACCCTTTCTACCTCCTCTATGAAGCCTTTTAAAATCTTCTATATATTGACCACATATACTTCAGTGTCCCAACTCTTTGCTATTCATACTTCTCTCTCAGACTCTTTACTCTTCATATATTTATACTAAAGCCCTTGAGGATAGGGATAAGTTTAACTTATCTCCATATTTACTTATCTTTGAATTTCTAGCACTATTCAGTACATGTATGTATACAGTAGGATATATTTGGAGCTAGGCTCTGAATTGTCTCTGCTTTCATTCTTTTCCCAGCATTGTTTTGCTGTTTTGTTTTTGTTTTAGTAAGGTGGTATAGCTTGGTATGTTCTAGACTGTTTTGTATTGTCTTGTATATTATATTGTGCCTCAAAGTCTTGGAAAAAGTGTTTCCTAATAGTCTTTGTCTAGAGAGAGCACATTCGTGAGTATTATATGAGCTAGACCAGATCCCTTGGCTGCTTTCTTCAGGACTTCTGCTTCTTTCCAAAAGAGTAAAATTAAATTTATTGTCTTACAGCTATGGTAGTAGCAGGCTAGGTTTGAATAGTGTCTCACGTGTTTTCACTGTTCTGTTCACCCTTTCTTATTTGTATCCCTTACTGTAAATAATCAAATCAGTTCATTTTACTTACAACTTTGGGGCTAGAACAGATGAAGTTTGAAGGTGAAAGCTATAGTGATTCTACTGAATAAACTTTCAAGTCTCTTTTACACCAATTTCTATGAGTTAAATATGCTTTCTCTATAATAATTTTCATTGTGATGTTTCATTGTAGAGAAAACTGATGTGTAAATGCTCACTCTAATATGAGAAACTAATTTGGATATCATCTGATGGTTTAGTTATGAATTCTTACCTCAGTTGTGTTTAAGAAAATTCTTTCCTTTTAATTCACAATATGAAGCATTTTAATCAATATTGGTTCTATATGTTTCAGCATTTCCTTCTGCCTTTTTCTGTATTTACTAGTTAATTTCTGAAAGCTAAAATTTTTTCTGAGAGATAAGAAATAAGGTTTGAGTTAGCAAATAGAATTATCATGGTATTTTACTGTAGAATATGGTGTTCAGATTTGATTAACTGTTGAGACCTAATCTCTTGCTTTCTTTAAAGTCTTTACTCTGAAGTTTTTATGTAAAACATGAAAAACTACCCTGGCTATTTGAATTTTGAGGAAGAATTATTCATATTTTATTACAGAATTACCACTTTTCCTAAAAGTATGTGATTTATAAGGGTTTATCACATTCACAGATATGAAATTTGGCCTCGAGATATTATAAAACTATTAAGAAAATGTAATTAATGAGGATATTTAATTTAATTGACAAATTTCACTTTATAGGCAACTTTTAAGTGGCCTGAGTATTTAAATAATTCAGTGTTTTAAAAAGTATTACCTTTGGAAGATTTTTTGAGTTATTAAAATAGCTTTCTAGTAATATTTGTTACTGTAATTTTTATTTCATATACGGTAAGACAAATCATTTACTTAGAAACAGATCAGATACATTCTGATGGATTTTTGAAAAAAAATTGAAAGCTGTTTTATGCTAGTGGTATTAAGCTTACATAAAGAATATGGGTACCATGACTATTACTGTTAGAGAAGTTGGAGTATTTGTTTCTTGATGGAACACTCTCTTAATAATGAGTGAATTTCAGGTGCATGCTACATGTCATAAATCTTATAACTAAAGGTAGTAGAAGCAAATATATATACTCCGAAATATCACATAAGAGGTTTAGCATGAGGTCAGTAAAAACAATATTCACACTGAATATTAACTAAATTAAAATTTTTAAAAAGCCTAAGTGTTATTATCTGTAAACTATATTAAATACTTGTTTAGCTTACCTAACTCATCTAGTTAATGTTTAGCTTGCCTAACTGTTAAATTAGAATTGCTATGACTTCTTGTCTTTATTAACATAGATGTAACTGGTGTTACCTTTGAAATCTAAAATTCCTACATTCTGTGAGTAGCTTAGACTCTCTGTACAAATATGTATATGGGAGGCTTGGAGTAGGCAACGTCCGGCAGATTTGTACTCCAGTAAAGACATGATTTGGTAAGGACAAGATGGACAGGAAAGTCTGGAGGAGAAGGATCCTCTAGGATTCTGAGTCTTTGGGAACATCAGGATGCATATATATAATAAAGGGTTGCTGTCAGTGCAGTGTTCATGTCATTGGACCTTTCAGTGTACTCTGGCTGACTTCAGTAGCAGCTGTCTTCATCTCTGATTACCAGATCCACAGAAAACTCCTTTGCCCATATCTGCTGCAAAAACTGCCAGGGATAAACACTCTTCTCCCCTGCAGACCTGAACCAATGATTCTTAGGAGTTGCCGTATAAATTAGCCCTGAATGGGCTACTCCTGAGGCATATGACATGTATTTTCCAAAGTTGGCTCATTTAGGTGACTGCCTTAAGAGCTTATCTTTTATTGCCACCTCCACTTCCCTGTATCACTTTGCCACTTCCACATATATGTTTCTTACACTTCTCAAATTAACTACTTACATTTGAATCCTTGTTTCAGGGTCTGCTTCTGGGAGAACCCAGGCTAGGACAGGGACAAAACACCTTCACAGCCAGACTTCATTAGAACCAGACTCAGCAGTCTCAGCCAGCTCCCCAAGAGGCGATGAGACCAACTTATGCATTCCTTCCATTTTATAAATCAGCTAATAGGACTAAATATTATTTACTTAGAGGGCCATTAGAAGGTCCATTGTGATTTCTTTGGCTCATATGGCCACAGAAATGTTTATTCCGGCTCACATGTTCCAGTGATCACCAAAGTGATCTTCTATTTCATAAATATTTCTAAGATATATTCCTTGGCATTTTTATTAATACTGTCTTAGATCATGACATCGTCATCAATTACCTTGTCATTTTAGTCAGGGGACACTATAGTTCATACCTTCTGTATGTATGGGTACGAAAACTGGTAGTTCATAAAATATCTAAATCTAGTGCTAGGATTATTTGCCTGCACAGTTCAGCAACACTTTTGCTCTCCAGGGTCAGGAATTTTGATACAATTATTTCATGTTGCAAAAGTGCAAATAACTCTAGTAATTAAAAAGAAGTAACCTACAGAAATACTTCTACACTTTCATTTTCTTATATTCTAGTTTCTTATATCCATTTGTAATACTATAATTTACTATTTTTTTAGTGCAACACTAAATCCTGTATCAGAGTAATAATTATACATTCCTGCTTATCAGTTCTAAGTCCCTAAAGTTCATTATTATGTTAATCCACATTCATGAAGATTACTCACGGTTTTTTAAATTTAGCATTATGAATTTAACATTTGACAATTTAGACTCCAAGTTGACTATTTACTAAGTTATTATGGTTGTGTGGTTGTTATGTGAATTTTATGTTTGACCCACAATTTTGATGAATAACAATTTTCATTACTTGAGGTCTATTATTTCAGTTGTAAAAATTAAACATACCAAGTACTGATAGTAGCTTTACCTACAACATATACTTATCACACCACTAACAATATTTATCTAAAAGACAGCCTTTATAAAGATGTAAAAATATAAAATACAAATATTTTTATTATAAAAACTTCCCTCAGAAAACTGGTATATGTTATTTAAAACCAAAAAAAATTCTAACTTTTTTTAATCAGTCAGGAATGTCTATGTCCTGCCTCATTTTTCTCAGAAATTCAGTTTCCCGATTAGTAAGTTTCAAATGAATTATGTTTTAGAAACAGACAGAAAAAATCTACTCCCTATATTATACTTAGTGATTCAGTGAATATACTGGACTAAGATATTGGCAGAATATATTTTTTACTAAGTAATGAAAAAGACATTTTGAGATTGTAATAACATTGTTTCATTTATTTGCAAATATAGCATAATCAGAGAGTTGGGGTGGGATGTACATACATTTCAGAAAGCTATATATTTCAAAATGTATTACTTGTTATAATTTATATATGTGTATACAGATGTTTTTAGTGTCCATTACATATATTTCAGAAATGTTTAGAAATTACTCCACATGAAAAAATGATGGAAGGAATGCTAGACCTTTAACATTAGGAAACCTTGCCTTAGAAGGATGTGGTTTTTTTCTTCAGACATATAATGTGCTGTTATGCAATGGACAAAGATGAATCCTTTGTGTTCTCAATACTAGAACCGATAGAAGTTAAATATAAAAAAGGCTTTCTAAGAACTAGAACAACTGAAAATTAAATTGGCTTTTGTTGATAGCATTCCCCATCAGTAAGTGTGTTTTTTTTTCTAATTGCCTTTCAAAAATCATAATTCTCACTTCTGTGTGTAGCAGTGTCTGATAAAGATTTTCTGAGTATGTGGATGATTAAATCAGTGGATGAATGGATGGTAACTGTTAGGGCAGAAAGTAGAGCTGAATAATCTCCACAGTCCTTTCAAATCCAGTTTCCTTTGTGCTTTTTGTTCTAGTCGAGTCAGAGGAGTACATTCAGTAGCAAAAACAGGTTATAATGATTGAGCTCACAAGAGGAACAGTAGTCCCAGCAAAGACAGACAAATACTCAAAGGGTTAAAGTACATCCAAGGTTGTGGTGAGATTTGACATTACTCATAGCAGCACAAGGCTGGCACATTAAGAAACATTAATCATTTAAGAAAAATTTTTTAAACCCTCTTTTCAATTTATATCCATTAATATCTATTAACTAAGTATTTCTCATTGTTTAGATTACTTTTAAATTAGAATTGCTGATTGCTTCTTTTCTTTATTCATGTAAGTATAACTGGTGTTACCTTGGAAGTTTGAACAAATTTCTCCCTATGTTCAGTCAGTAGTTTGGACACTGTAGTATTTTCTAACCCAATTATGGAGGCCACAAAATTTTCAGGAACAGAATACAAATAAGCTTGACATCTCCTGTAGCCCTGACTGAGAAATGTTGCTATGACAACCATGTTTTAAAATTGTACTTAAAACTATGCATGGAAATAAATGATGATCTACCCTCCCAACATAGGCTTCTAAATTAGGACTCGGACAACTACTTTCAACGTAGAGAACAGGTTGAAGTTCTGGGAGGTGAGCAACTTGAAATCAATCTTACTGTCATAGTGATGGTTGGGAGGAGGGGTATTATGAAGATCATGCAAGGTGTGCTTTAAGCAGAATTCCCATATCTCCCAGGCTGAGTTGCCTCAAGCCCATATGTTCTTTGCTCAAGATGATTCAATTCTCAGAGCTGTTTTGTTGACCTTCCAGTTTTATAGTTTAATGAAATTTTTGAATCCATTTTATATTAGATATAACAGTCATAGGCTTAAATGAGATATGTGAAATTTTTCACCTCTAGGGTAGTTCTACAATTTGGCATGAATCAGCTCTCTGGAAAATAACACTAATTTATCATACATTGTAGATAATATCTAAGATCCTTAAAATGCGTGGCATATACTCAGGTAATAGATGTTTGTTCTATCATTTATCCTTTTCAATTACCTGACATGATATACAGATATATATCTGATTTGGACTCAAAATTATGGCACTCAGTTTTATTTTAAATGTACTGTTCTTTAGTCTCAGAAAAGAGTGTGGTGGAGCACTGAACTAGGAGACAAAAGGTAGAGGTTCTGATCCAAGTCTGTCCCTTTGTACCTCTGTCACCATAGTCAGGATTTTACCTTCTCAAGGCCTTGGTCTTCACATCTGTAAAATAGAGATAATAGTGCATTCTCCTCCAATCTAATGGAGGTTCTTTTGAGATTCAATAAGCAGTATACTGGAAATATGTTAAAAATTTGTCCCCACCTTTACAGAAGTTTGGACTTCAGACAAGGGAAAACACTTACTTGCATTTGCCTATACTATGGGCTGACTTTAAATCTGCTCCTAAGCTATCCTAAAAATTATTCTGATTAGTTAAATCACAGAAATTGATAGTTTAAAAGGTGTACTCAGATCTTAAATTTGCCCTCCCCTTTCCCCTTTAAAAAGATGTCCAATTTAGACCAAATAATTTGATGTTTCAAATTTTTTTCATTTTAAGAGGTAATTGATAAATGGGGGAAGTATGTGTTTCTTTTACCATAATATATTAATACTCATGAATTAACATAAGGAATAGAATCCTGATATCATGAGCATGTCTCAAATCTGTAGTTCCAACATCAGGCAAATTTAATCATTATTGAACATAGGTTTGTAGATAGTCCTATATGGTCACAAATCACTGGCAAGTAAATGAAACATTAAATAAAACTGTCAACCATTCCTGTTTTAACATATCTTTTATTTTTATGTCTCTGCTTTATTTCTATTGATTTATACTTTAGTACTTAGTACAAATTTTATTTTCATGCAATACTAGTACATCTGTGAAGTCAGGGGAGAAGCTATTCCTGTTTCTTGGAAGAGACTAAGAAGCAGTCTGCCTCCATCCCTCCTGTTTCTCCAAATTCAAGAAAGTTGCACAAATCTCCTTGTCCCTTTACAGAAAATAGAGCAAAGATAAAAATGAGAAATGTGTGGTGTAATCACTATAGGATTATAGAGGGATCAGCTCTTGGGAGGTACCATTTTTAAGGAGTGAGCTGCAGCTCTTTCTGGCTACCCTTCTGAGCATGACCTTTCTTTTCTCTGGAGTGAAGGAGGGGGAAGAAAGGAGGTCAGTAAAGATAATGAGAAAGTCACGGATCCAGGCTCCTTCAGCACCTCTCCATTCTCCAAATTCCCTGTTAGTTAATGTTCCTGTTCCTACCTTACCTTTGCATTAACTTCTGATGTAGTCTCTACCTGCTTTTGTTCCCCCAACAATAAAGTCATATAAAAAATTGGAGCACCTTTTTGTTATTGCTTGATGAATCACCTGGGTCAGAGGCTTAGCATTACGTTAAGCTTTAGTATCTTTCTAAAATTACTTGCGTTTCTCAATCATTCAATAGCCTCAGAGGGATATTCCATTTAATGTCTAAGTGGAAAGTTGGGTAGTTCTCCTTCTCAGGGTGTGTGTTGGAAAATGCTGCCTTTATCCATTGTAACAGATTGGAGTTTGCCCCTCTATCTACATTTCTACAAAAACTGCAGCTATCAAATTCTGATCAAAGCAAATCACCACCGAATTCCCTTCCATTGGGCATTTTGTCCCTCCCTCTTACAAGCTAACTCAGTCTTAGTTCTCTGCTCTAGGCTACTGTTTTTTTATCTTCATTTTAGCTAAAACAGATTAAGAGCAGCCTGATTCCTGACTCACTTCCCCTCAATTTTAGTTTTTGTTGTTGTTTTATACACTTAGCTTTGTCCCCCAGCCCTGTCTGTCCTCTTTTCTCTATTATTGAGAATGTTGACACCTCCAATTATAATTGTGAAATTGTCTTTCTCTTTTCAATTCTGTCAGTAGTTCCTTCATTTTGAAGTATTTGTGGTTGAAGCATAGACATTGAGAGTAATCATGTTTTCTTGGTGAACTGGCACTTCTATCATTATGTGATTTCCTTTTGTTGATGGTTATTTTCTTTGTTCTGTAGCTTGTCCAGCATTACTATAAATGTGCCAGCTTTTGTATGATTTATGTTTGTGTTTTACATCTATTTTCATAAATTTACTCTTAAGATACCTATAGTTAAAGTGAGTTTCTTTAGACGGTATATAGTATGCTCACTTTAAAATTCTTCCTTACAATCTATCTTTTAAATGGTATATTTAGGCAGTTTACATTTGATGTAATTGCTGATATGTTTGGATTTAAGACTGCCATTTTATTTTCTGTTCTTTATTCTTTTTCCCCTTTCTTACATTCTTTTGAGTTATTTGAATACTTTTTACTATCCCATTAAACTTTTTCTCTTGTATTTTTTATGTGGCTTTGTATACTCTTGCTTTCTTTGCTTTTTTTATTGAAGTATAGTTAATATACAGTTATATTGATTTCAGGTGTACAGCAGTGATTCAACAATTATATACATTACAAAATGCTCATCATGATAAATGTAGTTACCTTTGTCACCTTACAAAGTTACTACAGTGTTATTGACTATATTCCCTATGCTGTACTTCCATCCCTGTGTCTTATTTTATAGTTGGAAGTTTGTGCCTCTTTATCCTCTTCACCTATTTCACCCATCCCTCTCACCCACCTTCCTCATGGCAACCGCCAATTGGTTCTCTATGTTTATGAGTCTGTTTCTGTTTTGCTTGTTTCTTTGGTTATTTTTTTAGATTCAACATAAAAGTGAAATCACTTTTCTGTCTTACTTCATTTAGCATAATACCCTTCAGGTCCATCCATGTTGTTTTAAATGGCAAGATTTCATTCTTTTTTATGGCTGAGTAACACTGCATTGTACATATTTTCCACATATTTATCCATTCATCTATTGATGGACACTTAGGGTGCTTCCATATTTTGGCTATTTTTCTTTTTTTTTTTTAGTGGTTATTGTAGTAATTACCAAAAACATTTAACTTTTCAGTTTACAAAGAACTAATATAACACTTCAAGTATAATGCAGAAACTTTATCACAGCAGAGGCCCTCCCCTCTTTGTTGTACTTTTCTTATGTATTGCATCAAAATCAATTGAAAATGTCATCAAAAATTTTATAATTTTCCTTTCTATCTGTTGAGCACATTTTAAAGTACTGAAGAGAAGTCTATTATATTTACTGAGGTATTTATAATTTTTATTACTCTTCTTTATTCCTGATGTGCCAAGTTTCCTTCTGGCTAAAAAACTTCATTTAGGTGATTTTTTGTTTGATTGTTTTAAAAAGTAAGTCTATTGGCAAGAAATTTTTTTAGTTTT
>JAVSCE010004024.1:0-168819 GCA_032199065.1 Smutsia gigantea | reverse complement strand
CTCTCAACTAAAGTTTAGGAATAGAAAAATACAGTAGCTTCTCTCCTACCTCCAATACCTATAGCATTACATTGTGGCCTTAACTAAAGGCCTAAGTTTCCTCAGGACCAGATCTGTGATTAAACGTAAAGCGTAAACTACGTCCTGCCATCATCCAAAATGTACCCTCCCAGTTCTGCTCAACACACACTGAACACTATCTACCAAGTTCAAGAATAAGTTCTTGAGGACTTATTCTGTCCTCAAGAACTCAGGGTGCCGCAGGTGAATCTGGACTCTTAGGAGCCTGTTACGTGGGCCCCAAACGTACCTCTGCTTCTGCACACCTCCATACCCTAACCTTTAAAGACATGCATGCTATTTCACTGAACATACCAATCCCAAACTCGATGATCTGTGACCAAATCAGTAGACTAATAGGATATAACACAAAAACTAAAATGCTAAGTTACCTTTAATGCTCCTGAATTATGGATAAATATATAAGATGATACATCCCTTATTATTTAAGTTAGCAAGTAAATTATTCATTAATCCACTGAATAATAGCAACAGCTAGCATTACTACTGAGCACACATAGGGACAGGCTTTGTTTTAAATGCTTTAAAGGGATTATTTCATCTTTTAAATGCTTTAAAGGGATTATTTCATCTAACATTCAAAGAAAACCCATGAGGTAGGTCTTTTTATTTTCCTTATTTTAAAGATGGGGAAACTTCGCACAATGGATTAAATAATTTGTCCAAGGATAAGGAGCCTGAGGACCAGAGCAAGGTTTGAAACACAGGAATCCAATTCCAAAGTCCTAATTTGAAAGTCCACAGTAAAAACTTGTACAGCTTATTGATTTTTTTACTTTTCACTTGTATTTCTTAGGCTAATTTTTTTTAACCAAGTAACTTAGTTTTATAAAAACAAACATGAAAATACAAAGTTAACTATAATACTGACCATACTAATAATAGAATAAATGCAAAATGGAAGATTTTTTTTATTTATCTGTTTACGAGTTTAAAAAAATTGATTATTCTTGGTAATGGTTACATCTTCAGATGCATCATCTGCATGGCTTGTAAATGAGCAACGTTAATACACTTGCATATCATTTAACCTACAAATTCTATTTCCAAAAGTTTATCCAAGTTAAACTAACAAGAGTGCCAGGTAAATAAGCACAAAATTGTTTGCTAAAACATCATTTATAACAAGAAAAATGGATCCAGGTGGAATGTCGATAAACAAGGGTTTGGGTAAGTCATTCATGATACATTCCTCATGAATTACAGTAGTTGAACAGAATGAGGAAGATACATATGCTTATAGGAAAATGTATCTGAAGGGAAAGAAAGCATGCCACAGAACGGTAACGTAAGCAATTCAATAAATGTAACTTTTAATAAAAAAGTTTTTAGAGCAGGGATTATAAAGGAACTTTCATTTTTTTGTTTTATAAATTTATATATTACACTTCAGATACTGTTTTTTTCATAATCAAATAACATTTTTTTTTAGATTTTATCATCAGTCCCACAAAATGGTTTTCTGTGTAAATAAAAATATTTATCTTAAGAATAAACAAACAAAAGGGGAAGGCCTATTCTATATTGTCTTAATATATTAAAAATAACAATAATTTACTTCCCTAAATATAAATATCTTATTTTTTATGTTAACACAAAGTAATGGATTAGCCCCATTTTCATTATGTCATATAAAGAATCCTACACCCTTACCAAACTCCAAATTTCCAATTTGTACTTGAAAATGCACAGAAAAATCATGGAATTCTGGTAATTAAGAGACAAAAAAGACAGCATATGGCCACTGTTAGTTTCTCTTCACTGAAGAGTCATGCACGATAATACTTCATTTTGAATCAGACAATGTGGGTAGAGGAAATTAAGTCTTAGCAACAAAAGACCTCAGGGGAGTAATCTACTATTAAATCTTTGAAGGATGTGAGATTATAAGATTTTGTGAAAATCAAGTAAGTTAGCACTTTTCTAAAATCAAACTGAACCAAATTTTATTACATATTCGAAAAGAGCAATAAGAAACCACAACACGTAATTCATAATCCTTTACTATTGTTTCACTGAATGCATTTACATGATATAACAGAATAACTAAAAGTACCCAATATTCCCATCAGTTTCAATTCCTAAGAATTCTCACATACTGAAAACAGTTCATCTGAGAAGCGTAACAACAAACCTAACTAAATAAATAGATGGGCCTTCTAAATATACTCTACTACCTGATGACAAAATGACAAATGAGAAGCTACTACTGCCGTTTTAAGAGAAAAACAAAAGCAATATTACATTTAATGAGAAGTTAAGGTGTCATGGGAGTCAGGGAGGAGCGCTAAGCTCTTCTTGGAAGGGAAGGAAGGTACCCTCCTTGATCCCCAGTTTGAGCTAAGGCGTGAATGCTGAGGAAAACTGAAGAGAAAATTCTTACAAAAGGACATGAAAAGACAAAACTCTGGCTGCACAATCATACCAAGCTCCACTGAGAAGCCATTCAGATTGCACGTTGGGTTTCCACCAGCATGCTCTTAACAATTCAACACTTCGGGGGTCACTCTAAATAACACACCGTCACCAAGTTGCTGTGCCAACAGTCACATTCACAGGGCACAAGAAGAGAGTAAAAGACATGGTTTAACCTTAGTTATGGGTTTGATTTGGCTAGGTTTGTTTGTTTGTCTTTGGACTGAACCACCATAATAAGAAGGGCTGTTTTCATAAAACCAATATTATAATTAAGTATACAAACTCCAGACACTTAAAGCAAAAGTAAAATTAAAGACTAAGAATCTGGTATTTTCTATGAAGTGAATATATGACTTTCATTAGGGAGATGAACTCATACTGATGTGTATATAAGTATCCTTCCAGGTTATTATTATATGTGTCATAGCTTAAAAATGTAAGATACCATTATTTATTTGGTATTACAAACAATCTTTCTGGCCCAGATTGTAGGAACTGCTTTCTAATAAACAGCTGCACTTCTAATCATGACAATTAGATAGAAGCAAAAGAGTGTCTGTCAAACTCTGTTGAATCTTACAAAGAAAATACCATTTTTGGTTTCTTGGCTGACATTTATAGTAATAACTGGTTTCAGCTCTGACTTTAACCTTTAAATTATTTCTGCTAGTTTGCTTGGATTCTTTAAAGAGGGTAAAGTATTTTGGTACTTATGTGGTCAAGCTCACAAAATGGTATAGATTTTAAGTCATGGGTAATTTCTTGATTTAAATTTTATTACAGTTGATAAGACTTTAAACATTCCAAAACTAATTAAATAAAGCAAGGATGTCATTTTAAACATACATATCCTTAAACAAGAAAATTTCATCATTACTAGGCTCCTCAAATGAATTGTTTTGAAAGATAAGAGACTTCCACTTGTATTTAATCTAACATCATGGGAATAACTTACTATGATTTCAACTCAAGAATTCATTTAATATAACAGCAAAAACGTGTTATATAAATGGAATTATTAGTGACTTATTTAGAAGGCTCAGTACAATATACCAATGTACATATATGTATGTATGTGTGTGTATTTCACATTCAACAATATACTTGGTATTGATTTCCTGAAGAACAGAAACTTAGAAATACCTATTTAAATTGGTATGTTTTAAATTTTTTAATATTTTAAATATACCATTTAATGTCATTAACTCATTTCCATAAAATGGATGACCTAACAGTTATTTATTTATTGGGGAAATAAGCAGTAAACTAGACTTGTAATTTCTTCCTTAGATTTACTGCTTGCCTCCCCTCATGAGATACAAAACTCACAAAGAAGGCTTCCAAATACACCAATCCCACCATTTAAGAGAGTAGGGGAAGGACCTCACCAAAGGCTGGTGGGGAGCTCAGCGGAGGAGGCCAGAGCTTTGAGAACAGGTGCCTCATACCTGGGGAGAGTGAGTGCATGCTTTTAAAAATGACAAATTTTTCAGGACTCAACCCTTGAGATTTTCATTCATTTGGCTACTGTAGGGATAGTAATCTGTACATTTTTTAATAGCCATCCATGTGATTATCAAGTACAAGCAAGACTGAAAACTGTTACCCTGATTTTCCCTTTCCACCCTCAACATAGTAATTAGGTTTTCTATCACCCATTTTTTAATAATTTAACACAACCTACTCTGCAAAGAACAAAGCAAATTTTGCTTACAAAACTTCTGTTTAAAACATGGATCAAGTTAGAAGGGAGAAGTTTAGTTAAGAGGGTCCCATAAGAAAAATGTTTTACTTGACTTCTCGTGTAGTAGGTAAAGATTTGAAAGGACAAGCAAACATCTCAAGGAAGAGATCATACAGTCATGTAATAAAACATTATATTATGTAGGTTGCTTAAGAGTTCAGTGAGAATTCTTTCTATATTTTCTCTGATACATTTAATACTTTCCAAAATATATAATTATTTTCATACAACTCTGAAATTTATCAAGAATGGAAGATGCTGAGAGTGTAAAAAACAAGGTAACCTGTTTACTTAGTTTCTCTTTGATATTTGCAGCATTAGAACAAATTTAAACTTGTCCTCTCTGACTTGTTATTCTTGGGGTTTATACAAAGGGATTAAGTTAAGTAATGCAAGATAAGATGCCTAATGAAAGGCAGAGTATCAACTAAAGAAATATAAGTTCTTTTGCTTTATCTTCATTCATTTAAAGCTGTCGCTTACATTACATCAACATTATCTTTGAGGAATTTAAATTATTTATACCAAAATAATTCTGCCCTTCAGTAACTCTTAACAAAAAGATTCAAAGTGTACCCTATCCGGATTAAAAAGCAAAAGTCATCAATCAATGTCTAAATAGTTTACATAAGCCTTATGCAGGTTGGGAATTTACTGATCACCTAAAATGTATCACAGAGACTGCAATAAATTTTCTGTGGGTGTTGACTAGGGTTATCCTCAAAACAAAAAGTCTGATGAAGAAACTGAAACTTAGAAGCACTGTGTGATGCAATCCATCACAAAATGTGTGAATGGTGAAAGAGGAATTCAACATCAGTTCTGCTTGCCTAACTGGAAAGGAAGTTCCTTAAAGGCAGGATCAGAATTCTAAACCTCTTTGTATTCACCATACCTCCTAGCACAGTGCCTCCCATCAACGAGGAGTTCAAGAAATGATCATTGATGACTGATAACCAATCTGTACACATTTCCAGAAACAAATGAAAACCTATAAATAGCAACACAATCATACCAAATACTTTTGTTTTTTATAAAAGGCTTGTGCAACCACGATACATGTATGTGTTGGAAAATATGGACCAAATCCATTTCTAAAGCAATTTGACATTCCCACATTATAAGTTCATCTGCTTTTCAGACTTCTGAATTCATTCAGATTCTAAAATTATCATTATGTGACAGTTCAATATGCCTTTAAACTTTTAATCTTCTCTCTTCTAATTTCCTGCTATAAAATCAATAAAACGTAGGTTGTAAACAAAGTTATTTTGTTAAGATTACTCCTAGCTAGAGGCAGATGTTAGCTATAACTCTCTCTCTAGCAGGTTTTTTTCAGGCAGCTGGTGCCCTTTTCCTAGCTAGCTGTTTGCAAGTGTTCCCAGTAGACTTTATAGTACTGCAATCCCGAGAAAGTTCAGGACATACAGACATAATTAAGTCTTCTTTGGAAGGGAAAGGATTTCCCTTCAAATGAGACCTAGCTATTTCATATATTTAACTATTGGGCACTTTTATAAGAAGTACACATTACTTTTTAATCTTAATAGATAATTACTAGGAGTCACAAATATATACAAATCTCTTATTACTTTATAAGAAAGCTTTCCAATGGATCAAATCTTTACATATTAAACACTTTTACTGGCCCCTCAAAACAGAAATAGTATCAAAAGCATGCTTTTCACACATAGCAAGCTTAATGCATCAAAATCCCTGATTATTTTTGAGGGTAAGCTGAGAAATTTTAAAGTTCTTCCTTATAGTTTCTATAGTAATATTTTAAACAACAGTCTAATCATAAAATGATGGCTCTTCTGGCACTGACCAAGTTTTCATAACAAAAATACCATTTTAAAGTTTCTATATAAAAAACTATTTGGAGAAGACATAATCTCCAATGTTTTATACCAGGTCCACACAAAGTTTTCTACAAAAATCAGGAACTGTTCCTTTCTTTACTCTGCATACCTACCTCTACTATTAAAAAAACATTAATTTCACTGTTACTATTCAGATAAATCCCAATTCCCGCTGGCATTTTAGATTAACAAAAATTCAGAAATTTTTGCCACCACCAGATTCTCTGCAAAAAAATTCAGGCAACGAAAAGTCACAGAAAATGAAAACACTGGATGGAATTAAAAAACAATGAGAAAAATATATAGGTAAATCTAAATAACTATTGTCTGCAAAACAATAACAATAATAATAATATCTGGTGTAAAAATAATCAAGATACAACTAAAAGATATGACAAAATTATCAAAAAAGTTAAGTGGGAGTGATTGGAGTTTAAAAGTTTTAACAGCCATTTTTTTGTAATACTTTTAGATCTGCTCAATGCTTGGAAGAGATCAAAGAAAACAAAAGGAACTAAGTTCCCAGGTATCTAACTATGGAGGGTATGAAGTTCCGATGGACACCTCTGTTCTTTCGGCATTTCTCAGTCCCAGATGGCTGACGGACATTCTTTGTTGTCAGGAGCTGACATGTGCACTGCGGAATGATGAGCAATAATAGCCTAATCATAAAACGATGGCTCTTCTGACTTCTGTTTACTAGCTGCCAGTAGCATCCTCCCAGTTGCAACGACCAGAAGTGCCTCCAGACACTGCCAAATCTCTCGTGGGGAGGCAGCAAAACCCAGCAGTGAGAACGACTGCTGTAGGTAAAGAGTTAGAAAAGGTGGGGTGGGATCAACTCCTTTTTCTTTCCTCACCTTACTTAAAACCTTACTTCAGGGTACAGACCTCATTTTTCTAGTAATTTGTAACTGTGACAAAAGGACTTTTTCCTTCCTTTGACAACAACTTACCTTGGAATGCAATTAGCTATTAGCTGCTTTTAGAAAGACAGGAAAACGTACTTTTTAACTTGGTATAACTCCTAATTTCAAGAGTCATCTGCCGCTTTGGGTTCAAAAAGAGAAATAAAATCCATAGATAAACACTGAGGATTCTGTTAAAACACAGGGGTTTTGTGAGCTTTGATGGAATAATTCTCAACTCCATCAGGTTCAGGTCCAATTCATTCTCTTAGAGCTGAGTTTCTCTATTTGGGAGAGATGATTAACTGTAAAAAAATAATTAGAGTGTGTTGATAGCTCCAGAGATCTGCAGTCTCCCTCAAAACTTTAGGTGAGTACTGACTAGCACAAGCATGTAAGAAGCTGCCCACAGTAGAAGGACCTGTTTAATGGATTAGAAGAAGCAGACTCAAAACTCACCACATAGGATCTGGAAAAGTTCCTGTTCTCACCAGCCATATTGGAAAACCTCTTAATTAACTGGGAATTACACAGAGTATGCAGAAGAGTTTTGCCCCAATAATGGGGAAAAGGCAGCCCTATGTTAAATGCTGCTCTAGTCCACCTAAGAAATTTTAAAAGCAAGACCCAAGAAGATCAAACTGACCCCAGATAACCTATGTCCCAGGAAAAAACTCAAGAATATTTATAAGAACACAAAAATATCCAGTATTCAACAAGGTAAAATCACAATGTCTGACATCCTATCAAAAATGACCATGCAAGCTAAAAAGCAGAAAAATATTATAATAAATAAGAAAAGCTGATAAATTAAACATTGCAGAAATAAGACAAATGACAGACTCTTTAAGAAGCTACACTAAGGCTCAGAAAATTTTGCAAAAGTTTGCTGACCCCTAAGCTATAGAAATGATTGTATACAATCATAAGACATGAGATAAAGAAGATATTTTAAAAAAATCAAACTTCTAGAGATAAAACTACAATGACTGAGATGATACAATGGATGAGATTAACAGTATTTTAAACACTATACAAGAAAAGATCATTAAATTTGAAGACAAAGTAATAGAAACTACCCAAAATGAAAACATGATGAGAGAAAAAGATCAAAAAACAAAACAAAAGTTAACAGAACATCAGTAAGCTTTATGGCAACTTCAGGAACCGTAATATACCTGTTGTAGGAGATCCATTTGAAAGGGGGAAGGAGGAAGGAAATATCTGAAAAAATAATGGCTGGAAATATCCCACATTTGATGAAAACTATAAACCTACAGATGCTTAACCAATGCTGAGAAACTGAAGGAAACCACACCAAGGCAGTTTTTGTCTCTCAGGATTTCCATCTTGACCCCTGAATTCTAAGTTGGCTCTCAAGATTTCTCTCTTGATCCCTGCCATGACTCCACAGTATAAACACCCTGCAAAAACCCCCAAACTGTGAATGTGATGGATGTTACTTCAGTAATTAGGGTATGCTATATGGAACAGCTGACCTTTAGAAAGGAATATTACCTGGGTGAATCTGACCTCATCACATAAATCTTTTAAAGTCACAGACTTTTTTCAGCTGCCAAGAGAAGTCATAGATTTGGAACACACAGGCAATTCAATATTCCCTGACTTTGAAGATGGAGTGGGCCACATGCCAAGGAATGTGAGCAGCCTTTACGAGCTAAGAGTGACAGACAACAAGGAAACAGACAGTTCCACACCTGCAAGGAAATGGATTTGGCCAACAACCTGAATGAGCTTGCAAGAGAATCCTTCCCCAGAGCTTCCAGATAAGAGTTCAACCTGGCCAACACCATCATTTCACCCTTGAAAGCCTGAGCAAAGAACCCAGTTAAGCCTACTTGAGTTGGACCTCTAGATATCTGAGAATAAATGGATGTTTTAAGTCACTAAAGTTTTGGTAATTTCTTACAAAATAACAGAAGGCTAATAAAAAGTCACATCATAATCAAATTGCCTAAAACCAGTGATAAAAAGAAAATCTTAAAAATCAGCACCCCCCCCCGAAAAAAAGGCCATATTACACAGAAAGGAAGATTAAGAATGAAAGCATACTTCTTGTCAGACACAATGCAAGCAAGAAGACAGCACAGCTATGTCTGTAAGTACTGGGAAAAAGAGCTGTCAACCTAGAATTCTATATCAAGTGAAATATGTTTCAAGAACTAAGACAAAATGGAGAATTTTTTCAGACATATAAAGCTGAAAAAATTGATCACCAACAGACCTGCACTACAAGAAAAGAATCTGGATCTGTAGCTACACAAAAGCATTAAGGTACTGACTGGTAAGTGTAAAAAGCAAAAAAAACATTTTTCTATTATTATTTAAATATCCTAAACTATATATATGTCTTAAATGGTATTTTTACAAGACCCTTAAAGCAACAACCACAACAAAAAACTGACATATTATGGGATTTCTAACAGATGTAAGAAGTACTGTACGTCTATGTGTTTGCTTCTTCGTTTGTTTGTTTGGATGATTTTAAGGGCTGAAAACTCTGACAAAAGTAGTAGCAACAAGAATTAAAATTCTCATGCTTCCAATCACCAGGTGAAGTCAGGCAAGTACCAAGAGAAATTAAAATCTGTTAAAATGATTAGAAATTTAATCTATGCTATACTGTTTCCTTCCTCAAGAAATTTATGAATCTTCTTTGCTAAGACCTCTATCAAAGGTGTGAAAAAGACGGTAAACTCACTTTTCTACTTTAAACTTTATGATTTGTTATTATTTCTTGACACCACTTCTTAAAAAGGCAGTTAGTGATTCAAGTGATTCATGTAGCCATATTCAAGACCACATTTCTGACGACTGATAATGTGCTCAAGAGTGAAATAAGAAACCTTGTTAGATGCTCCAGAAAGGCTCTTTATTCGGGGGCATGTTCACATTTTAGTGAGATTTCATCTTTTTCAAATTGATCTGATGAAAAAATTCCCAGTCTGGAGTGCCTGTCGGGATGTTTCTTTAGCTTTCTTGCCTTTGTAATTTGAGTGATTCACTGTGTCAATAAACTTTTTAGTGTTAAGTTCCCTTGGGTTCAGAGAACCAAGTAAAACCAAAGGAAAAGTCATATTTTTAATGTCTACTTGACTTCCAAAATGCCAGTCTTGAGCTAACCACAGATGACAGTAATTACAATGACTGGTTTCTTTAGTTTCTATCAATTAATTAGAAACAACTCTAGATGTCTTATGTGACTATGAATTTAGGTCTTCCTGATTTTGTGTGGTAACATCCAATATTACTCCACATATGTTTGAATGAAAGAATAGCTGAATGGCACAAATAAACATAGATGTAATTTATTTAATAGAATTTTCAAAGGAAAAGCAAGTCTTTTCATGTTATCCATATTCTGATCTCATAGTATCAGTTTTCATCATCATATTTATCATTGTAGGCTAACATTTTAGTTAAAATGTGTTTAGTTGAAATCTGTGAACTCTTTAGTCTGCCTTCTCTGTGCTGCCATAGAACCCTGAACAATGTACCCCTACTATATCAGTTATTTCCAAGGAAATGGTGTGAAGCAGATACACTACACTGGTTAACTTAAAGATCAGGGGTAATACCCTATTCATTATTTCCCCTGTCAGAATAGGACTCAAGAAGCTAGGGTCACAGAAAACCTCAGATCCTCTCCATTCAGATTCCATAGGACTCAACATTCTTAACTTCTCAAATTAAACATTACATGCATCTTGTAAACTACCCTTCCAAACCAAATAGTACAATTGGGTGAGTATTACATTTTTGCTGAATAACATTCTATTGGCTATTTAAAAAATATAACTCCCAACCATGAAAACAGGTAAAAGTCCATTTATTTAACACTAACAAATAAAGCAAGCCTTAATCTTTCATCAAAATATCAAAGACAAAGTTCTGTGTGATTGGCATCTTTCTTATTGTCCTTTTTAAGGTAGTAATAGCATTCACCATTCTCTCAGGAACTCCTCCTGGACTCCTGGTGGCTCACAGGTTGCTCACAAGATAAGGATACCCAAGGGGGTGGGCATGGCCAATAAGAACCCCACACTCCCACCACGGGAGAGTAATCGGTTCAGAAATGAACTGGTGACCCAACTAAGGCAAATGATACCTTACCCCAGGAGTTTTTTTTGTGGGGAAAACCCTCTTGCTTTTAGGATCAGTGTTTGGGGAAGCACGTTATGTTTGGAATTGCTGTCTTATATACAGAGAAAACCATTCTGGGAGCCAGAGGATGAAAAGAACCAAAGAACTTAAAAGAGGGAGGAGAGGGAGTAAAGGGAAGGGAAGAGAAAAAGTGGGCAGGGAAAGAGAACAGAGAAGGAACAGAGAGAGAGATATGGAGCGAGAAAGAGATAAAGGCAAAGGAACAGGTCTGATCACATCCTTAAACCTATATACACAGCTGAGTACATCAGCAGCTTTACTCCTGGACTTCCCAGTTAGAAAAGCCAATAAACTGTCTTCTTCACTAAAGTTTGATTTGACTTTGATTACTCTAACTTCCAACTAAGTGAGTCCTAATACAGAAACCCATCTGAATTTTTTTAGGCTACTCCCTTTCTAAGGAAGTACAAAACCCATTCAATGGCATTAACAGCATTTTTACACATCATGTCAGAACCTTAAAATTCTTCTTGCCTTTTTACTCAAATTACAGAAGTAATTTAAGAAGACAGGACAAATTTATTTTGTGCAACATTCAGTAAGGGAGAGGATATAAAAGCATTTTTATCTGTAGTTAAGTAGGACTGTGAGAAATGGCATGCAATTATGATCTTGGTGAAAAAAGAGATACCATCTTCAATATAACTTTTTCTTTTTTCTGATACATAAAGTTCCCACCTCGTATAAAAAAGATCTCAGCCAACAGAAGCATCTACTAAACTAACATTCTGTGAACATCCATATTTTCTCCTGAGGTCTGTGTAAACTACTCACACTAATGATATCTGCTGGGATCATTATCTAAAGTGAGATGACATCAAATCGTTTATACTCATGTATTTATAATGACACATCGCATGTGAATGTATTATTCCCCAATTATTATTACCTCTGTGTAAGCACAAATTAAAACCACAATGAGAAATCTCTACATACTCTCAGAATGGTTAATATATAAATATAATATATAAATACAAATTAAAATGGCTAAAATAAATAATAAAAATTAAAAATAGTGAAAATACCAAATACTGACAAGTATGTGAAGAAACTAGATCACACTAGATGGCTCATGAGAATATAAAATGTTACTCTAGAGAAAAGTGTGGTAGTTTCTTAGAAAACTAAACATGCAACTACAATATGACCCAGCAATGGCACTCTTGGGCATTTACCCAGAGAAACGAAAATTTATGTTCACACAAAAACCTGCAAAACAATGTCCACAGCAGCTTTATCTATATTATAGATGGAATTATGTCCCCCCCAAATTCATAAATTAAAGCCTTAACTCCCAGTGTAACTGTATTTGGAGACAGAACTTTTAATAAAGTAATTAAGATTAAATGAGTTCACCTGAATGAGACCCTCCCTGATCAGAGAGGGTGGTGTCCTTTTAAGATGAGGAAGAGACATAAGAGATCTCTCTCTGTGCACATAGAGAAAAGAGACCAGGGGAACACAGCGAGGAACGGAAGGAAGCCAGGAAAAGAGTCCTCACCAGAAACTGAATCTGCCAGCATCATGATCTGAAACTTCTAGCCTCCAGAACTGTGAAAAAATAAATGTCTGTTGTTTAAGCTACTCAGTCTGTGATTATGGCAGCTGGAGTAGACTTACACAATTTGTACTGGCCAGAAACCAGACAGTACAGATGCCCTACAACAGGTGAATGATTAAACTGTGGTCATCTGCTGCACCATGTGTGGTAGACAGAACAATGATCCCCAATGATGTCCATATCCTAATCCATGGAACCTGTAAACTTATTAGGTTACATGACAAAGAGCCATTAAGGTGCAGATGGAATTAACACATTTAGAAAAACTTTTACTCCTATAATTTAAAATAAAATGAAGTCTTCACTTAGAAATGAGTATGAAAGAAAAATAAGAGCCTAATTCATTCACATCACATAGATAATGTCAATGATGCTTTTACATGAAAAATGTTAATGCTTAATATATAAACTAAATAAACCTTAAGGGATGATAATCCTTATAATGATGGGTAAGATTTAAAAAAGAATTTTGTACATAATTATTTAGTTCTATAGACTGTCAGCCCTGGCTGAATTTTAGAATCATCTACAGAGCTCCAAAAATCATTTTCAGAATATAGATAGCTGGGCACCTCCCAAGAGATATCATTTAATAGGGGCCAAAGTATTTGGATTTTGAAAAAATTCTACAGGTAATTCTGATGCACAGGATGAAACCCTGTGCATTAAATAAAAGATTTAATTACAATTTTAGTCTACTATAGAAACTCATGGTAGAAAACAACTTAAAATTGTACAAATAAGGAGCTGGTTTAATAGTAATAAAGGCATTAAGTGGAATACTGTATGGTAATCAGAAATGATGCTGCAGGCATGTCCACTGACATAGAAAGATACATGTACAAACACACAGAACAGTATGTATGATATAATTCCGTTTTTTTTATTATGGTATCATTAATATACAATCACATGAGCAACACTGTGGTTACTAGATGCTCCCATTATCAGGTCCCCAGCACATACCCCATTACAGTCACTGTCCATCAGCGTAGTGAGATGCTATAGAGTCATTACTTGTCTTCTCTGTGTTATACTGCCTTCCCCATGCTCCCCCTACATTATGGGTGCTCATCATAATGCCCCTTAATCCCCTTATTCCTCCCTTCCCCCTATAATTCCATTTTTGTAAAACAAAATATATGTGCGCACATATGTATTGAATGGAGTTAATTTTGGTTGGCTTGTTTATTCTTTATGCTGCCTTATGTTGCTATTTTTACTTGCCTCTTTTATTTGAGCTTTCTGAATAATTCATATATATATATCATATATATATAAAGCAATTTCATTTTGGTGATGAAAGATTAATTTTAAATATATGTATTTTTTTAATTGAATTAAGAAATATTTTATCTTGAGATAAAGCAAATACGGCAAAAGTTTAACAAATGGTGAATTGATGAGATGAAGTGTATATAGACAGTACTACTCATGCAACTTTTCCATAGGCTTGAAATTATTCAAAGCTACGGAGATGAGGGAAAATAAATTTTAAAAATTAGTTTAGGATTCAGTACCCTAACCAAATAATACTCTATTATGGGTTGACCATTCAATATATCAATATAATATTCAAATCCTTTAAAACTGTTTATTGAAGCCAGAATACATAGGTTAAATCAATTATTAGCTTAACCAAAATAAACATGAAATTATAGAAATATATACACAAAAATACACATAAGCATGTTTAATGTGTGAAGGAATATATGTATATATGCATTTTTTAAGATTTAAACTCCCCTACTCTTTAGTAACCAACTGCAAATCCCTCTCTACTGTATAAACTGATTACTAACTTTTCAAAATAATTTTTCCAATACAAATCCATTCAAAAAAACATACTAAGCATAAAAAATATCAACTTTATAAAATGATCATCTCACCTCATCTAAGTCTTGAATATAAACTGGTTTTTCCTCAAAGCCAATTGGCATTGGTTCACTGTGGGGAATCTTTACTTCCTCATATATCTTGTTATTCTCTCTTTGGATTCCTTCTGGCAAGATCATCTATAAACACAAAAATTAAAATCCAGTAATAATAAAAATAAAACAATTGCTCTGGTAAAGATTCTTTAACTGAAGAGAGAAAGAGAGATAGAGTATGAACACTACTGGTTTTAGGACATAGTACCAGTAAATAAATTTAAAAGAAAATAGGCCTCAACAAAACAAAAACAAACCACACACACAAATCATTCACATATCAGATATATAACACAGGGACCATATCATGCTGATGAACTTTAAGGATATATTCCATGAGATGTCATCCTGAAGACAAACGTGCTCACACCGCCAGGCAGGGTGTGCAACGTACAGTGTAAAGTCCAAGAATAATGCAACTGCTAAAACTCAAAACACAAGTTGAATAAATAATGAAAGGGAGGAGAACAAATATGTTTTGAATATCTATGTGGCAAGAACTCTATATACAGTGCATTATCTCATTTTCCACATATTTTTTAAATCCGATTTAGCATAGAATAGTCAACTAGTACTTGAGTCACAAAAGAAACAGGGAAAAATCTACCTGTCGTTTCCTCAGAATAGACATATTATCCAACATGGTCAAATACCATGACATACCTTTGCACCAGCAATGAATGCTGATGTTTTCATGGCTTCAGCCTGGGAATCATAAACATGGGGATAACGTATTTTTTCAACGTCCATGTCTCTCTGCCTGCTCAGAAGTGGACCACTTCTAGCATTCATAAGTGCCTGCTCTCTGTAAGTACAAAAATAATTAGCTAAATCTAAAAATTTTTCTTACAAAGGAAAGCATATACTAAAACAACATCACTATAATAACTATTTCAGATATCCTTCCATTATAACAAAGAAGAAATTAAAAGGATGATATTAGCAAGCCTTAACTTTTCTGTGTAGCCACATAGGAGTTAACACAAATTTAGGTGTTATTTTTAGATAACATCACCTAATAAGTTTAACTTAATGTTCCTTATTTATAATTTTGTCACAATGCAAAGATGTTTAATTTTTTGAAGAGCTATAAATTCCTTTTCTAAAATGAGTTTCAATATTTAAAGACCAAATATAATAATGCCTTTATTTCATTCTCCTCCTTTTCACTTGTAAATAACAACATGGGCAGAAGTATTTATTAAGCTAGGTAAGATGAAGTCTCAAAATAAATTTGGACAGTCTTCTTAAATCTTAACTAAATGGAATGTGCACATCACCTAAAAATAGTTTACCTCTATAATCTAAATCTCTCACCTATCTGATGCAACCAAGAATGTTCTAATTAAGCAGATCACTGCTTTCTTATCCCAGAAAATTAGGTTTTCATACAACAAAATTCTACTCTTATAAGAAAATGTGACTAGAAGTAAGAATCATCTAAATTGTTAAGACTATAACTACAAAATTATAATGATACATAAAAGTAGCAATTATAACACAAGCATTTTTTAGCTTCTGGCTTTTATTACCTTTGTATCCGCAGTTCCTTAGGATCAAAGCATGTAAGTCCTTCGGCAACTTCTCCATCTTCTCCAGCCTTTTTTTCTCGTCTAGCTATTCTTTTTTCTTCACGGCGATATTGTTTCATTAACTGTTTCTCTTGTTCAGACTGAATAGTGACTTGACAACCATAATTAGGTTTAGCATTTTCTCCCAAAATTTTTTTGCAATTGTCTATGAAGCAAATTTAAGAAACATAATGTTTTACAAGTTTAATCATTATGAAAACCATTTTTCCTTATCACCAAAACATTAAGATGGCACATTGTTCTAACAATTCATTTTTTAAAAACTGGTACATTCAATTATGTTTTAAGGAGAGATTTTTATAAATCTAAATGATATTACATAGTAGCTTAAGAAAAGTCAACAGATATTTTCTTCCTACAGAGTAAAGCTTAACGTTATAAATTCTTACATATAACATCAGTTGTATATATATCAAATTTCAATTTTATAATTTTGTAATAATGTCTATATAATTTCAATATAAATTAGCATTTTATATTAACATAATAATGCAATATATTCTTTACATATTAGATATAACTTTTCCATATGTAATAGGCTTTACTCTGTTAAACTGTATGTTTAATGTTACTTCTTATTTGCATACAAAATAAAAATTTATTAACATTTTAACTGGGTATATTTAGATGATTAATGCAAAAAAAGAAAGAGTATGGTCCACCTTTCCATGGAATACAGTTTTTTCTAAAAATGGAAGAAAGCCACAATCACTAAGAGGAAGCAGCCAATCAAAGCTCAGTGTTTACAAGGTGCAATTATAACCTGTGGTTTGTTCAACTCAATATCTGGGAAAAATTTTCTTCCAAACAGATTTCCTTTTATGTTTAATTAAATTTTTCTAAATAGTAGAATCTTGGCTCATTGCAGCCCTAAAGGAACTGGCAGGAATGTACTGAAAGCAATCCAAGTCAATACACATTTACTGTATTGAGGACCTGCTAGGTTCTAGGCACTGTTGCTAGGCAAGGAGACAATGAATGAATGAGACTTGGTCCACCTCTGAAGGACCACAGCTCCAGTTATTTTATCCAATTCCAAATTCCAATAAACAACAAAGAAGGAATTAAGCACAGCCTCAAGATGGAAAAATTAGCTTTCTAATTCATTCTAAGCCAAATCTTCACATTTCTCAGGTATCTGTCATTATCTCATGATGTGATCCTGAAAATGTCATTTTAAACTCTCATTCACATAATTCCTCTGTGTAATAGCTTTATAAGTCTCAAAAAGGGAAGTGAGGAATAAAGATTTATGACATCTCAAAATTATGAAATAAGCTATAATCCACCTATATTAGGACTATATTTTACAGTTCTGAAAAAAAGTATTTTTCTAAGTCATATACTTCCTACTTTCTAGTTAAGTCTTATACACCGACTATATGATTGAATTTATAATCCACTTTCAGTGTTAGAAATAGAATGCAGCAAACTGATAATCTTCACATTTATTCTGCAATAGAAAGAAGTTAAACTGTCTGCAAAGTCACACAATCAGCAGCACAGGTATTAAGCAGAATTCTTTAAACGTGAATGATGACATTTACTTATTAGAAATGAATGTTAAAGATGTTATGCATGAAACAAAATACTTTGGGTGATATACTGAATGCTATGCTAATGTCATTAACATTTTAAACAAATGTGATAGTAACCAAATACTACTGTACAGACTTCTAATCACCCAAAGAAGGAAATAAAAATTAAAAGAGGAAAATATATCACCTCATTGACAACTTTACAAGGGCTCAATCAGAATATATGAGAATCCTGAATATGTATTAAAAAATCGGTAATAAAAAATTTAAATAAAAAAATAGGTAATAAAGAAATTAAGTTGTAAAGCAGCAAATGCTTAAATTTTTGGTTCTCGATGGGTTCAGCTAACTGTAGAAACTGACAAGCAGAAATGAAATGAATAAGCTTAACAGCAACTCTAACATAAAATTCTACTGAAGAATGATGTACAGACTTGCATCCCTTGAGAATGTAATTGTAATCACTACAGAAAAGGTCCTGTATAATTACTAAAAACACTCTCACTTGACAGCCTGGGCTAACTTAATTTTATTTTATGATATACCTTGCGCCCAACATTTTCTACATCGGCCCTGAAAACAGAATTTAATTTATAACTATCCTCAACTTTGTAGATGCACACAATACCCGTCTACTTCTCACCTATCTTACATTTCCTGGTTATAAGAACAGAGATAAAGCAGGTGGATGTATATCTGGATAAAAAGATTCAAAGAAAGTCAGCATGAAAGCTAGAAAATGCTAAATGTCAAGAAGCTACTACTCTCTAAGATTATGCTTTGTGGGGGATAAAGAAAGGATGGATATGATTGTCATATGAAGGTAGGATGCAAATACAATTAGGTAATTTTGAAGAATCATTAACACAAAAGTACATCAAAAGATATAAATGGCAGAGAACAGTGATAAAGTAACAAGAGTCTAAAGATTCTTTTCTTCCAGAGTATCTCCTTCTACCCTCCAAAATTCAAAGAAAATTATTTTTAATGCATATACACAAAAAACCCTACCTTAAAAAAAAAGCCTATTTGTTTAAATGTCTCAGATTTTCTATACTGTAATTGTTATTCTTAGTAGCAATATTAATAATGGCCCAGCACAGAATAAAAGTAAATGTACTTAGAGATTGAACAGAAAATATTTTAAACGGTTCATATATTTTTTAATAATTCAAATTTAATATTTATTTTGGGGTTAAAAAATGTGTTTCTTCTAAAAAATTAGCCTAATGGAATAAAATTTGTATATAAATGTTATACAAAAGTGAACATAATGAAAGTATATGACAACACTAACTCATCACCTACAGCTTCCTTAAAAAGTATGTGAAGCTGGACTCATTTTGAATTTTTTGTTAGTAAATGAGCACTATTAAAGGGTGGAATCAGTATGTATCTCTATATTAACACTTAGGAGGCTAACAAAATGAACAGCAAATTCTCAGAATTTATATAGCAAGACTAGATAGTTATAGTCATTCCTTTTCTTCTGGCAGATAACTATTTTAAGTGCTCCTAAACTCTGGTTTACTACAATCTGATTAAGCACTGCCTTAGAGCAAGACAGTTTATGAGTTTAAGAACCAAGAGAGGTGCAGAAAGAAAAAGTGGCTAAATTCAGTGTTTCAAAGTTTCTAAAAATCTCAAATCAATTCTAGGCCACAATCATTAATCAAAGTATAGGATAAAGGAAACCCATAAGAAATTTTCATTTAAATCAAAGCTATTTTTATAATTTCTCTTAGTGCCCTATTCATGAATATAAGGAAAAGGTGACAAAACTTGCATAGAGAAGAATTAATGTTGATTAGTTTGAAGAAGGGTGTCTAATTTCTTATGCTCATATTTAAAAATTCCAAACTATTTATAAGTCTGGCAAAGAACATTTGCGTAAAGGTAAGAAATTCAGTTTTTCTGCTTATGACCTAAACCTGAGTTTGGTATCAATTGTGTCATATTAATCAGGTATTTTTTTAATGATTTGGGCTTCCTAGAATATTCTCCTTAATTCTTCTGGGGTTTTTAAATATCTGATATACATGATGACATAAATGTTCATATTGCTGAGTGATAACTGTATTGCAGTTAAGTAGGAGACTTATTGTTCTTAGATGTTGCTTAAGACTTTTTAGGTGAAGAATTATTGTGATATCTGTAACTTCCAGTCATTGTTTAGCAAAAGTTTTAAATGTAGCTCTGTGTGTATGTGTGTAGAATAATAAAACAGAGAAAGAGAGACACAGGAAGCAATCTGTTAATGACTGGTGAATCTACAAGAAGGGTACACAAGTGTTCACTGTACTATCCTTGCACCTTTACTACAGGTTTGGAAGTTTTTAAATAAAAAGTTGGGAAGAAATTATAACACTACTTAGCCCAACATAAGTACTATATATATTTGCTTAAACAAATTTTTTTTGTCTAGTTAAATCTGCAAAAAAAACTACCATCCCTAAACATAGCAGAATCTCTGCCATAACACTCTACTTAGGACACTGATATGTGTTTCATCATCTGCCATATCTAAAATTTACTTAAAAGAATGGTATAATATATAATAGAAAGGATATTAAAAGTGTAATTACATTAAAAAGTTTCACTAACCAATGAATCTTTACTTTAAGATAGAATTACCACTGAATATTTTCTTACCTTGAAGATCCTGAAACTTATGATCATTTGAAGAATTAAGAAATCTATCTACAATTGTAATTCTGTTCTGGAGGAGCTTCTCAATAAGTTCAAGTCCATCAGGTCCCAGCAGTTCAAATAGCTTATATGAGAAGGAAAATCAAGAACAGTGTGTTACCTCAAAATAAACTTTTTCAAGTTTTTAACACCCCTATTCAAGTATTCAACAGAGGTGTGAAGCCAACTAATACAGAAGTATCCAAAATGTACTTAGAAAAGAAAAAAAAGCAACAAAAAAGTAACTTAGAAAAGAAAAATGACTCTCCCTGTTGCTAAAGAGCTTTTGGTTTAATAAAACACTATCTGCAATTATATAATTAAAGGACATGATTCAATTTTTTTAAATAATTATGATTTACATGTAAAACTCTGACAGAACAACAAATTATTGCATTTTTCTTGGTATAACCAAATGAAATTCTAAAATTAATTTGCTTTTTAACATACTGTTCTGGTTTCCCAAATAGATTCTAGAGTACCATTTTTCTTACATACCCTTACTACATAACAACTATCATTTTAGAGTTAAAGAACCATTAGAATGTTTCAATAAATCATGACATGCCAAATTTTTAATGGTTAAGAATTTTATCATTAAATTTATTTTTACTAAATTTTATTATTAATACCTAATAATTTTAATGCTTAATAAATCTAAAATCTAAAATCTGAAACATAGTACTGCAAATGCTTTACATAACTTTACAAAAAGTTTCCATTCATATCCTACTCTCCTATATGGAGTGGTTGCCAAAGATTAAGTTGATTCCAGAGTCAGAGAGCCAGTTTCAGGATTTAGAGACTTTGAATATGTAAATTGTATGAAATAACTGTTCCTGATAGCTTTTAGGTTTCCTCAAATATGGTTCAGGGATACATACCTTGTTATTTTCCAGAAATGCTATACTCTTAATTTTACATGTGAAAATTTTACATTAATCAAATCCTAATTGTTCTCAGAGAATCTACACAAGTAAAATCATAATTAAAAGTAGGATTTATGTTGAATACATACAAAACATTAAATAATTAATAAATATGTTCTTTTTGCTTTTCATTGACATTATCTACATATAAATAAGGCTACCCTTCCTTCACCCAATCCCAGGTCAGAGAACAGGTCTACTTTTAGATGAAACATTATGGAAAATACTGGGGCCCCAATCACTCTCACCCTGGCTCATAAGGCACTGATGCCACACTGGGAGAGACAGGTTGAGGAGAATTTAGGTTACTACCTCTTCCATCAAGTACTTAGCTCCGAAAGCAGAGGTGTCACTCAGACAGAGGCTTCCCATTGTCCTCATACCTAGCTCCAGTTCTGCTTCAGAGATTTTGTGTGGGGGAAGAACTAGGCCATAAAACAGAAAGATCCCAATCTCTTCCAAAGGAACTGACCTCATTTGCAAAAGGCATGGCGTTGAAGCAGAAGGGCTGTCTTAAAAACAGCAGAGGTTGTGGTGAACCACAATTAAGAGAAGACACAGATTCAACAAGTAGGTTTGCAGGGGAGACCTGGGGAAAAAGACAACTGGGAGGACCCCTCTTTGGGTAAGAACAAATATCAACACCAACCTCCAGTTATTCCTTCAAAGTGGCCACAAATTTATAAGTTAGTTTCTGGAGCAATTTATGCCCCAGGGCATTTTTGAAAACAACAATGCAAATATGTGATAATTAGTAAAATTTAACACCTAGATATGGTCAGGGAAAGAGAAAGAGAGGGTCCTGCCAGAACTACTTTTATCCCTGGGTGGGCTATGGGTTACCCAAAGGTGTGCCTCACTAAGGAACAACATCAGAAGCTAAATACTGTAGGGTGAGGATGGGAGGTTCTGCCTGTACTAAAATAATCCAGCTCGTCACTAGGCACAGAAACAAGCAAATAACAATAACAAGCACTTGAGGTGGAGATGAGATGAAACAGACAAATTCCTGGAAAGACAGACTACCAAAACTAACTCAAGAAATAACAGACTATCTGAATAAACCTATTAGTTAGACAGAAGCCCTCCACTTAAGGTTAAGGGTGATATTAAAGAACCAGCAAATTCAAAAGAAGGTAACCACAATATACATACCTAAATAGTTACTTTCCCCCCCATTCCAAACAAATAGTAGTAGGAAATGTTCTCTACATACAGTATGAAATGTTCTTTACATCTTATCAGCTCTCAAAGAATGTGTTAATTCTTAACATGAGACTATTTCTTCCATAGAAAATAATTTCTCATGGCAGAGTTACTCTTAGCTACTAGCTACTCAAGATTACTTAATCTGAAGTAACAATGTTCATATACAATAAACTAAAGATCAGAAGTTTTTAGTCCAAAATAGTTTTAGGAAACCACTAGTATATTTGAAAGATAACTTCTAATGTAACATCTTAGGTGTAGGATCACAGTCTGAAGAGTACATCATTTCTTAAAAACTAACAACTAAAGACCTAACAAAAAAGACAAGAAGGCTATTTTCCTATGAATAGCAAGACTTCCGTAACTCCAAGGTGAAGAATCCCCAGCAGAATTCTGAGATCAGCTGCATCAGATTTAAAGCAATCCCAATATTATGCTTTCCTTAACATTTGCCATTTTCATCCACATTGAGAGCAGGTGCAATTCTCATTCAAGATTTGCACTATAAACTAATTTGGCACTGAGAGTGACTATTTGTAAAGGTACAGCAGTCTGGTTCATGGCTCTATTCACTAACACAAGTTCCAGAAGCTATCAAAATGAAGAAAAGGAGGAGGGAAGAGTTAGCTGTGGGTAGAAATAGACATACTTCTCCTGTTAGATGTTGTGAAAGCCATTCTTATCTACTTAGGTACTTCTCAATAGACAAAGGTTTGTAGAATCCTTATCATTATTATAAATCCTTTTTAATTTAATTAAACTAATTTAAACTAATTCATTAAACTAATGATGAAACAGTCAAAAAAAGTAACCAACACATACAGTTTGAGATGCCAAAAAAAATTATTTCAGGCCCTGCACAAACTAATTTTAAAACTAAAAAGCATTACCTCCTTGTTTATCAGAACACTTTTAACAGATGAGTATCATTTATGAATCTCTCAGGAAAGGTAATCCTCACTTTCCACCGTATTCTGAATTGTATAATTTTTATTCCAATGGGAACAATGCTATAGTGGTCACTTTATTTGCAACGTAATATCAAATGAATCACAGATATTACATCATCATAAAAGTAAAACCTGAAGTAATGATAAACCTTTAAATAATACACCATGGACAATTATACTCTAAGTCCTATGAAAACTGGTTTTAAAAAAAAGAGATATAATGGACCTAAATAAGAACTATAAATCTGTTCTCAAACTAAAGTATATAGAGACAAGCTGAGGGTTTTGAAACCCACAGAATAAATATGACACATTTCATTTATCAGTTTACTCAAAAATTTAGAGGCAAAACATTATTTCCAAATAAAACAATTCTGGTCATGTTCATGTCCTATTTGAACCCTACTTCTCAGGTTAGTCAAAAAATGTTGAACAAATAAAGTATTTAATCACTAATATAGTCTCTGAAGCAAATAAAATTTCAATATTTATAAAGGTTTGTCAGTTCCATTCTGTTTCCATCTAATCAATATTAAAGAATTCATGAAAAGGGAAAAAAACAAAAAGTTTCAAAAAGATAACTCAAAAGACAGAAGAATTATTCCCCATATGAAATAGTCAATGGGCACCTTGAAAAACAGTCAGTGATGCACAGTAGGCATAGTATCTTGATGTGAGCAATGGGATCATTCCAGATAACCACATGGTTAGGTACATTATGAGATTAATCTCAATGTCAAGATCAGTCACTAACGTTGATTTTCAAGGACTGGCCATGTTTCTATCCTGTTCAAAATTTTATCAATGTATCAATCAGAAGACATGTATCAAATTTGTTAAGTGTTAATATGGCATGGAATCAAGATTTAAAATTTTTCTAGTCTGATATAATCTGGCCAGACCTAGGAGAAGTAATAGAGGTAAAACTGCACAATTAGGTTTAAAACTCATGTGTACTTGTACAAGACAGAGAAACCTAGTCCCACAAGTAAATTCCTAAGGAAAATCCTGAAAGAGTAATAAGAGTTTGGTTATTTGCAGGCTCAATAAGAATAAAAAATGCTATGAAGGATAAGAAAATCTACTGTATTAACAGTATCTCAAAATTCCATATTATCCCTAAAACCCCATTTAGCATTTCAAAGGATACTACACTGAGTGAACCATATTTAGAGTACTGAGTTCAATTCTAATCTATACTTTTTAAGAAAGTCACAGTAAAAAATCAAAGTGTAGAACATGAGAAACAAAGTAAAAATAAGATATATCTATGCAAAATTTTTTAATAGTAGCTCTCTTAGTATCTATCATCCATTCTGTTTGAAGAACATTCATTCATTGATTGGATAAGGATAATTAATGCCATTCTGGCCCCATTTTTTATTTCCTCATGCATCATTACACATAGCTAAATACCTTATTTTTGAAACACACTTTTCCTTCAATACACTTGACGTGTCACTTTTTTGATATGCATCCTACTACTACAGCTGCCGCCTTCCTGTCTCCTCTTGAGGCTCACTTTGGCAATTGAATGTTTAAGTTCCTAAGGCTAAATCCTAGGCTTTCTCTTACTTTCACTCCGTATTCTCTCCTTAGCTGTTCATTTTCAAGCCCTTAGCATCTATCAGCAAGCACATGCTCAAGACTCTTAAGTTTTTACATCCTTCCCAGAACTCTACTGAGTTCCATATGTCTAATTACCCAGTTATCATCTCCACTTGGGGATCTAAAGGGCTCTCATAATTCTGTATGCCCAAATTTGTCTTGATTTTCCCTCCTCTTCACCTTTTTTAATTTACCCTATTTCTATGACTGGCATTGCCATCCTTCCAGTTACATAAGTCGAAAGTCTAACTAACTAACCCTGTCCCCAGCCTGTTTGGGCAGCATCTGAAGAGCCATAGGGCTCCCACCTTATTCCCACCCTGAGAGTTCTGGGAACCAGTCTGCCATTCTAGGAGTCACTGGACACTTTCATCCTAGAATGTAAACAGTTTCGTTTACATTCCTGCCATCAGTATATTGCCACTTTAATCTGTTACATACATACTAGAACCACACGAATCTTCCTCATAGTCAGCTTTCACATGCCACTTCCCAAGAAACAACAATAGGTCATGTAAGCTCAGTTTGTTGAGGACCTTAGAGGACATCTAAATGAAGGTCCCATTAAAGCAATACTTATACTGTGGGAGCTGTTGAGAACATGGGCTTGGAATCAGAGAAAACTAAGTCAATTCCTAGTCATGTGACTATGGGCAACTTGCTTAAGCTCTCAGAGCTTCAGCTTTCTCTCTGTTAAAAGAAATTAGTAAAGTGTCTAAAAAGTGCTCAATAAATACGCTTAAGCTCTCAGAGCTTCAGCTTTCTCTCTGTTAAAAGAAATTAGTAAAGTGTCTAAAAAGTGCTCAATAAATACTTACTGGCTGTTATTGACAATTTTTTCCCGGCCAATGAACATCCCGCATACTTCCGCCAGCAGGGAACAGTCTTACAAGGCAACTCTTGCCACTGCAATTTGAGCACTAATTGCAAAAAAACCCTTCCTCTTATTGAGCCCGATCAATCCCACTACAGCTTTCACCTATCACTCCGACTGTGCCCTCTGTTACAAGGGAATGATTTTAGTGACATTTTTACAAGAGCCCTTCAGATATTTGTAGATAAGGCTAAGAACTGAGCACACTTCATTCACAAGCTCTTTTTTTCCCCAGGTAAACATACATCAGTTCCTTACTACTAGTCATACAACATGGTTTCTAGATAATTCTTGACCCAGTTTCCTTTAAAAATGTACCTTTCCCTGAGCACATTAAAAAAAAATGACATCCAAAACTGAACATATTTCAAATGTAAATTGATCAAGGTAGATCACAGAGATTATAACAACTCTGAACTAGATGTTAAACTTTTCTAAACACAGCGTAAGTTGGTAACAACATCACACTGTTGGCTCAAATTGAATGTGTTGCTTAAGTAAAAACATCTGGTATGAGCTCTTGTCCACACAAATTCACAGCAGACCAAGACTCCAATATCCTATGCTTTATATAATAACTTTTAAGACCAGAATTTCAAATGGATCCCTTATAAGGTTCACTTTCTTCTTTTTAGTCTTTTGAGAGCTTTCTAAATCCAGATTCTGGCATCCATCCTATCAATAAACACTATCAAGGTTGAATCTGTCCTGACCACAAGTTCTATAGCCATGCCTTCATGCACACTGTCAATTAAAGAACTGAGGACAAAAGTAACAAAAACACAGGATAACGAATGACTTATACACATGTCAAAACACATTGAGCTGTACAGTAAGATTTATGCATTTTATGTACCTCAGTTTTCAAAAGAGATTTTTTAAAAAAAGAATGAAGACCAGACTCCAATTGGCTAAGAACCAATATTTAGGATGTTTTTCAATCAACTATTAACTCCAACTAACTGTTAACCCCATCAACAGATCACCAGCTGATATTTCTCTATCTTGTCTAGTTTAGATACTTTCCTAATATTGTAGCCACTAGCCACATGAGGCTATTTATATTCTAAGTAGTTATAAAAAAGCAAGATTTATAAATACAAATCTTGTCACATTAGCCACAGTTCAAGAGATCAACAGCCACACGTGGCTAGTGGTTACCATGTAGGAAAGAAAACAGTATTTCAATCATTACAGAAAGACAGCTTTGTTCTATAAGATATTTTGATTCTACTGTAAAATTCTCTGCTGAGATCTTGATAGAGTATGTTTATATGTCATAATTTGTCCAGTTGTATCATATTACTACTAAATTAGTTTTTTTTTTTTAAAGCCAGTTGTTTTACCCTAGACTTTATCTTTGTGTTATACATTCTACAGGTTTTGGCAAATGTATAATGACTATAATGACATATCCATCATTAGAGTATCATACAGAATAGATTCACTGCCCTAAAGGTTCTGAGCTCCACCAATTCACCTCTCTCATCCTCCCCTAACCCCTGGCAATCAGTGATCTTTTGACTGTCTCCAGAATTTTGCCTTTTCCAGAATGTCATATAGTTGGAATCATACAGCACGTAGCCTTTTCAAACTGACTTCTCTTACTTAGCAATATTCATTTAAGGTTCTTCCAACTTTTTTCATGGCTTGGTAGCTCATTCCTTTTATCACTAAATGATATTCTATTATATGAATATACCACAGTTTATTTATCCATCCCCTACTGAAGGATACCCTTGATTGTTTCTGAGTCTGAACAATTATGTCTTTATTCTTTATTTCGTTAAAATCTGCTCTTTACATAAATTATCATATCCATAAAAATATGCAAACAAGTCCTATACAAAGAAATGCTGAAAAAACTACTCTAAATTGTAGATTTTCATTATTCCTTATTTTTTATCTTTTGCAGCTTTTTTATAATATATTAGTTAATCATAAAAGGCTTTAGTTTATTTTTAAATAATACAAACCAGATTCTGATTAACCAATTTTTACCTTTTATCTGCTAATGACACAAAGCATCACTAATGTAATTAATAAATAAAATTGGTCTTCACACATTTACATTTGGAATGCACACCAGAAATTATATAAACCCAAAAATCCCTTATCATGTAGACAAATCAGCTGATAACAAAGATTACAAGGACCAATGATTAGACAATGTGAACTTTATTTCCTTTGTCAAATCATATTTTTCAAATAGCAAAACCTTTTCTATTAAACACAATTTAACTACATGGGAATTGTGCTGACATACCACATTTTCTAAAAATTCTTGTCACTGAGAATTATTTTAGTAATTTTAATAATATTAGTAATTATTATTAGTCATAATAGCAACAAGTATTTTAACAATTTAATCATTTGAGTTAATAAGCAAATTCCTTATCCTAATACCTAGGTGGGAGTAGTTAAGAGGAACAGAGATGCCATAAATGCACAGTGTCTTATTATAGTCTTTCCAAGAAGAAGCAACATGGCATCTTGAACTAAGCGAGTTAGGAAAAGAAACAGCAGCTTATACACACAAATTAAGAATTTGCTCGACCATCTAAATGACCATATTTATAAAACAGAGCAAGTTGGGTGAGGTATTACTTATAAGCAAGCTTATTTCTTTAAATATCAAAAGCAAATGAACATTTGTCAATACCTGTAACTCCTCATATACACATTTAATATCTGTATGAATATTATTTATTATGCTTCATGACAGACTTAATGTGCAAGCAATAATGTTCAGCCTTTCCTTATTGGCATTGACAATAAGAATCACAGCATTTATCAGGGACCTTTCTATTTAGGGGGTTTGCAAGGCACTCAACTCCCTACACAGAAATTCAGTCCCAAGAATATTATATCACACATTATTTTTTCTGGAAATCAGCTGAAATGTAAAATGCATGAGCAATGAAGTTATGAAAACCAGTACTCATATAAAACTAGAGACAGGGTGAAAAGTACCAAAACAAAGCAAACTTCAATATGGCTCAACAATAATACAAGTAACAATGAGTTCCTGGTTTTTACATTTAAATTTTTTTTTAATTTTTTTGGAATTATCAATATACTTGTAAAGGCTATAACTAAGCTAATCTTATTAAAACGACATAATCATCATGACTAATTTTCCATTACCTTGAGCACACTTAAGACTTCAATTTCAACCTTAAGTAGAAAGAATAGTTGAGTGTTTGATGGTTACTGATTGTGGCAGGGAATTGGCATGTGCATTCTATACACTAAATGTAGTTATTCTACTATTTTCAAGTTTTAGAATGTTTTATAAATAGCTAGACCCCTAAATTGTCACAATAAAAAGCACAATGCTCCTAAAAGGATAAAAATAGTCATTTCTCTTTTTAAAAGAAACACTAAAGTATATTTTCCTTTTAAATTTCTTCTTGAAATTATCTTGAAAAAATTTCTCCCCTTTTATGCTTGATATGGGAAAAAAGCTGTCATCTGAAAGAACAAGTATTACAATTAAGATGAAAAAAGATGGCACAAAATTCATGCTTTAATGCACTTCCTCTGATAAACAGAAAAAAGAAAAACTGAAAACATACTTCAAACTTGAAAACAAGAAAAACATCTCCCTGCACAAAAACTGGACAATAACAGCAAAGCATTGAGTAGATCTAAAGTGGTGGTTCAGGACACTTGCAAGGCCAGGAGTTTGGCTGCTGTGGGATAACCCCGCTCTGTGTAATGTGAGAACTGGAGCTAGGCTTTGTTGAAGCCAGGTTACGGGCCTGGAGCTCTGCTGTTCATGAGAAGGTACTGAAAAGAACCGGTATCAAAATGATACTTGGGGCTATAAGTACTATAGGAATTTAAGATGAGGAGGAGGGGAAATGTGGAAGAGAGTTACAAATCAACAGCAGCTTAAGAATTAAAACTCTAAACCTATGAAGAAATCTTATAAAAAAGTTATTGTCAACAAAACCAACAATGAAAAAAGTTCACTCCAGAAGAAAGTAGTATGGAACAATGTGACAAAGACTGAGTAATATTATGAAGGCCAAAGAGATCAATGAGGCAGTTGCTTCCATTAAAAGAATTTATGAAACACTACTTTTTGTTCAATTTTTCTGTAAACTTAAAACTGCTCTTAAGAAGTCCATTAATTTTTACAAAAGAAAAGATGATATATGATTCAAGAAAAAAACATTATAAAGCTATTATCAGAGTAATTATTCTCTTACTGTTGATAAATATTCGTAAAGTTGAAGGATTATCCACTTATGGTTTAAACAAAAACTATCCAATAAATGCCTTATATATAAAAGATTCTTAAATCTTTGTGAAGAAAATGAAGAAGCAATGAAAAGAAGGAATTAATGACCAATATGGGGTCATTTTCTATCAGCATTAGTTATCAGCTTATAAAATAAACATCACTTTTGGAATTCTCACTGGGATCTATTTTTCAGATACATTAAATGTCCTTGAGGTCACCTTCTATTTTTAGAGTATTTCAAATGTTATCATGATTACTGATAATGTAAGAGAACAAGCAGAAGTAGACAGATTAAAAATATTAAAGAGGAAACCCATTTCTATTGTGAAACAAATACATCTGTTATAACTAGGAAGCCACCAGACTTGTCCCAACCTCTTATGTATCTAAAGATTGGAAAACTGCCAGGTGTCTTTTTTAAAACTAACAAGTATATCAATCAGTCTTAAAACATATATGGGGAAAAAATATAAAGTGAGGAGAAAAGAGGGTTCTCTGAAAACAAAACAAACACTCCTCTGTCAAAAGTGAGAAATAAAGGCAGAGAGAAAGGGGCCACACAACTAAAAGCCAGTGTAAAAACATCTTTTTTAAATAAGAGGACACTGTGAATAACTTTAGAGCAAAAGGCTTGAGTACACAGATTAAATGGCTAATTTCATAAAAGAAAAGTAATTGTCAAACTTGATTTGAGAAGAAAGAGAAAAACTGAATAAGCTAACAACTATGGGAAAACCTGAATTAGTAGTGAAAGTCTGCCGTCCAAAAGGACACCAAGCCAGAGAGTTTTAGAAGTATGCTAGTATCAAACTTTCATGAAAGGAATAATCACTTTCTTACAGAAGCTTTTTGAAAACAGAAAAAAAAGAAAGCTCTAGAAGTCTATTAAGTTATTACCTCAAGTATTAAAACTAGGTAATTTAAAAATTCTCTACTCAGCCTAAGACTCTAAGCATAGTAAAAGAATCAAAAAGCCATACAATGCAAGAGTGTTTATCCAATAAAGCCCTAAGAAAGAGAGGAGGCATTCTAATTCTCATGAATTAAACTAAAGCAAATCCATGAATCTCCTTTTTCAATTAGAGATAATGCATTTTAAAAATTAGAGTTGTATCTTTACTTTTACTGTGTGTAATAAATAGCATATATTAGAGTAAACAGATGATCAAAATAAAAACTATTCATTTTAGGTAATGTTTTCCTTTGAGATAATAAGCTATTTTAGATTCTCATGTGAAATAAAAAAGATGTGCATAATGAAAACTATGATTCATGGTATGATAAAAGAAAAAAGTTGAATCACTCTTAAAAAAGTTTTGTATTAGTACTTTTGGAATTAAACATTATAATAATTACATAAAGCAGAGCATTATTTATAACACTGTTAATTATTCTTAGTTTGGTTTGTGACATTAAAAAATTACCAAATATGAGTATGTTCCAAAATAAAGTCTTAAATGACATAAGAAAATGACTGAAAATTAGGACAACCTTTATTGAGCATTTATTTTTCTCTCAACAAAAATGTGCTACATAAATTGTTGCATTGCAGAGAACTAGATAAATTATATTTTCAGAGTAACTACTGCTTATGTACAGGTACTTAATCTAACACAACAATTTAATAAAGTTAAAACCAAGGCCACTTGCAACTTAATCAAAGCTACTTGGAATATGAACACTATTTGTTTCTCAGATCCTATAATTAGATGTGTATTAAGTAAGGTTAAAGCTAAGTACCACTGTACATTTCAAGCTTATTTTACATTTTCATGTACGTGACAAATTGATAGCTTCCTTGATTCTCAGAAAGATAATATATACTGATTTAATTGCCTTAGAGAAAACAAATTTACAGCCATTACATGTATGTGTGTGTCTATTTGCACATGTATATATAAAGATGAGCAAAATTAAAGTATTGTATTTTAAATATTTAAGTGAACACTTACAATTTCTAAATCTAATGGTCATAGTTGTTTATAGTTCAAACACGACCCAAAATGATTTTATTCATCTCACATACTATTAAAACACAGAAATTTATCCTTTATTTTGCTAATAAAATGTACTTCTTTCTTTCCCATATCAATTATTACAGACATTTCTCAATTCATAAAATCTTGCTCCTGCAAATCAGTCATAACATACATTATATCAAACACAATTCCTTCCCCATTCTCCTTTTAAATATATGTATTAAAGTTCCAAGAGCAGGAGACTTAAGAAAGCAAGATAATGGGAGTGGGTTGATTTCACTTTTTTATATTTCCTTTTTTGTCTCCCCAAACCTAAGAATACTTAATACACAGTAGAAGATGCATGAATGCCTGAATGAACAAGTGAACAGTGCCAAACAGAAGAATAAATTTGGCAAAATATCTTACTCCTCAAGCAACCACCCCAATTAAGAACAAAATAGTTTGGAATCTGTTAATTGCCACAAATTGGAAACAGCAAGTATTTTTATGTCTTGGTTGTGAGTTTAAGTTAAACTCACAGGTTTATTAACAGGGGGGAGTGGGGTTACACCCAGTTGATGGAGGATGGACACTCATGTATCTACAACAGCTTTTCTTCCTTTTTAAAGTACAACAAATCATTTAGTATGACACTGTCATTTTCTTACCCATTCATTGTTTAAAGCCTAAAATGTAGGGAAAACATAAAGCAGGAAATAACCACTGGCTAATTTTTTTCAAATGTAGCTGCTACACCAGATCTTCATATCTGGAATTAACAGTATTCCTGGTTTCAAATATATGAACTTATATTTATCTATTTTATCATATTGTGTTCAGCCCATCATTCTAACAATTTGAGCCACTAATGGGAATAAAGCGACATACAACCAAGGCAAATAAAAGTATGGCTAGTGCTTTCCCATGCAGATTATAAAGCTTAAGAGACCTGTTATAGCAGGTGAAGCACTTCAACTAGCTCAACCTCTCCTAAATTTTACAGATAGCTAAAAGTAGAACAAATGATTATTGAGTTTTCCTCATGAAAATTTTATCCCTTACAAAGTTAAAGTAGGAATGAATAACCTAAACTGGTAGACAATGTGGAAGTAACAAAAACCTTGGGAACACATGGCTATATCACTTCAGAGTATGCAATATGGACACATGCAGATACATATCCATAAGTTAAAAACAGAAAAGATACATCTGATCCAAATAGCATTCTACATAAGGCCAAAGAAACTAAAAAGGAAAAAAGTTTTAAAAAGATGGGAGGTTCAATCATTCATGTTTTTGGGATTGCCTTTCTAATAAGCATAGCACCAAAGGAAGATTCCTAAATGAAAAGATGAATAGACTTGTCTACTTGAGCACTTAACAACACAGGCAAAAATTTTTTAAGTGTTATTATAAATGCTCTTACAAATAAAAAAGTAACTCAATTTCATCAAATGAAAAGTTGACAATTATCACAAGAAAATAATAAGTGGCCTACAAATATATGGAAAAAAAACCTTTAACCTTTAAGTAGTAATAAAAAATGTAGTTAAAACAGTGAGCTACCATTTCCCCTTTACTAAACAGGCAAGGATTTTTTTTTAAGTATAATACATAGGATTGGCAAAGATATTAGTACAGGGACACTCTTACACACTACAGGTTAAATCTAGAAAACTGGTATATTCTTTCAGGAAAGTATTTTGTCAATAGTTTTGGCTACAAATATTCACTGAGCAAATACTTAGTGTAACATTCTTTATTGCAATTTATTTATAATAGGGAAAAGCTAGAGATAAGTTAAATCTTCAATAGCAGAGCATTAATTTAATGAGCTAGGATATGATGATAAATATCATAGTCTGCAGACATTAAAAATTACACAAAATATTATAAAAACATGCAAAAAGGTTCAAAATTATATATGCTATATGACCCATTTTCTAACATACTCATATTTTTAAAAATATATACTCCAAAATATTTGAAAACATTATGGTTAGATAGTGCTAAGATTACAGGTGACTTAGTTTCTGCATTTTATATATAAGTGTGTTCTAAATTTTCTACAATGATATATTTTTAAAGTAGAAAAATAGTGTAAAAATAAATGGGTGGCGTTAAAAAATGAAATGGCATAAAAAAACTTGAAATTTTCACCACAGTCCTGAAAAAAGCAACAGGAAAAAAACTGCTCGGATTCTCATGAAACACTAGAGACACACTAGAGCTTACACACATAAACTGAAAAAATTAGATGGACGTGACAGAAAATACAGTAGCAAAATCACACACAAAAAACATATATTTACAAATAAGCTTTTAAAAACTATAATAGTGTATGTAAGGTTAAATCTCTAAAAAAATATGTAGGCATAAAAAAATGAAATAAAAAACAAAGAGTCCTTTTATCAATGTTTTTAAAAAAAATAAAATCAGGACATTTTATTCCTTAGGGAAGAGGAAAAAAGCAAGTCCCTTCTTACTGGGCTTACATCTTCTCCTACAGAGAATGTTAGCTTAAACAGGAAAGGGCAACACAAAATACCATAAATACTGAATGTTTCTGTGGTAAGGGAGAAAGTAGTAAGGAATCACCCAGCCTCTTCAAATAAATAAGTGTGGGTATTCAGAACCTGATGCATTATATTCCAAGGATCAGGAACCACACAGACTGGTCTCAGAATCACTGCTTATCTCTGAGAAATAACTGAGAAAAACATAAGTGCCAGATGAAGGCAAAATTCCCCAATTTAAAAAAAGAAAAATGATGGGTGGTGAAAACAACTTAATTGTAAGCTTAATATCAAGACATGGTGTCAGTGTGGGAGAATATATTTGTAAATGACATATCTGACAAGGGGTTAACATCCAAAATATACAAAGAACTCATATGCCTCAACACCCAAAAAGGAAATAACCCAATTAAAAAATGGGCAGAGGATATATGAACAGACAATTCTCCAAAGAAGAAATTCAGATGGCCAACAGGCACATGAAAAGATGCTCCACATAGTTAATTATCAGAGAAATGCAAATTAAAAAAACCACAATGAGATATCACCTCACGCGAGTTAGGATGGCCAACATAGGAAAGAATAGGAACAACAAAAGCTGGCAAGGATTTGGAGAAAGGGGAACCCTCCTACACTGCTGGTGGGAATGTAAATTAGTTCAACCATTGTAGAAAGCAGTATGGAAGTTCCTCAAAACACTTAAAATAGAAATACCATTTGACCCAGGAATTCCACTCCTAGGAATTTACCCTAAGAATGCAGTTTTTGGTCTCAAAAAGACATATGCACCCCTATGTTTATCATAGCACTATTTACAATAGCCAAGATATGGAAGAAACCTAAGCATCCATCAGTAGATGAATGGATAAAGAAGAGGTGGTACATATACACAATGGAGTATTATTCAGCCATAAGAAGAAAACAAATCCTACCATTTGCAACAACATGGATGGAGCTAGAGGGTATTATGCTCAGTGAAATAAGCCAGGCAGAGAAAGACAAGTACCAAATGATTTCACTCATCTGTGGAGCGTAAGAACAAAGCAAAAACTGAAGGAACAAAACAGCAGCAAACACAAAGAACCCAAGAATGGACTAACAGTTGCCAAAGGGAAAGGGACTGGGGAGGATGGGTGGGAAGGGAGGGATAAGGGGGAATAAGGGGCGTTATGATTAGCAGACATAATGTGGAGGGGGGGGGCACGGGGAAGGCAGTACAACACAGAGAAGAGAAGTAGTGACTCTATAGCATTTTACTATGCTGGTGGACAGTGACTGTAATAGGGTGTGTGGTGGGGACTTGATAATGGGGGGAATCTAGTAACCACAATGTTGCTCATGTAATTGTATATTAATGGTATCAAAATAAAAAAAATATCAACACATGGTGATATAATAGAATGATGAACAGGGATACATCAATTCAAGTCATGACCAAGTAGTCTTAATTCTTTTTCCTTTTAAGAGTATTAGGCTAGCTGTTCTTAAACTGGCAAAGCAACTGAAAGTTTAGTATCTTTGAAGAAAAGATGTTGAAAGTATTCTACCTGTTAATACTGTTACATCTATGGAGCACTGAACAACTGTATTCAAATTATAATGATAACTGATTAATATCAATGTAAAAGGAAAACTGAAGGAATTTTACACTTAAAAAGAGAAACAAAACTAAGGAAGAAAAATATAACTGCCATCACATGTCTGAAACCTAGTCATTAAAAGAGTGGATGTCTACAGCTTTGTTTCCCCACTGTATAAATGTAGGACTAAATGACAGACATACTAGGAGTAGTATCAGTTCAGCAAAGCAAAAGTTACAAGGGAACTACTCAAGAAAGATATAGGATGCCTTCTGAAAAAAAAAAATCAAGAAAAGAAAAGAAAGGCTCTTCATTAGATTAAGTAGACCTCACTGTCTGGACATCACAATTTGAATAGCTTAGACACACAAATACTACACGGGGTGAGAAAATTCCATGATTCTAAACATTCTCTAAGTCTTAAAGTATAATTTTAACCAATGGCAGCTCTCTATTCAGACTTGATGGAGGGAAGGTTTCTTCTGATTATTTGGTGAAAAGATGAGGAAAATCACCATATATTTGGACCTCATAAAAGGGACACTCTTAATTCCAGCCCAGTTGATGTTGGTGTCTTCCTTATTGTTCAGCAGTGCTAAGTCTACCAAAAAGAATATACAATGCCTAACAGATGGAAAACCTTTTCATAAGCCTTTAATGTTAATCACCAGCACAATATTTTAAATACCCTATTCTAGGTACCAAAAACATCACTATATATCCTCCTTGCCAAACTGCAGTATAAACACATTAAATCCGTGGTTCTCAAAATGTGGTCTGGAATCTCTAAGATCCTCTCAGGAGGTCCATGATGTAAAAATTATTTTAATAGTAATACTAAAATATTATTTCCCTCCTTCATTCTCATTTCTCCCATGAGTATAATCTGAGTGGAGTTTTGCAGAGGCTACATAATGTGTGATAATCAGAACAGACTAAATGCAGAAGCACAAATGGGAATCTAGCTGTCTTCTAATAAGCTAGCCATTGAAATGATTTTAAAAAATTTAACACAGTCTCTTCATATTTTTTTATTTTAGAAAAGTTATTTTTCATAAAAATGTTACTAAATTTAACATATTCATTAGTATGAATATAATATTTATTTATGTAATAGATTTATATTAATGTAATAGATTTAGTGTTATTTTAAATGACAATACCTAGTTTAATATAAAAATTTGTTATAATTTTTAATACAATAAATATCAATAGAACGTATTGATAAACAACATAAAGAACACTGGCGTGAGGTCCTCAGCAATTTTTACGAAGTTTTGAGATTTTTTTTTAAGAAGCAGTAGTTCAAGAACCACTGTATTGATGGGGGGACCTGATGAAGGGAGTAGTTTAATAACCATAATATTGCACATGTAATTGTAGATTAAGGATACCAAAATTTAAAAAAAGAACCACTGTATTAAACCATGCTAAATATTCTACATCAAAATTTCAAAGGATGCTGCAATCATTTACAATATAAATAGATACTAAAACATATACACTTCCCTCATATGCGATCTAACCAAGTAATTCCTACTTCTTAGGATCAGGCACATATTTGGCATATGGTTAGGTTCAGAAATGAACTTGCTTGGGTCAAGTAACACCATCTGCCAAGAGTCAAGAGATAATGCTAACAGCAAATGTCAAATCACAAACGCTATATAAAGAATGAGCCCCATCTGCCCACAAGCAAACAATGATCCTTTCACTACAACTCAAAATTCACTTTTTCTAAATTACACAGTAACTCCATCAATATTTACATCAGCATTAATAACTCTGTAAATAGCATCTAATATTAAGTAATACCAAGAGATACACATACTCCAATATATCTGCAATATTCTCAAGTATTTTTCTATTAACACCTTTTCTATTTTACTACAAACTGTGAAAATCAGAACCCACTTCAAAAAGTTAAATCCAGAAGATTTTCTTTAGGATTAATGAGACCTAAAAAAGAAAAACAGAAAAAAAGTAGTAAAAATAATTCTCTGAATTAAGACCTCGCCTTTAAGCATTACTTCATTAATTACTTGAAATTTACATATAATAAGGTATAGAAGAAATTTTACATATTGATTTATAAGGTATACACTCTAATAAAACTTTGTATATACAAATATATGATGCTTATTAATGTGGAAGGCAAGAAACTAACATTTGAGAGCCTACAAATTTGTGTAACATTATGCTAACTACTTGGCATATATCACAAATCTTCACAACAACACTGTAAAGCAAGTATGTTACAAATTAGGGAATAGCTGTTGACAAGCTTAGTAATTTGCGATGGTCAACAAAAGGTAAGCAGACAGACAAAATGTGCCTTGGCTTTGTAAGAAAAAATTCCTTCAAAGAGCCTTGTCAATTAATGTCCTTCTCTTCAAAGAACCTGATGGGGCATACTCCATAAGAACAGTAGGGCGAGGCTGAAAAAAGTCCCAGAATTTCTAATAATGTCTTGCTTTTATGACAGGGAAACAGGTGAGCCTCATTTGTTTTTCATCTTTATAGAGAGGATACTCTCTACCTTGCAGAACCATAAAGAAAACAGTAACGTCAAGGGCACTTGAAACTTGGTAGTTTTGCTGTTACTAATACTATTACTTTTTAGGAGGAATAGTTTGTGTTGAAAGTTTTTTTTACTATACAATCCCAGCAGGATTAGACCTATTGCTACCATTCTTGTTAGGGAACAGCAGGAACAGGAACATATCTGTACCAATACTGGATGGGTGCTAAGAAAACACGGAATGTTCAAGTCTTATTTGTTTCTGGTAGTTAAAATGTACTAACTTTAATAAATATTTTTAAATGTAAATTAATGTCAAGAGCATAAAGAACCTTAAAACCTACCCAGCCCAAATTCTAAGGCTTAATTATGACTATAGCCTTAACAGAGAAAATACTGAGAGTCAGAGGTTAAAAGAAGAAAAGCCTTTAAGAGATAGTAACTTAGAGGTGCAGAGCAGGGAAAGAAAAGAAGACGGTATTAGGAAACCTAAGAAGTGAGCTGTTTTATTAGTTCAACACCCACAGAAACCTAAAATTCCCTGCAGAAATATTAAAACTCATCTTTAACAGGGTCTCGAAGTTTCATCCTTTCATTATTTCAACCAATTCTGTATTTGAAACTCACTAAAAGGCAAAGACATTGTTTCTAAAGAAATTAAGAATTAAGGTAAATGCCAAATATTCCTCAACATATTTAAAATGCTTGATGTTTCAAAGCACAAATACAGGAAAATGTACAGATCCACTTCTTGGCAAAGAAAGTACACACTGGCATCAGAATGTCTGAATTTAGATCCCAGATTCACCACTAACTGTAACTTTGGGCAAATTTCCCAACATTTCTATAAAATGCTACCTACCTCCTGTGAGCAATAATCCATGAAGCCAATGAAATATTTCCTTATGGTCCCAGCAAAGTGGAGGCACCAAAAAATGAGAAAAAGTTTTTAAAGAATTTGATGCTTAATAATAAAAACAATTGACAACATAGGTATATAGGGAACATACCTCAACATAATAAAGGTCATATATGATAAACCCACAGCTAGCAACAGTCAATGGCAAAAAGCTGAGATTAGGAACAACACAAGGATGAACACCCTCACTACTTTCATTCAACATAATACTGGAAGTCCTAGCCAAAGCAATCAGAAAAGAAAATGAAAGAAAAGGCATCTAAATTGATACAGAAGAAAAACTGTCACTATTTGCAGATGATGTAATTCTCTATAGAGAAAAAACAAAAGACTCTACCAAAAAAATTATTATAATAAATGAATTCAGTAAAGTTGCAGAATATAAAATCAATATATAGAAATCTGTTGCATTTCTATATACTAATAATGAATAGCAGAAAGAGAAATGAAGAAAATAATCCCATTTACAACTGCAACAAAAACAGTAAAATATCTATGAATCAATTTAACCAAGGAGGTCAAAGACCTGTACTCTGAAAACTATAAATATTGCTATAAAATAACTTGAAGATGACACAAATAAATGGAAAAAATATACCATGCTTATGGACTAAAATAATTATTATTGTTAAAATGCTCATATTACCCAAAGCAATCTATAGATTCAATGCAATCTCCATCAAAATACCAAAGGCATTTTTCACAGAACTAGAACAAATAACCCTAAAATTTGCATGGAACCACAAAGACTCTTAATAGCCAAAGCAATCTTGAGAAAGAAAAACAAAGCTGATGTATCATGCTCCATAATTTCAAACTCTACTACAAAGCTATAGCAATCAAAACAGTATGGTACTGGCACAAAGACACACACAGATCAATGAAACAACAAAACAGAGAGCCCAGAAATAAACCTATGTTTATATGCTCTATCAATGTATGACAAAGGAGGAAAGAGTATACAATAGGGGAAAAAATAGTCTTTTTAATAAATGGTCTTGGGAAAACTGGACAGCTATGTGTAAAAGAATAAAACTGGACCACTGTCTCACACTATACACAAAAATAAACTCAAAATGGACTAAAGAACAAGTGAAAGACCCAAACCACAGAACTCCTAAAAGACAACACAAGCATTTAAACTCTTGAACATTGACATTAGCAATTTTTTTCTGGATATGTTTCCCCAGGTAAGGGAAACAAAAGCAAAAATAAACCAGTGAGACTATATCAAAATAAAAAGCTTCTGACCACAAAGAAAACCATTAACAAAACAAAGACAACTTATGGAATGGTAGAAGATGTTTGCAAATTTATATATCCAATAAGGTGTTAATATCCAAAATATAGAAAGAACTCATACAACTCAATACCAAAAAAAACCCCAAATACTCTAATTTAAAAATGGGCAGAAGAATTGAACATACATTTTCAAAAGAAGACATACAGATGGCCAACAGACAAATGGAAAGTTGCTCAACATTACTAGTTGTCAGGGAAATTCAAATCAAAGTAATGAGGTATCATTTCACACCAGTCAGAATGGCAAGTATCAAAAAGACAAGAAATAATAAGTGCACAGAGGATATGGAGAAAAGGGAACCCTCATATGCTGCTGGTGGGAATGTAAACTGGTACAGCCACTATGGAAAACAGTATGGGGTTTCCTCAAAACATTAAAAACAAAAATATCACATGACCCAGTAATGTCACTTCTGGGAATTTATCTGAAGAAAACAAAATCACTAATTCAACAAGATATACACACACCTATGTTTATTGTAGCATTATTTACAATAGCCAAGAATTGGAGGCAACCTAGGTGTCCACTGATGGATGGAGACAGATGTTTGTATACATATATACATGGAATATTACTCAGCCATAAAAAATAATGGAATCTTGCCATTCGTAACAACATGGATGTACCTAGAGAGTATTATGCTAAGTGAAATGATTCAAAGACAAATACCATACCAGTTCACTTAACTATATTATCTAAAAACTAAAACAAGTGAACAAACTAGAAATAGACTAATAAAAACAAAACAAACTTGTCAGAGGAAAAGGGTAGGGGGATGAGTGAAACAGCTGAAAGGGATTAAGAAATAGAAGTTTTCAAATATAAAATAAGTAAGTCACAGAGATGAAAATTACAGCATAGGGAATACAGTCAATAATATTGTAATGACTAAGTATGGTGAGAGATAGTAACTATTGTTACTATCATGGTGATCATTTTGTGTATATAATTGTTGAATCACTATCTTATCCATGTGAAAGTAATACAACATTGTATGTCATATACACTTCAATAAAAATTTAATTAAAAAAAAGAACTTGATGTTTGAAAAAGACATCAAATTATCCACAGTGGCAGAAATAAAATTTTATTAAACTTTCTTTTATTTGCCTTAGAATATTTTTCTTAAACACTCATGGGAGGGGAGAAGTGCCTCAGAGTGTAACCTCTTGAGTGCTTAGGGATTCTAACAGTTTTTAATCCAGCACTGCCTACCTCAAAGCATTGCTGTTAAGGATTAAATGAAATGGTGCACATAAAACTACATAATGCATTATGTCCTACAGAAGGCACTCAAATGTAACCATTATTATTACTATTATTAATGCCACTAGGATTATTTCTCTTTCCCTCCACATGTTTCAGACTAGAATCTCTCTTACATCTTTGTGGTAAATGCCATCATATGCATACACTTTCATTCTCATACTTCCAACAACTAGTTCAACAATAACATAAAGGTCTTTAGGAAAAAAGACTTTAAATAGCCGGCCCTTAAAAACAGCTGTGTCATCAGTTATTAGGTCAATAAACTAAACTCAGAACTGAAGGAGGAGGAAAAATACCTTCAGCATAGCCATAAATTTCTGTGTATTTCTATTAATTTATCTAAAAATATGTTCCTATGGTTCTGCTAAATATCTGGAGCAATAACTCACTGCATGGCTATTTAAATATTCCATAGAGTCAACAAAAAGCTCAAAAAGAAATGGAAATAAACTATTCTATCACATTAACTGATTACTCTTAATTACACTCTTTCCATGCTTAAGGGAGGGATTTAAAATTAATGGACAACACATAAAGTATAACATGACAGCGAAAATAGCGGTGGTCAAGAGAGATTGCACTGAAACATTTTTCTATTAAAGCATTACTTCAAAATCATAAGATAAATGTGCTGTACCACAATATAATTGCATAGAAAGAGATCTAATATATAAAGTAAGAATAATCTATAATGTGAAACAAAAAATTATCATGACTATTTCTTTTCATTCACAGAAAATCCAAAACACTGACAGGAATGACCATTTAAATCTCCCGACTCAAGCCACTTGACAGAATGTGAAACATATTAAACCCTAGTTAAAAATCACTGAACCAGACCATACAGCATATACTTAACAGGTTTTAGAGTGGCTTATAATACACCTTAACAGGGTGTACAAGGTCTCACCTTATTTGGTCTTTACCTATCTGCCCACCCTTGCCTCCTACGATACCTCCCCTTTGCATCCTGCATCCTCACTGTACAGAGTTCAGCTCTCTAAACACACTGTGTTCTTTCTCACATTTAAAATATGTTCCCTACCTTCCTGGTCCACTTAAAAAAGTTAAATCTAGTCATATTTAAAGACTTGACTTAAGCTTACCCTTCCTTATGAATATTTTCCTACCATACTAACCCCTCTGCAGAATCTGTGACTTGTTCTTTGATGTCCCCACTTTCTTAGCATATTGTATCAAATTACCTAAGGTATTTGGGTATACCTAACTATTGACAAGTTTTCTCCTACTAAACAATTAATTCCTTGAGAGAAAGGTTGCTATCTTATTCATCCATTTCTGCCCAGTAACTAGCACTGTACCTACTACCTATTAAGCATACGATAAATATACGAAGAATGGATGGATGCATTGATTCAGTTTGACTTTGCAATGAGGTAGATTATGAAAAAAAACCTTAAAAACTAGAAAACACTCCCTCCAACAATCAGATTCAGTTACATACTTAAAATTATGGTGAGGAACTAAGAAATACAAGCTTCATTCTGGATAGACAGAAGTAAAAAGAATAGTCTTATGTCTCACTCAGAAAATAAAATTTCCATTACTCTGACATTTATGAGTTTCCATTTACTATAATCATAACAGGGAAATGTATGTATTTGATTACAATAAGTAAATACCAGTAAGATCTTGTTTATGAATAACTATTTTTAAACAATATTATTATTTTTAGAATGTTAGAGAAAATCCATTCAAAAATGTGGACCATATCTGATATAAATTAAACTAAGTGTAAAACACTCAAGGTAAATAAGACTTGAGTACAGAATGAACAACACAACTTACTTTCAAGTTAATCAGCAAATACCTACCACTATCATGGGTTTAGTCCTCCAATACCAGTATAACTAATTCTCCAAATTAATTTTTCTCTGAAGAAAATGACTAGTGTTTTTATCTGTATTCCTAGTACTGTGTAATTTAAAAATTCTTAATTCCAAGAAAAGTAATAGTAACAACAACAAAAAATCACAGCTACCATGTAATGAATATTTACTAAATGCTATTTATCAATTTACATATAATACCTCAATTAAGGCATATACCAATTCTATAATCTGCATATTCATAGACCCTTGAGATAGCCCCAAAAAACCAGCCTCTGGGAGACTGAATTATCTGAAGTCTCACTCCCAGTAAGTGGGAAAGGAAGGGCTGATTTCAAAGACTCTACCCTTCTGCCCTTTCTACAACTTTATGACACCTTTCTTAATCCTTCATCAAATATGTTACTCTTCCACTTTATCCAGTATTAAAATCAGATAATTTAAAATTTTTAATAGGAACTTTATTTTCAACTTCTGAGAGGAAAGCAATATAATGCCAGTATTAGTTTTGGGAACAAAACTAATCCTTCAAGATAAACTTTTCATGTGATAGTAAGAGTAATTCATCATTTTGAGTAACATAACCAAATCATGGCACAGAAAGGAATTAAAATGTTTTCCTTTGTGTGATATAAAAATGATGAGGACAAATTTCTTTATTGAACAATATAAAATAGTCCAATTATTTCTAGACCAGTCTGTTTTTCAATGTTCATTCTTTCAAAAATAGATATTACTCAAAAATACTTTTCTAAATCAGTAAGTCACTCAATATGTTGATAAAATCTCTAATACTTTTAAGTTTATTATATTTTCATCAAAGATCTCTTAAAAATATAAAATGCTATGCAAATGTTAACACTTATTACTTAGAGTAACCATGTACTTTGTCATTCAAACCTATACACCTCCTGAAAAAGGGCACTACTAATCATTACAATGTAACAACACTTAACCAGGACTGTCCCTTACCCCAACTATTGCTCTCTGACTCTTCTGCTATATTACTCACTCTCAAAGTCCTCCTACAAGGACCTAGTGGAAAGATACACACGTCTACTATGTAAAACTATTTGGCGACATATTGACGACTATAGCACAATATTAAAGAAGTATTTTCTTTGCTAACCATCCATGTTTAAGAAGACTATTTCATCAGGATAATTCACATAAATATAAAACTTCAATAACGTCAACTATACCTCATTCTGAAGTTCATCACCACTTTTAACAGAAGCAAGCATATCATATAAAGTACAGCAAAGATCTTCTATTCTTGTTGCTTCAGCCATTTCACTTAAAGTTGCATTTAAGTACTTCTCAACTTCACACCACAAAAAGGAGTCATTTGTTTTTTCTACAGGCTTGAGCTCTGGGGTGGATTGCTCCTGCAAATGTTCATTCAGAAACTTCTTGTAATCTAAGCTTATGGTTTTCTGGGATTCACCATTTATGGGCAGTTCGTCCAAGTGGTCCAAATCATGCATGTCAAATGAAAACGCTAAATTTTTACCAAATAAAACTCTATCACCATATTCCTCTTTTGTCATCTGGACAAGAGCAGTAAGATTGTCTTGATGAATATGAGAAATAATTCGATTAGTAGCATCACAAGCTGCAGTGGCAGATGATGATGGAAAGGGACCAAACATCTGTTTGATAGCCTTTGTCTCCTGGTGCCCAACAGAGTCCTTCAAGTGAAATGTCTTAAAGAGAAATGCAGCTGCGCTTTCAATTGCTTCTTTCCCATTATCCATTCCAACTATTCAAAAACAAAACAAACAGGATTAGGTCAAATGAAATCATGGTTACCATTAAAAAAAAAAACACCACCAAATTCTGAGTAAATCTAACAGTGAAAATATACTGATAAAGATAACCAGTTTAGGAGCAGAAAAATCCTTTTAAGTCCATTTCCAAGTTCCCAAAGAACTATCTTAGGTAAAAAAAAAAGTAAAAACTGATTTGATGAGCTAAATTAACCAAAATAAGGTATAAAAAACTGTTAATTACAGACTTTTGGAGCAGGAAGGAAATCTCAGAGGTCTATAACTGTACTGTAAATCTGAGATGGCAAGGAGTAGACTTATTTAATTTTTATTAAAAAATATTTAACACCATCAAGGATGGACATAATAGAATCTTTAAAAATAAACGTAGGGATATTATAAAACATTTAAAAAAAAGTTTAGTAGACACCAAAAGTAAATTCCTTGCCAAAGAAGTAAAGGAGCAGCCCCTAATTTCTTTAAGTCATTAATTTCTCATATTTGATTTTCTGATTCAAGAGTAGTCTCAAAGCAGAAAAAAGGAGTTTCAATTTTCAGAAGTCCCAAAAAGTCAACCTGACTTACCTAAAGAAATATAGATAAAATTTGTAATATAATTAACACTAGTTTCTTTCTGAAACTCTGGCTCCAGTCATGTTACAAATCTTGAGCACCTCAGTCAAACTTGCTAACTCAATCCAAATTCCTACAATTAGTTTTCACGTCACTCCATGATCCTTTTTTTGCCAGCTTTAATATTAAACATTTCCTGCTCCAGCCAACAAGGATTTAACATCTAAATCCCAGGTCCTGTCCTATCCTATTTCCATGCCTTTATTTAACCTTCCTCAAGGTCTCTGTTCAAATCCTACCCATGTTTCAGAATCCAGATGAATTGCCTCTTTCAAGGTTTAAGTACAATATTTTATACATTGTTGTATTCTCTCACTGCTCCTAGCCCAAAATAGGTGCTTCAACAGATTTGAATTAAACTGAACCCAGGCCTCGATAACATCAGACTAGTGTTTTTTACATTATACTGTACTGCCTCAGTAACTTTTTATTGTATCTGATATTTACACATATGTGTAGAAGAAAACAGTTTACATGAGTGAATATAAGCAATTTTATAATGTGTGCCTATTATTTCTAATTTCTTCAAGTATGAAACCTACTTTTAAGATATAAAGAATTTAAAAAATAGCATCCGACATATAATTATTCTTTAAGTATTTAGGAAAATACATGACAAAATCTTCTATAAATTAAATAATGCTTTTTAATGAATTAACATAATAGCAGTTATGTTCATTTTGCTTGTTCAGTCTATACATGATGTTTGGAGAACTTAGGTTATGTGTAATTTAGGGACTGTGATAACTCCCCAGATAATTCAACAGGGTTGGAATTACTGAAGTCTGAACAAAAATGGAATTCAAATTTACAAATTCATTTTATATCTAATGTAAAAATGTATTCTGTTATAAAGGCATTATAATTTTGCACCTTGGGATTATTCTTAAACAATTTATTAAGAGCTTTCACATTATCTCAATTCTTCCTAACAAAATTATCTTCCTCTTACAGATGCTAAAACGTGGAGACTCCTAGTTAAATAATTTGGGGGAGATCAAACAGCTATTTGCTTATTAAACAAGATTCCAAGCAGTCTTCTTAGTCATAAAGTTCTTTCTACTACACCACACTGATTACCTGTGAATTCCTAGAAAGTAGGTTTATCTCTAATTCTCCTTTACTATATAAATAATAAATCACCTTAGGAAACAAAGTCATAAATGAGAGTATGGTCTTAATTTATTATCAAAAGTGGAATTAAATACCCATTATTAGGTGACTGGTTAAATTATAATACAGCCACATATTGTGTTCATTAAATCTAAGGAACAGAAACACGTATCTTACCATTATATAATATCTACAATATAGTGGGAGAAAAAGTTGAGTTCACTTTTGAAGGAAAAGAAAATAATTGCAGACTCAAAGAAACATCAACAGATATCAAGAATATTTTTTCAGGGTTTCAACTTTTTAATGAGTAAGGGCTTTCATCTATAGAATCTCAAACATACAAATATTTTTTAAAACGTTTAAGCTTAGTTGGATAACTGCTCCATGAACGTTAATACTCTTGCCTAATTACTAACTGTCCTGAACATACTCCACCACACCTTGGGTTGGCTGCTAAGCATGGACACGAGCTCCCAACTGCATAGTGGTTTCTCAAAAGTGAACCTGCACTGCGCTACTTGGGAGTCCCGGAGTTCTAATTTTTGAGAAGCACTGATAAACATCATTTGTGATAACAGTAGGCTTTCCAGCAGACTACCGCATTCTGAAAACAATAAACTCGGGCATTTGATCCACAACGACGCCTTTCCTCCTTTCACGCCTTGTAGTCCACGCGCGTCCCCCCGCCCAGGCCCGAGACACGTGGCTCTGTGCGCCGGTCCACAGGTGATGCCTTCGCCAGCCCGTGGAAGGGCCGCGCAGAGCTGGAGCGTGGGACTGCAGCCCCAGGCAGGGTGGCGGCGAGGGGCCACCCCACTCGCTAGCGCCGCCCATCCACAAAGAGCCAGCGCTCAGACGGCAGGTGTTTATGAAACTGAGAAAACATGTGAAAGAATGGATGAGCTAAATGTCTGCCTTGTCAATCTGGCAGATCCCATCTCCACTCAACAAAAATGGAACAGAAGGGAACAGGATACCTAAGCGCTTCTCCACTTCTCCCTCAGCCGCAGAACCAGTACCTAAGGAACAGGTCACATGGACGGGAGGCTTCAGGAGGGGAAATCTGTAATATGTGACCATGTTTTGGTTTTCTTACACTATATCCAAAATTGAATTCATTAGATTAACTGAGATCTTATTCACAAATAACCTTTTTTTGCTCATTTCTCTTTATACTTTATGTTCAATTTAGTACTGAGTCAAATTTGAAATTTCTACTTACTAGGCAGAAGCTCTCAGTCAGCTAACATTTGCTCCCAATTCTTCAAGCTTTGTTTCACACTATTTACTGTGCCAATCCTTCTGGGAGGCACAGAGATTTTAAGAAGTTGAGTTTTGTCCTAATGATAAAGGCTCAGGAAAGAATAAAATATACACTAAATAATCAACTGGAGAAAGTCTGAATGAAACTAAAGACCTCCAAACCATTAAGAAAGCTAGTCTAGATACCCAACCACTTGAATATATAATTTTCTATCCAGAAAACTGGCTCTACACACCTGGCACTTCAACTGCAACACAGTTAAAGAGATACACTTCAAAGGTCACTAGTTTTGATTAATAATGAATACTTGCCCTGCCTACTTCATACTTATATTGAAAGCAAATGAGATACATATGAAATGCAGTGAAATGTGAAGATATTACTGGTAATGGATTACTGTGACGTAAAACATTTTTAAAATTAAGTTGAGTGATGATTATAATCTTAATCATCCTTAGCACAAAATTTACTTCTATATTTTCCTTTGATTGTAAAATACTAAGAATTAAAAGGTTGTACACCATAACATTTTTATAGCCTACCTTAATAATTGAGGAATTCTTAAAGCAGGATAAGTAGGAAATTTTAATTGAAAATTGAATAAAAATATCCATCAACCGCTGGCATCCTCAATTACTAAATAATCAATTTGGAAGTTGTGAACCAGTGAGATCCTTGGTCAGTTAAATCTTCAATGTGTAATAGAAAATATTTTACAAATATCTTTTATGTTTATATTCTAGTAGTTAAGTGTCCAAAGCAGTCAAATGTATTTTTTCATGTGATGGCCAGACTTTAAGTGTCCAATTCATCCGATACTTGATATGCATCTGTAAATACCATATTAAAATCCTGCACCAGTGACAACTTAAGCTTAGTCCATCTGTTAAAAATGTCAGCAAGGCAGACAAGCTATTATAAACATATATTTCAATAAAGATTAGCTAATTGGTTTTTTAAACTTATAATTATGACAATTTCTTCTACAAATATGTAAAATATTTGTACCAGCAACTTTCTTAGGACAGCATTACACATAAAAATCGTAAATAATGTCTCAATTTGAACATACACTATCCCTTACTCCATCATTTTTTCCCTCCAAATATTTTCATTCAGTGCCTATTAGTATACTTTTTTAGCAAGTACAGTATCTAAAACTGTCACATGACTGTGGCAAGAATTTTACTCATTTTACAGAGAAATTCAGATTCAGAGAGGTCAGATAACGTAGTAAGACTGTAAGAACCAGTGTCTTTTATTTTATTTTTGCATTACACTATCTTTTAAATAATCACCAAATTACCAAACTTACGATGCACCAGAGGTAAGCATTTACCATATGGCCTAGAACGAGTGTCTTTTATTTTCTTTTTTCATTACACTATCTTTTAAATAATCACCAAATTACCAAACTTATGATGTATTAGAGGTAAGCATTTACCATATGGCCTTTTGGGAAATAAACTGAACAATGTATATGATGTAAATTTAAACTGCCTAAGTAATATAATTTAATATAATGAACTTCATTTAGGTGCAAAGCCTTGTATTAAGTAGGCAAACTATATAAGAAATAATCAAATACACTAATTTAAAGGAATTGTTTAAATGTTAAGATTATTACTACACATATAGAAATTATTGCCTTTGGGTGAGTATATCATTAAAGGAAAGCAAACAGAAAAACATACGTGGTAGAGAAAAATATCACACAAGATTTACAAAGTCAAAGGCATTCCCCCAGGTTTTAAAAGTCAGCCATTTAATTTCATGTATATGCATTACAAAATGTGAATACTCATCTTACAGTATAGACTTGAAGTCAGCACCTAGCCACTCTATTACCATTTCTAGTACTAGAAAATCCTGCATTAAATTACAATTTGACTTCCACGCAACCAAATGGCTAACATAAAAGTTCCCATTTTATATAAAAGCTTCCTATAATTAAACCATTATTTTGAGCATCACTAAGGAAATAAATGGTATCTTTGAACAAATTCCACAGCTCAGAGATTTAACTGGCATGTTTTTTAATGTTCAAGAAAAAACATTTAAAAAAGACTTAAAATCTGGGGAAGATGGGTGGGAAGGGAGGGATAAGAGGGAAAAAGGGGCATTATGATTGCAGATGTAAGGTTGGGGGTGCGTGGGGAGGGCTGTACAACTCAGAGAAGACAAGTAGTGACTCTATAGCATCTCACTACACTGATGGACAGTGACTGTAATGGGGTTGCTGGGGGGGACTTGATGAAGGGGGTAGTTCAATAATCATAATACTGCACATGTAATTGTAGATTAATGATCCAAAATAAATTATAAAAAAAAGAATACTTAGGAGAAGCTAATAAAAGAATACGTGATTAAAAAAAAAAGAACATATGGGATGTGAACAATTTCCAGGGATGTGTTGTTTTGTCTGATTTTTCGCATACTATTCAAGATCAAATAGACATTCACCATGGTATTGATAAGTTTTCACAAATGCCTGGATTGTTAAATTGGTTTTGTTTCATTGGATATGGCCTATAATTGTAGGTCTAATACTGTTATGCATTTGTATTCCTGTTCTCCTAGTGTGTGTGCGGAAGGCAGTTGTTGGTCTTTTAAAGCCAATACAAGCATATGCTACTTTTCAAGAATTAACTTCAAGAAATAAGTGATTCCTTTTAAACAACTTTGTGAAATCATATACTGATTCCCCACCTGCATTTGCTGCAAGAAAATAATCATGTATATTGTGATTTTATCCAGAATTATAGCTGCTGGCTGTCCTGTCTTTCGTATTTTATCTCCCTGTTTGGTCCCAGGAGATGGCTGGTTAGCCAGAGACGGGTAAGATTCCTCATGGGAGGAACAACCTAAGACAGGCACAGTCGCAAGGGACCTCAGGTGAGCAATGTGGGGGGCCAACTGAGGTGAGGCATAGAACCTCACCCCTCCAGACGAGAGAGACATTGCCTGTTACAACCTATGTCACAGGCCGAGCCCAGCTAATCATTATTCTGGTACCTTCCACAAATATATGCATATGCATTTGCATCAATTAAAACAAAAAAGGAGGAAATGTGGGATTCACTTATAATTTAAGTATAAAAATCATATGAATAATCATAGTTGACTTGATTGATTATAGTAACTGAATTAGTTTCTCTGACATGACTGCCTCTGCATTGTTCACCTTGTGGGAACTTGTTCACTGTGTTCCTTGCATTGTTCACCTTGTGGGAGCTTGTTCACTGTACTGGAACTTGTTCGTTGCATGGTGAGCAATAATGTCTTGTGTATTGAAAAGTTGTTAAAAGAAAAAAACCTCAAAAGTTCGTATCACAAGAAAAAATAATTTGTAACTATGTATGTTGAAGGATGTTAACTAAACTTACTGTGATAATTATTTCACAATAAAAAAAAGAAAAAAAAAAGACTTCAATTATATACTTCAATGCTGCATCTATTTATCAGAGGCTTAGTAATATTATATTTGGCATATTAACTACAATCTTAAAAATAACTCTACTAAGGAATGTAGTGTAAATTTTCTTATGTTTAAAGAATCAAAATTTATAAATGAAAAATAATACACTGATAAATCAAACTACTGAACCTATTTCCAACTCTTGTCATTGCTACAATATTCATTCAACTTATAGCTGTTTTGCCATTTCCTCAAGTATGAACTGTCATCTATGATTTATTGAATTCCTTCACTTTGTAATTTCTCTTGTTAAATGGACATAACACCCTGTCCTTGAAACATTCAAAACACTATCTAATTCTGTCCCACGTTTTCTGCTGTTTGAACTCCTTCCTGACTTACCCAAGGAGAATTCCATCCCTTTCTGTACCACCACCCCACTGGGCACATACATGTATCATAACATTTAACCACATAGAGCAACTATTTGTTTACCAATGGCTACTGGTACATCTAGATTATAACAAAACTACTCACTCACAGTCATTTACCAGGCTTTACTATAGGCCCTGTATTGTTCCACATCACAACTATGCAAAGCAAGAACTGCCATCACCATATTATAGATGAGGAGACAGGTTGGTTTAGCTACCACTAGTAAATGACAGAACTGAATTTATACCATATATATTAACTGTTAACTTGAAATTATCCTAAGCTATAGGAAAATAATTTTATGAAAACTTAAAACTGAAAATTAAAATGGTACAGAAAATACAGCTGCAAATATTCTAAACAAAATGTTAGTTTACTGAATCCATCCATAAATCTAAAAATAAACTGTAGAGTGCAAAAGTGGTTCAGTTACCAAAATATTTAGCAACATAAGCTACACTCAAAAAATTGAAGTAGAAACATTTAGTGCACTGATATGATGTCTAGAACTGGATCAGACATGGTGCACAAAGGGCAACAAACATTAAGAAAAAGGTCAAGCCATTAAGCAGTCTTGGGCCGGAATATTACCAAGCTGCTACATAATACAGAGGGAGTTTGTCAAATGAAACAAACCCTTGGTCTTTTTGTCGCTGTGGTAGATTTTGATATTTAAGCTAAATACATCCCTAATACATATACTAATGAACATATGAATATGTAATAAATATAGGCGTGAGAATGATAAATGCCAATTTATTTATTACATTCATGATATTGGTTACCAGAAATTGGACAAGATGCATAAAGAGTTCTGACCATATCAGTAAGATTTTATTTCTTAAAAAAGAAAAACAGAAGGAAAGGTAGCCACATTTTAATCTGAATTGTGAATACATATTTATTATTAAATTTTTAAACTTTTATCACCATGAGATATTTCAAGATTTATTATTAAATTTTTTAATTTTTATCAACCTAAGATATTCCAAGAAAACTGGTAAGAATCATCACAAAATGAACACACCTATGGAATTTGGATAATTTCTTCCAGAAACAGAACATTATCAGTTCCCCAGAAGTTTCTGCCATATCCACTACCAGTCATACCCCCCTTTCTTGTCAATAAGTAGCCATTATCTTGACTTCTGAAACCAGAGGTAATGCCTAGTTTTCAATTTCATATAAGTAGTAGCATACTATGTTCTTTTGTGTTTATCTTCTCTCAGTCAACATTATAAGACTCATTTACAGTGTTACATGTAGTTGCAGTTTGTTATTGCTATAATGTAGTCTACATATTACAATTTGTCTATGCCATTATTTAACAGAGAATTGGATTGCTCCACTTTAAGACTATTACAAATAACATTGCTGTAAGTGTGTCTTTTGTGTATGTGTGCAGATATTTTTACTGGATATTTTGTACATATTACTGAAAAATATATACCAAAATTTGAAATTTTACCTGCCCATCCTCAGTAGACACTATTGGTAATTGGGAGCAGTGGTACCACTTTAAACTCCACCAGCAGTGGATGAGAATTCTTGTTTCACATTCTTGAGCCTGAACAATTGATATGCCAGTCTTTTTAATTTTAACCATTCTTCTGGAACATAGTGGCATCTCCCTATTTACTAATAAGGCAGCGCACCTTATGTTTATTGGCCATTCAGTTATCTTCTGTGAACTTGCCTGTTTAAGGCTCTTTCTCATTTTTATATAGGATTTATCTGTCATTTTCTAAGTGACTCATAGCTTCTAATGTAGATACAAACTCTCAAGTTTATATGTTGAAGCTATATTCTCCCCCTTTGTGACTTGCCTTTTTACTCTTTAAGAATGAAAAAGTATCAAATTTAATGTAGTCCAATGTACCAATCATTCCCTTTATGAGTGTTTCTTGGGTTAATAAATTTTTCCATATATAAAGATCATGAAGATGTTCTTTTACATTATCTTTTAAAAGATTTATATTTTTGAGCTTCATGTTTCATTTTATCAGCTGCTTAGAATTATTTGTACAGGTTTTTTTTTTCATACACACACACACACACACACACACACACACACACACACAGTTGACTAAGCGCCAGGTACTCAAAAACAAGTGTCCTAATATCCATGGGTCAGTTTCTGGACTCTATTCCACCCACTGGTATTTGCCTCTCCTTGGACCAACACCTCACTGTCTAAATTACTGATCTTTTCAGTAACTCTTAAGATCCAATAGAGTAAGCTCTTCTTTATTTTTTAAGGTTGACGTGGCTGCTCTTTGCTTTTGAATTTCCAAATAACTTACAGATTTTATCTTCTCAATTTTCATAAATAAACACACACCCTCAACACAAACCTGCTGAGGTTATGATTGGGATCACACTGAATCTGTAGATCAACTTGAATAAAAATGGTATCTTTATAACAGTGCATGTTCCATTCCTTTATATAACCCTCCATTTATTTGTCTTAATTTCTCTCAATAATACTTTAGTTTTCCATTGGAAAGCTTGTTAGTCTTTTGTGAAATTTACTGCTAGGCTGTTAATCATTTTTAATGCTTTTGTAAATGGCATTTTTAAAAAATTTGCTACTGGTAAGTAGAAATAAATTTGATTTTTATATTGACTTTGCTAAATTCATCATCTAAAGATAGAATCATGTCAACAACGTCAGCTTTTTTCAACCTTTATACACTTTCTTTTTCTTGCTTTATTAGCAAGGACCTTCCATGCAGTTGAAAAACAGAAGTGGTGATAGGCATTCTTGTCAAATTCCTTGTCAAAGAAGCTTTTATAGCACTGCATCATAAATATGAAGTTTGACACAGGTATTTTTTTTATAGATACTCTATTAGATTAAGGAAGTTCCCTTCTATTCCTAGTTTGCTAAGAATTTTTATAATAATATAATTTTAGATATTCATAAAATGCTTTTTCTTCATCTACTATGATTTTTAAACTTTTATTATTTTACATGAATGACACTATTTTTCTCTATTTTATTAATCCAATAATTAACATTTTGTATACTCACATGCACTTGCATTCCCTCTCTCTCACACACATCTCATTTGTATTTTTTTTCACTGACCCATTTGAGAGTATACTGCAGTCTTCATGACACTTCACTATAATCACTGCATTATGCATCTCCTGAGATTTAGGATATCCTCTTAATAACTACTACACCATTATCTCACCTTTGATCTAATATTGCCTGTGATACCCAGCGCATACTCAAATTTCTACAATGGCCCCAAAAATATAACTTTTTTGATTCAGGATTAAATCAAAGATAGTCCATTACATTTGATTATTATATGCCTCCTCCTATCTACAATAATATCCTCATACTTTTTAAAATGATACTATATGACATTCCCCAGCAAAGCTATCAAGGCCTATGTTTCTTTGTGTGAAAGTTTTCAATTACAGACTCTACTCAATAGTCAAATATTTAGATATCTATTTCCTCTTTTGTCCATTTTAGTCATTTTTGTTATCTTAGTCCTTTGTATCTTTCAAAAGCTCTACTCATCTTCTCATCTTCCTCTTCTGGAATGGACAGTCACTTCTAAAAAAAGTGGCCCAAATGCCAGGATCACGTCTGGGTTTATTTCTGCTTCCAGATCTTGGCTCCACAATCTGATGTAGTCAACAAATTTTATATTTTACAGTTTCTCTAGTTATTCTCAGCAGAGAGTTGCTCCAAATTACCTTGTCTGCCAATTTACAGGAGTGGAACTCTAGTATTTCTGGCATCTGCAAATTTCAATATAGCCATTTTTCACAAATACTCCTGAAAAACTTCCCCCAATGCCCAATACACGAAAGGCCTTTATGCTTCTAAATGCCTACCCTTACTTCCAGAGCCAGAACTGCCAAGTCCTGCTAATATCTTTTCACTCCTCCTTTTCTAGTCATTGCTTTATAGACTGCTTTTTACCCCTTGGTTCTGATTCCTCAATTTTTAATAGTAAAATCTTATTTCCTTGACAACTCAATAAACATAAAGGGTTCCCAAATGACTTAAACACACTTTGTAAGTCATTTCTACCTTCTGAATCATACTTTTATTAAAGAAAAAGTATTAAAGGTAAAATACATAAACATCAAAACCCAAATAAAATAAGGACTATAAATTAGAGAAGGTAAAACAAAGAAGTCTGTGTATGGCAAAATACTGAATACTAAGTTCGCTTCTGATTGAGTCCTGAACTGTTTCCAGACCAGATTAAAATCATTAGACCATTCTGCTGTGGCTCTGGGAAGAGGTTGTTACAGAGCTGATTAGGGAATTGTCAGGTCTTTCAATTTACCCTCCTACACTTCGTGACCCCCATCTTAGCTTCTCTATACTTTGAAAATCTTACATTCCTGAAATGATAATTTAAAACTCAAGCAAAAGAAATACATGCCTAATATATGATTTTTTTTATTGATTGCCTCTTGATTTTATTGGTCTTGACCTCTTTATTTTCAAAAATACTCTTTTACTTCTGTAAAAAATGTATTGACAAAGATTCATTGTCGACAGAAAGGTTAATGTGACTATGTTTATCCTTCAAAATCCATTGAGGAGATAGCTATGTCTATAATGAGTATTTGGATAAACTACGATTAAGGGCCATGAATACTATTTTTTAATAATTTACAGTATTTTCTCCTTAAGGCTAAGTTTTATTATTAAAATAATCCTGAGGGGAGAATAAAATTATAAAAAGGTATAGGGATACAATTAAATGTAAACTTGAAAGGGAAAAAGTACTTTAAAATAACAATAACCAAAAGAAGCTGCTATTTATAAGACAGAGAGGTATCTTATTGGGTATCATATCTGTCAGCATGAGAGGTAGTAAAGACCCCAGAGGACCTTTAATTGGATTCTCAATACTTCATTTATTTACTGACCATCTACTGCATGCTTTGCACCAACTTAGGCACCGGAGTACAAAAACCTGTGATCCCTGTATCATCAAGGCTTTCACAACATCACCGATAAGCAACTATCAAACAATGAGAAAGTACTCTAAAAAGTACAGAATAGCTGACAGTCTAATGGAACACTGTCTACTAAGATTAGAAAGCAGTAACAGGAGGCATGAATGAAGCCTAAGCCATTTCTTCAGAGATGAGAAGCATTTCCCCAAGTAAGCACAATGGGGTAAGTTACTTTAAAGCATAAATGACAGAAAAAAAACAGTAAGCACTGTTCAGGAAATTAAGATAGTAAACACTGTGTATGATAGGAGTAAAGGCTGCATGTGATAGAATGGCAAAGAGATGAAAGGTAAATTGTTTCAATTCATAAAGGAGCTTTGCTGGAAATAAAAATGAGCTTTGCTTCTTACAAAGATCAGTAGAGTGGCAGTGAAGAAGCTGAATAAGAAGTTGAAAAAGCCTGAGGCAATAGGCTAACATATTTCAGATATGAGATGGTAAAAGTGTAAATAAAATAGGGCAATGATAAATAGGTAGTGGGGAGTGAATTTAAGAAGAGCTAAAAAGTACACTTGACAAAACATGACCTCTGACTGTAAGGACAGGAAAGAATCTAGGATTTCTACAATGTTTCTATTTTAGAATTTAGGTCTAGGCACACCTTTACCACAAATCAACAATTCACTTAACCTTCATGGGGCCTGTTTCTTCACATATAAAATGAAGAGACTGGACAAGATATTCCCTGATGTCCCCTCCAGCTTAAAATGCCTACTACTCGACCTAGTCAACATACATGGTCTTAATCAAACACTTCTAAATTACATTATACTCAACTGAAATGAAAGTGATTCTTTTTTCTTTATTCTGTTGCTCTACCTTTTTAATAGTTAAACCAAAATTACCTGTGCTAAAAGAGAGATATAACAGAAATCACAAACATATTTTTCTCATGAGACTAATCTTTTTAACACAGTTTGCTTTATTACATTTCCACTATCAGCAGTATTTTCATTCAGATGAGTGGCTGACTACCCAACTATTAGTTTCATTAAAGCTAATAAATAATTATCCAACTTAAACACAGCTTTAAAAAGTAGCTATAACAGAACATTTGTCAAAATCCACCCCTAAGATTTTATCTGTCATGAAAACATTCTTTTGAGACATACATCTCAAAATAATCAATTCCTTAAACCCATTAGTCAACAGCAGTACCTGAATATGAATCAGATGTTTTTCCGACAAGCAAATTTCCCAGGGTTATGTTTAGTGACAAGTATTTAAAACAAAGATTTTTGACTTGTCAGAGATATTCAGAGAAATAGCCTAAATAAAATCTTAATTTCCATATCATTTATATAAAGAAATAATTTAATCATGGTACTGAATAAGCTTAATATTTTATTACTGTTTTTGCTAAGTATTCTGAGGCATTTTTATAATGAAACTGAAGAAATGGAAGGACACATTATAGATTTTTAAAAGCACTTTAGTCAGACCACCCCCCACTCACCTCAGTGACCCTAACATCTTAGAAATGAAGACAGTGAAGCCCAGAATGGTTAAGATCCTAGCTTAGGTGATCTAGGTAGGCTGCAGACTTTGTTTTTTGTTACTGTTTTCCAATGAACCCAACTGCCTCTATATTCATAAAATAGCAAGTGTGATTTAATGCCAAATGCTATCACCAATCTCATCAACGTGTGCTCTATTCTCCTAAGCTTAAGCAAACTCAATTCTTACTAAGCCCTTGAACTTCTGATCACCCAAGTCTAAAAACATATGACATTCATTTTGTACCTTCACAACTTTAAACAATAAGGAACTTTAAATTCAATATTATACTATATTACAAACCAATGATAATTAAATAAATGATATACCAAAGTCAAATTATCTGATGAATAAATCTAAAGATTTGATGGTCATGAACAAGAAGTCCTCAACTGTACGATACAGAACAGAAACACCCTCCAAAGTTGGTGTAGGGAAGAAACCCGCAACTAGCATATAGTAAAGTAAGGCTCTAAATTTTCCCTCTACCAAGAAATCATGGGAGAAACTTTATTTAGCAAGTTTCATTAAGACCCTAAAATAGACCAAGCACTACTGAACACTGGGGATGGAGTGTTGAGCAAGAAAAATAAAATCCTATTCTCATGAAATTTACATCTCAGTAGCAAAACACAGGCAATAGACAAACAAGAAGAATATCACATGAGTGGTAAATGTTATGCAGAAAATGTTGCTAAGGGTGGTAAGGTAGAGGGACTGGGAAACAACTTGAGACTGGATTGTCAGTGAGGGCCTCATTAACTAAATAACGTTTTAGATGAGTTCAGAGTAACAAGAAAGGATTTACCCACTGTAAGAGTAGGATGGAAGAACATTCTCAGCAAAGGGAACAGCATGTACAAAGACCCCAAAACAGACACCAAAACTTGATGGGTTTGAGAAGTGAGAAAAGGACACATGTCTGAAGCAGTTACTAAGGACAAGGATGATTCAAGGTCTGAAAGAAAGGCAGAGGCTACATCAGAGAACCAGAACAGCAGTCTGAACTCCCTGTAGGTACAAAACCTGAATTTGAAGAATTTAAAACTACACAGTATTAATTATGCTTTTTAGTTTTTAGTCTAGAATGATGAATTCAGCAAGCAAATTCAGATGCTTTACCAGAATCATTTATCTTGTTTTCAGGCTTACAAAAATAACCTGGGTTAAGTATACAGTATTACAGTCTCTAGTTATAATTTCCTTCAAATATGATCGATTGATGAGAATATTAATGTGCATAGGAATTGAGGCGAAGTCAGCTGCAGTGTTGTCCCCCCTCCCTAGGTGCCAGGTAGGCACCTATTAGAGATTGAGCTATATGGTTTTTAAGGTTCCTTCCAGCTACATTAAATTTATAATTTACCCTATCGTGATTTCAATCAAAATATGGTTTTCAAACTCCACATTCCTGTAAGTTACTCATGTTTGTATTATAATTACTAGTTTACTTCTCCCTCCTGACTCTATCCTAAGCCTCTTTAAGGTAACACTGTCTTTCATAATTATGAACATATGCCTGAAAATTTTAGTTTTATGCTATATAGTATATAGGTAAAAAGGAATCTTAGTGTTTCTTAAAAAAAAAAAAACAGAACTATACCTATTTGTTTTGCAGACTGCAATATATCCTTTAAGTCTTCATTTACACTTTGCATTTCACTCTTCTCCAGTTTTTCATTCAAAAATGTTACTATTTTCTTCCATGTCAGGTCCAAATCTAACATTTGCTCATGAAGTTTAGACCGCTTCATCTGAAACAAATAGCATAATACAGAGACATATTGATTGAAGGTTTTCTCAAATATATCACTCATTGTATTTTGCATTATATTATACAACTTGGCACTACTTACAAAAATTCAGAACTGTATGTATTCACATCCAAATTTACAGCTCCCAAAAAAGCTTTATTTAAATGTAATTTAAAAGAATCTCATGTTTAAAATATATGTTTTTAAAAAGCCTATCATTTTTATAGTTTTAATCACACTGAATACTCATTATGAAATTATTTTCATTCAGCAAAGTTAAAAGCAGAAAGTCCAACATCCAGATAACAACAACTGGTAACATCCCATGTACCTCTTGTCATTTTTCTGCTTGTTTCTAACATAGCTTAGACCATATTGTATATAAGAACTTAATGTCATGCTTTGACAAAAAGCACTTAAAGAAAATTAGATTCCTATCATGGGCTCAATATATCCAAATCAGCATTGCTTTCCTAAGTATGATTCTAGAATAGATTAGACATCAGAAGATTCTTATCTCTCATACTCTTTTCTTAAAATTGAAGTCTTTCTATTCTCAACAACTGACACAGAAAGCAATACATATTTTACTTCATACCACTGGCCTTGATCCATGGATCAAATTTCATAAAGCCCTTGAACCAAGTGAAGATGTAATAGGTCAGATAGAAAGCAAATTTTCCTCTTGGTTGTACTAATAATATTGCATAATATCATTAGGCCTCAGTTTTCTAACTTAAAATGGAGCTAACTGATGTGGATTTAGGGGTATGAAAATGGGCAACTTGTACAGATGAAATAAGATTCGCCACAGTTCAAATTAAGTTGTTACAATGGTTGATAAGTACATAAAGGTTCATCTTCTCTCTCTCTCTCTTTCTCTCGTATATATCGGCTGTTCCCTAAGATAAAAAGTTAAATTAAAATGAGATTCATCTGCCACTTTACATCAAGAAAAAAGAAAATGTTTACAAGTCAAAAGAGAAAGTGAAATGACAGACAAGCATGTCCTTAAACACTTGCAAGTTTTAAAATCTTCTGATCGATCTCTAATATAAAGTAACTTGTAAATGGCCTTGGTTAGGAGAGGAAATAATTCAAGTTTAAGACAGCAATATTAATTGTAGTCTACAATTAAAATATGTCTTTAATTGCAGTGAAATGTAAAATAGCTTCCATCATGAAGAAGGTTTTTACATGTAGCAAAACCCTGAATCACCATTATAGGAAAAATCTACCTAAAGACTATTATAAATCTTTTCTTCCTAGTATCAATCTTTTAAGTGAAATTACTAATTGAAAAACACATAAGGAGTTTAGGCTAAAAGATTCTCACCTACTGGGATATGATGATAATATTCTACAACAGAGTCAAATAAACTGGAGTCAGCAAAATGACCACTGTTTTCTTTTTTTTAAAAAAGCATAGGACCAGTCCCTTTATATACTGTTTTGTATGTCTCATTCCGTCATATGTATAGTTTATATACCTTCAGACCTATAAAGTTCAGAACCAATTACAAGGACCAGACAAAAGTCAGTTATAAGACCAGCTACTGAGTTTAAGAGGTTAATATTCATATTTCGCATGTTATGGTACAGTGTTCTGTCCATTCGGTATGAATTTTACCAGAGACCTAAAAACTTTCTCAGATGATCCAGAGGTAAATTACTGGATTAACTTATAAAATCAACTGTGGCAGGAACCTTAGCAACAGATAAATTAACAAAGAATTCAGTATCATAGTTCTGATAATCAACTTTGACAATATGGTCATAGGTGCTTAAGATAAGTATTCCCATAGGAAACATCAGTATGCCCATTCCTCTTCTTGATAGAATACCATCCTAAGCACACAAACTGAGAAAAAAAAAGGTCAAATATTTGCTCATATTCTGTGTTTACCTTCAAGTCAGCCACTTCTTCATTATAATTATCTTGCTTGGTGACATTTGAAAAGGAGCGCAAGGCTCCTGTGAGACGAGGTAAAGCCATCTGTTTTTCAATCAATGATCCATACAGTGAGAAACCTGAAACTGAAACAAAACAAGATGATATTTATCTGTTTGGAGGAGGTGGGAGAGGTAATCAAACAACAAATTGACTTGTACAAAAGAAGAAAGAAACCCATTAGTTAAAAAGCAACTGCTACCAATATTGAAAAATTCTTCTCCTGATGAATTTTTTATCCATGAAATTTTTTAATAATGCAGTGGCTATGGTTGGAGAAAGGAAAACATAACAAAAAACCACTTATTTGTGGGAAATACTATAACATTCCTTCAAAATGAGTTGTACAAATACTCAAGTACAGGCCACAAGTACTGTATTACTAATGCCAATAACGCTGAGATAGATGAAAACACTTGCCCATCTTTTCTCCAAATTTTTTTTAAGATGAGTTTATCTCACATTATCCCTTGTTTTCAGAGTCTCATTGGCTTCTTCTCTTCTTGAAATACCGAGAATGTTTCTACCTTAATGCATTTGCATTAGTGGTTTCCTATGTTTGAAAGTTTTTCATGATATCCTGACTCTTTGACTTGGAAGATACCTCCTAAGATGGAACCTTTCTTGACCACTCAATCTAAGACAGGGCAGCTATCCAGTTACTGTCTATCAGAGCACAAGATGGTATCAGGGAGACAGAAGAGCACAAGAGGAGAGAATGAAAGGAGCTGGGGAAGGGGAGAACTCCCAAGGAAAGAAAGGAGTCAGATGGCCTGATCTAGTCTCCTTGTTTACATGCTGACATCTAACAACTGACATTCTGACAAATAAACTAGTAATACTGATGATGAGCAAAGTCCTACTCTGTGAAATACTGTAGAGGCTTAATGGTTTGTAATTGCTTAATACAACAAAACCATAATCTACAGGTTTATAAAGCATAGCTCCCTGGAGAATGTCACATAAACCACACAAGCCTCTAGAACAGTTCTTAAAACAGGGATGACTTTGCCCCCCATGGGACATTTGGCAATATCTTGGGACATTTTGAGTTGCCACAAGTAGAGGGGCTTCTGGTGGGTAGAGGCCAGTGATACTGCTAAATACCCTGTACTGCACAGGACAGTCTCCATACAACAAAGAATGATCTAGCCCAATAAGTCAATACTGCAGAGCTTATGAAATCCCAGCCCCCACAAAGTCTAAAATAGAGATGTTTTATAACCCAGACATTCCCCCACTGTGAAACGACACACAAACCTCATCCAAGAGACCTCACTGATTATTCTGGGCCATACAGCATGTGCCCAACATGAGAAAGGAAGAACTACAGGGCCCATTTAGGATGTCTCAGACCACTTCCTGCTTCTCTTCTCCTTGATTGTTTATAAATCCTTGTAGTTTTTACAAAGTTTAATACTTGAAAAAATCTCTGACTCTTACATTAGAATTATATATAAAATAAATGCTTAATAAAATTAAAAAAATTTTTAAATAATGAATAATAGAGTAAAAAATGACCAGGCAAACTTGAAAATATAACTTTTAGAAATAAAAATATACACTTGCTAAATTTAAAAACAGTCAATGGATAGGTTCAACAGTAGATTAGATAGAGCTAAAGAGAGAAGATATCTGAAGAAATAACCCAGCCTATTGTCACAACTAGACAAATATAGAGTAAGCAGGACAAAGAGAAACAAAGAGATTGAATTACTAAGCAGCAATCAAACACTAGATGTATACCCAAAACAGGACAGAAAAAGGCTGAAAGCTAAGGAATGGAATAGGATCCTCCTGTACATAACAATCAAAAGTAGCTATGGCAATATTAAAAATATCAGATCGGACAAAAAGACTCCTATTTCCTTTGAGATATACTTAAACTGGTAAAACACGATGAGATGGAATTTTTGAGGACAAAGGCAAAAGTTACTACCAAAAATAAAACAGGAAGCTGAACAAACCATAGAAGGATTTTTCAGAATGCAATGAATGCTCAGCTTATACTGGAAACCATAAATTACAGAGTGGCAACAGTCTGGCAAAGGAACAAAGGTTGGTATGACCCAGGGTTAAGGTTTTATAAAGTCTTTACAGAGACACTAGGAAGACAAGGGAGCCTAAATGATGAGAGTGATTAAGTGCTGGATTTGAGGCTCAAACAAAAGGAAAAGATGTTCAATTAGAAGGTCTTAAAGACACATCAGAGTGTTCATGGTTAAAATTTGTAGCCTATAAGACTACTTAGATACTAACTGGGCTACATGGCAATTGCTACCTCACTTTTATTCCACATTTAGTATGGCCTACCAAATGACAAATGAATTAAAGAAAAATTCCTTAAATAATAAATATTAACACTCAGAACAAATATAATGTCTAAAAGGTTGAAACCCTAAAAGCCGATTTTTGTTGCCAGAAGTAGCCACCTATGATTATCTGAATGAATCTTTAGTGTTGATTAGATGTGCAGATAAAAAGAAAAGGCCTTGAAGAAGTTAACTGCTCTTTTTAACATTCAAATAGGGAAGAAAGAAATCTGACAGTAATACATTTCCCTTTGTGAAGTGATATTAATTAATAATCAGTGGCTAAAATTCTAGTATACATTATTATGAAGTACCACATAAAAAAAATTGTAAGACGTATTCTTCATGTTCCAAAATTGTGTTCTAAATTCTAAAAAGGGTCTGCTTGATAATAACTTTATGGAAATATAGTTATTGCATTTTTCAACATAAAAAAATAACAAAATCTCCAGAACAGCCAAGCTATATGTCTTAATGAGTATAAAGTCAGCAATTAGTTGTTGGCAATCATGGTTACTAGGGAACTATTAGGGGAAAAAAACAGGCAAGCAGTAAAAATGATACAACATAGGGAAGGGATAAAAATACTGGAATACTGGAATAGATTGTGAAGAGAATAAAATCTAGAATTTAAGATTTTAACACTTAAAATAGAATTATATGCACATAAACCATATCTTGGAAAACCAGAATATTTATATTTTACTTCACCATCTTTAAAAATAAAGTCATAACAGAGTTAGCACTGTCAGCATCAGAGTTCAGAAAACATCAGACTTCATAAACAAGTTACATATATAATTCTCCATCATGCCATTGCAAAAGGGAGTGATTTTTCATGACAAATCCTAAACAAGAATTTTTATCTTTTAATCCTTCCTTGTACTGTATCTTATTGCCATCAATTGGTTATTGCGGCATAGTCACATCATAGGCACATTTAATTACATGAATCATTCAAACACAATAGGCCATATAAAAGGTATAGGCAGACAGACAAAAGTACTTGCTTTTTCATGTACTCACTACCTGCTCCAGAGTGAATGGGGCATGAGCAACATGAATATGTTGTTTCAATTACTAGGCAAACTGTATCTTGCTGTGCTTCATGATTCCAGTGTTTGAAACTATGTTCCCCTATTTAAAAATTTACAACATGGCCATTAAACACAAGCCAACTTTTTCACCTGGCTCATCTAAAGACACTATGATATGCTCTAAGTCTGGAGGAAAAACATGACTGCATAGGACATATTAAGAGACAGTAGGTTTTGTCAACCTTGTGTCTAAGGGATTTTCAAAGGCAATTTTAACTATTCATAATTTCTACCCAAGTTCACTTTAGATCCTAACACATTCTTAAGCAAGAAGCAACTGTTCTTGAATAGTTTCCAATTAAATTAGGAAACACACTTGAAGAACCGAGGACAGAGAGAGCCAAGGAAAGCTAATTAAATACATATGCAGTTTTTATGTAAATCAAAAGGGTTTATAGACATAATGGTTTCCTACAAGCAACATGTAGATGAGGTTCATATTCTGTACTTTATCTCCCCCAACTACTTACTTACGTATACTGACTCCATGTCTCTCACCCAGAGTACTCCCTTTCCCATTAACTTCATTCAGAAATGTGACCTAATAAATATTGTCCACAAGAATGTTTTCTCTGTGTTTTGTTCTGAGCTGAGCTGTCGCTCCCTATTAGACTCCATCCTCTGCTACTCACAGCTTCCTAAACTGAAAGGGTGTTTGAAAGGATAAGGACCATATTTCTCATTCTTTCTGATATTCTACATTCTAAGCCAGTTCTTACCCACAAATTATATACACTACAATTGAGAGGGAAACCAGATTTTGTCAGACACCTCCTACATTTAAACAATTAATTAATTACTGAAAAGAAACACCATGCTTCAAAAAGCATCAAAACATTAGGAACATATTTTAAAAATTCATTTTCTCTGAGATTTTAAAAATTACAGATTGTGACCTTAAATGTTTAAATAGTAATAGTAATGTTGTCTACTTAAGAAAATATTAGCAAACTGAATTCAAAAATACATCAAAAAGATCATCCATCATGATCAACTAGGATTTATTCCAGGGATGCAAGGGTGGTACCGCATTCCAAAATCCATCAACATCATCCACATCAACAAAAAGGACAAAAACCACATGATCATAGATGCTGAAAAAGCATTTGACAAAATTCAACACTCATTCACAAAGATACAACTTCTCAGATTCAAAAAGACATATGCACTCCTATGTTTATTGCAGCACTTTTTACAATAGCCAAGATATGGAAGCAACCTAAGTGTCCATCAGTAGATGACTGGATAAAGAAGATGTGGTACATATGCACAATGGAATACTATTCAGCTATAAAAAAGAAACAAATCCTATCATTTGCAACAACATTGATGGAGCTGGAGGATATTATGCTCAGTGAAATAAGCCAGGTGGAGAAAGACAAGTGCCAAAAGATTTCCCTCATTTGTGGAGCATAACAATGAAGCAAAACTGAAGGAACAAAATAGTACCAGACTCAGAGACTCCAAGAAGGAAGTAGTGGTTACCAAAGGGGTGAGGTTTGGGAGGGTGGGAGAAGGGGATTGTGGGGTATTATGTTTAGTACACATGGTGTGGGGAATCACGGGGAAAACAGTGTAGCACAGAGAAGGCAAGCAGTGAATCTGTGTCATCTTACTACACTGATGGACAATGACTGAATTGGGGTATGAGTGGGGACTTGATAATATGGGTAAATGTAGTAACCACATTGTTTTTTCAAGTGAAACCTTCATAAGAGTGTATATCAATAAAACCTTAATGAAAATAAATAAATAAATAAATAAAATAAAGAGGGTTTCAAATTGATTTTATGCCGCTTTCTGATTGAATAATCTGATTAAATCACAATACTCAAACATGGATTGAGCTGAATTAACTCTGAATCACAAAGTTTAGAGCTAGAGTTGCAAAAATAAGGTAGCCTGTAAGACAATCATTACCATGGATAGTAAAAAAATGAAACTGAACAAACAGTAGACATACACAAACATACTTGCTCATCTACAGGCAAAATGAAGGACTTAAATGGTACATGTTGAATGAACAAACACTTAAATAGGGTCCATCTCCTATGTGCTAGGTATTTTACTAGGCAAATGATAGAATAATATCCACTTCCTACTTTTAAAAACTTCAGAGCATAATGTAGGAGATAGATACGTAACACTGCCTTCTCATGGTTAGTAAATTATAAATTAGATACCTTACTCTCACCTCCATAGTAATTATGCACTTTTGCACATACATGTTTGTGTTTGCTAAAATTTCAATTTCAGGTAGGTATCCTCTCAAAGCTGAAAACTGGTGTATTATATCAAGACATACTTTGCACTGAACAAGCTGTGCTACCTCCCCATGGAAGGTACGCTGGGGCAAAAAATTTACTAGTCAATAAGTACCATACATGTTCCTGATGAATACACTTTGTGCTCAGAAATCTTATGAATTACAAGTTATTAACACATAAGAGATCACTCAGACCAATGTAAAGACTAGAAAACTAAAGCGTTTTTTTTTTCCCCAGCTAGAAACCGGTTTCTAGTTGTGAACTTGATATTTAAACCAACTTTACAAAAAGAAAGAATTACTCTTTTTAACTGGCAAAACACTGGAATGTACCCAGTATTTTTGATCAAAGGCAAAATAAAGTCATGCTGTTCAAGTTAAATAATCTGCTCCTCTTTTGATGCCAGTTACGTATGAACACTGACCATAACTTATTCTTGCAAAAAGCCTTGCTTTGGTCAACGAGAGATCCATGACATTTAAGAGGAACACTATTCAAGATTCTCTAAAAGAGTGCTGGAACCTGATGAAGTGGGGAGTTTAGTAACCATAATGTTGCACATGTAGCTGCAGATTAGTGATACCAAAAAAAATAATAAAGAGTGCTGGACTATACAAGTTCCACAAGCACAGACATTTTCTCTCCCTTGATTTCTTAGGCCTAGCACAGTGCCTGGCATATACAAAGACATCAATGAATGAAATGATAAAAGAAAACTGTTTAGCAGAGATCAAGAAGGCTAAGCCATGGAAAATTAATTCATTCAAATAAGATCACTTAGCCCACATTTAACTGGCGTCTCTAAGGACCATTTTTCTCATGCAAGACTATTATTATAACCATCATTTAAGATAAAGATACACGAACAGGAACATGATCCAGAGCAGTCCTCTTAACTTTTGAGAACTCTTTGGAAATCAGAAAAAAGATCTCAGTCCCAGAAACATGAAATCTGATGGTGAAGTTATCAGCTATTCAAACCAACCTTACTTAGGGAAATATAGACAGAAAACATGATTTCAAGTTTGAATTGCACATATGATAGATACCATTCATGTTAAACTTTTGGCTACCGCGAAACTTTTGCTTGCTTTAAACCAAAGAATATCAAAACACATGAACACCCTGCATTCAACAAGTTAATTTTAAGAAGCTTATCTGAAACACACACACAGACACACACAATTTACTTATTTCAAGAGAACATTCTAGACTCCGCGGTTGCTGAATTCACCAACACTTCACCAGATCAACTCCCTACCCAGTCTATTTACTTTACACAGTGGGGCAAAAAATACAAGGAAGCAGATTTCTCTACCCAAATCTTCGTGAAGAAAACGAAAAAGTTACCAAGACTTTGTAACGGAAAAAAACTACTGAAAACAAATTACCCACGCACGGGAAGTAAAAATCACCTCAGCGGGTCATCACGTTGTGGCCTCACAGCTGGGCAGTGTGTGGCTCGGGTCCGTTTTGTGATCCCCACCCCCACCTACAAATCTCAAGAGCGGGGCGAGACTGTCGGAAACCACGGACGTCTCCGGGCTCCAGCAGGGATGACAGCCCGCGGCTGGCCTCGGGGCCGAGCCAAGAACCGCCCGAGGGGGCCCGCCCGCCGCCGCCCGCCGGCTTCCCTGGGCCGCGGCGTCGCTTCCGTCACCTCCACCTCCTCACCTCGGGCTCGGCTCACGCGCTACCCATCACTCTCTCAGCTCTCGCCTCCGCGCCTCCCTCACTTTCGTTTTTATTTTCCCTTTCCAAGCCGGGCGGGGAGCGGAGGGCAGGGCTGCGGATGCCAGCAGGCAGCTACTTCGCAGCGCCGCCGTCCGCACCCCACGCCGGGCTTGCGAGGGCAGCTCCCAGTCACAGAGCACAGGCGTGAGGAGCACCCAGCCGCCGTCCAGTTTCACCGACCCGGCGCGGAGAGATGGGCGGAGCAGGCGCGGGCCGCCACGTCACCCGCCCGTCGCGGCGCTAACGTCTGCACGTCGGCCCCCGCCCCGCCCCCCTCGTGCGCACGCCGCCGCCCCGCCCCCGGCCCGCGTGCGGCTGGGAGGACGGACGCCGGGTCCCTTGTACTCGTGGGTGTGGTGGGTGTTTCCACGGAGGCCGGCCTGCTGCCGCCAGCTCACTACCTGAGAGTCTCCTCACAGTGACTCAAGTCGACCGCATCTTCTCCCCCACCTTCTCCATGAGGGGAAGACGAGGAAGAAATAATCCCTATGAAAGGTAAAGGACAGAAGAGCTAGGAGTATGAAAAACTGGGTAATTGACATCTTCGTCTCCTGCCAGAGCTCCCGACAGCTGGACGCGCTGGCACAGTTTCCCGGTCTCAAGTGCCGCTTTCCTTAAAGTTTCTGGACTGTCAGTTGAGTTCCCTGAAGTTATCTCTGCCCCTTTGGTCGGAAGACGCCCACCTAAAACAAAAAGCCTGAAGATTCCCTGGCTCAACTGAAAAGTCAGGAAGAAGACATAAAGAATTAACCTACCTCAAGAACTGTGTTTCTGTGCTGTGTGAGGATAGAGCTCTGGACTAAAAGCCAGCCATGCAAAGTTGGTATGAGCTAATAATGTATTGTGGTCCCCTATTTCTCTTCCATCTCCCCTTTTCACGGGGCATTTGTCTTCTCACCTAGTAGAACTGTGTTTTATAGAGAGGCAGCCAGCCAACACTGATCTATCTGCTATACTCTTCACTGGGTAGATCACATCTGGAATACTGTGCTTGGTTCTAAAGTGAACACTTTAAGAAGACCCAAAACAAGTTGGAATTACTTCGGAGAAGAGCAACTCAAAACCATGCCAAGTGAAGTCATATGAGCTCAAATTTGGAAGGGTTCTAGAAAAGAGAAAGCTACTGGGACTATTCTCCAAATATGTAAAGACTTATCATGTGATGTAACTTTGTTTCACGCAAACTTGAAGGATACATTTGAGATCCTAAGAAGAAGATCCCCTTCTAATATTAGTTAAAGAATTTTTCCACCTAGACCACTGTTTTTGATTTTAAGTAGATTCTGAAGGTTTACTGAATAGGAATTAGGTGCAGTGGAGCCAAATAATCAGGAGAAGAATAAGTTGATAGTTTTGTTAAAGTCATTTCCAACCCTGAGATTCAGTCAGTCCAGAGTCCCAGCCTTAAAAAAAATTTACAGGTTTGCTTATGAGACAAGACAAATGCATCAAAAAGGTAAATAATTCAGGGAGGCCACATGATAATGAGAGGTATTAATAAGTGCAGGGAATTCACAATGATTGCTCTCATCATAGTTCAGAGATGTGAGGGAAAAGAAGGAGATTGAAAATAGATTGTGTGTAGAAGTGCACTGTCCAGCTAATTTAGCCGTTAACTAAATATGGCCATTTACACTTGAAATGTAGTTGGTCTAAATTGAGACATGCAATAATTTCACACCAGATTTTGAAGACAGTGCAAAAATATATATATTCTCGTATAGAGTATGTGTTAAAATAATATTTGTTACATATTGGGTCGATATATTAAAAATTAACATGTTTATTTTTACTTTTTTAATGTGACTACTTAAAATTTTTAATTACATAGGTGGCTTGCATCATATTTCTATTAGACAGCCCTGGCCCAGAAGGAAATATACCTCACTGAACTCTAAGAACTATCTTTGCCTCTTTGTAGTGCCCTTGGGATTTTCCAAAATATAAATGGAAAGACAGTCTGATGACAAGATTCCTAATGAAGAGAAGGAAGACTGTCCAGAAAGTATGCCATGAACACAGACAAAGAAACAGACTGCAGGTACATTCTATAATAATGAGTAACCTGTTGGTCTATAATGGAAGATTCTTACTAGGAGGTATGACAACGTTCAAATTAGAAATTAGGCTGTAAGGAGATTCAACTTTAAATTTAAGGAATTAGTGCTGTAAGCCATCAGGATTTGGCAGTTATAAAATGAGACTGTAAGATTAACTTGGCAATATTGAGTAGGATGAGTTGGAATTTATGGTGGTTGGGAGGCCAATTAAAACTCATTGTACTTAAGAATGTATTATGCCAAAAATTTTTAATAGGGGACTGATTAAATAAATTACAGCACATCTCTAAAGTGGAATACTTAATAGGTTTCATAGGCATTAAAAAAGTATGACATGAGTTTGTGTTGCTTGATATGGGAATATATCCAAGATGTGCAGTTGGGTAAAATAGTTTGCAAAACTATATACCGAATAAGAACCAATACATGTAAAATTGTGCATGTGTGCATATAGCTAGATCACTTGACTAAAAGTGCCTTAATTATCTCAGAATTGTCTCAAAATCCAAAATTCTCAAGTTAGAAGCATTTCTAATATATTTTCAGTGGCTCAACAAAGCTGTCTGTGTTTTTGGCTCTTTTCTTCTCTATATTCCATCAGACTTAGCATGTTAGCCTCTCATTCTCAGCTTTGTCACCTCATGGGTTGTTAGGATGGGTTGCCAAGGTCCAGAGTCATTTCCAATCCATCAGTCTACTATTACTTCCTTCAGTATGTATGTCCATTAGGTCTTCTCTGCTCACCAACGTCCCACAGTCTCAGTTTCTAGGCCTCTTGTCTTAACTCTTCTCAGTCCACGTCCCCTCTTCTTGCTCCCTACCCCATCTTGTAACACCGGTTCTTAAAATACTATCTTTGCTGCACCCCAGTTCTGTGTCTTACCTGGAGCTGACACTTAACCTCTGGGGGATACTGATTAATAAAAGATTCAATTCTAAAATAAGCTTCCCTAACCTTTTTAGTAGTGATATTGGGAAGGAAAAAAAGATTACTACTATTGGTCACTTCCCCAACTGCCATTTCTCTCCTCTTCCTTAATGAATAAAATAAATTTGTTAAGAGTACCAAACAACTACAGAAATATAAGCTCCTTCCAATACCCTGGAAGTAATTCCACTTCCCCTTAAAAAAGAATGTTGTAGAGGTAGTCATGTGACCAAGGGACAATCAGCTAGGCAGGATTCTGCAATATGTTTCAACCCAGATGGCAAAATAGATGGTTGCAAAATATGGAGTTATTCTTGGGTTACTGTTCAAGATGGTGGATTTGGCATATAATTTGCCTATAATTCTTTCTCAGACATTACTAAAATAAAAATATAGAAGTAGAAAAACCAAGGAAAAAAATAAGACTAAAGATGTGTATTTATATGTGTGCATTTATGGCAGGCATGATAGTGGAGAAGGTGAGAAAAGGAAATGAAATTTCAACAGTTTCTTGGAAAACAAATAGTAATGGTTGGACTAGTAATATCACCCCAAACTGTTGCCTAAAAAATGTAGTGAAGAAGCTTCAGAAGAGTTAGTTGGGGGCATGGCAGAAGGCAGAAGTGAGAATAAGGGCTGAAAATGGGAGTAACATTCTAGATATGGTACAGTTCAGTCAATCACCACACACATTTCCTTCTCTCATCCACACACTTGAAAGCAGGCAAAGACATCTGCCATTAGACAAAAACAGAAACCAAATACCCCCAAAGTCTCTGAATTCATTGCATAAATAGTAGGGAGGAAATGGAAGCTTTCATGTTGGCAACAGAGAGTAAAAATGATTCTCATTCTGGCATTCAGGCCTACTCATCTGGAAATAAAACCTGATATTTGGCATTCCTGGCCCTGCCTACCCAACCCAGCCACTTAACAATTCCCACATAGGAGAGAGAACTGGGAGATACCTCACTAGAGCAAAAGAAAATCATTTAATGGCCAGTTCTTATTTCATGTATATGGACTTATGTAAAGTGAAGAATCAACAGGAAAATCACCATTATGAAAGAGAAGACAAACTAAAACAGAAAAATTAAAGAAAACAGAGTTGTGAACTAAGAACATTTTTTAAAAAGCACTCCAATTAATATATTCCAGTATTCAGAACACATTATAATCTATGAAATACAAATAAGGTACTTTGAAAAAGTACCACAGAATGAAAGAGTTTTTAGGCACTAAAAACATGATTACTTAAAAATTCCATGGAAGTACTGGAGTTAAAATCAAATCTAGGCTATAGCATACAATGACATAGAAAAGATGAGAAAAGACTCATGGAGAGGTAATCCAGTAGACTAATAGTCAGTTAGTAGAAGAGAAAGATTTTAAAGTGAGAAAAAATTGTAATTATGAGGTATTTTAATAGAACGCAGAAGAAAATAAGTTTTTGGATTAAGTTGACTACAGGGTAGCAGAAAATAGACAAATCAAAAACAAAACTTATGCATGGAGACATTATGTAACACAGAATAAAAGCTATGAATAATAATAGTCAGTACTACTACTTATAATAAATCTCCAAAGTAACCGTAAGACATGTTATTAACAAAGGAACAAAAATCAGAACTGTCAGAAGCACTGGATACTAGGGGACAGTGACAGAATATTTTCAAGGTTTTAAGGTAAATATTTTTTTAACCTGGAATTTTATGCTTGCTAAAACTGTCACTTAACTACAGGAGCAAAATAAAGATATTTTCAGACCAGCAAGGATGTAGAACTGCAGAGCATTTTCCTCCCATGTGATCTTTTAGGAAGTTACTTGACCATATACTCCAGGAAAATAAGGACAAAAACTAAGAGGAAAACATGTAATTCTGGAAAATTTCTAGGTGTCCCAAACCTAGAAAAAGGAAAAGAAAAAATCCTAGAATGAACTGTGTAGCAAGTCTAGAGAGCAAGCAGTGTAGATGGGACCAGGAAAGATTTAAAGAGCAAAGTCTTATGGGAGAAACTGGGTGAGGGGAGAATTGAGTAGACTAGACAGTAAGATAGGGGATTTGAAAAAAAAAATGAGGTGTAGTAAATCAAATAGTGCAAGGATAAAATAGGGAAAGAGGTAGTTAAAGGAAATTTAGAAAACATAGTATCAGGAAAAGGGCAAAAACAATACACATCCTCTAAATCTAGGATTGAGAGGAAGAAAGGGAGAAACAGGAGAAGAGTGGCTAAAGAGGTAGGAGATAAGCAGTGATATATACAAGGATTTTTTTTTAAGCCATCATTAATTCCTGCTTCAAAGTCAAGGTGAATGGAGACTGAATAAATGTCTTTGGAGATTTACGTGACTGATGAGTTGGAAGCAATTTTAGTAACCTGATGAAGAATCAGATGGCAAAGGTAAGAGAGTAAATGGGAGGTGAGAAAATGGAAGCAGTGATGATAATCATTTCTGTCTAATAAATGCATGAAAAAAGCAATACATGGAGGAAATATCAGGGTCCAGAGAAAGACTCTGTGTGTTTTTAAGATACAAGATAGAAAAGAAAAGAAACAGAGAGAAAGATGATAGAGGGAAAGAACCTATAAAAATATAATGAGGTAAAGACAGACAAGAATGTATTCAAAACCGTGGGTAAAGTTATTCTAAACCATGGTAAAGGGGTGTTTCCCTGTGGGGCAGGTCAGAAGTAGAGGATGCTTGAAGATAGGAAGTTTAATATATTAAGGAATGTATAACTATAAAATTTCAATAGTTGAATATCCAATATGAAAGGTATGATTCTTTTGGCAGCTTTGAAATTATGAATTGTTAAGTGGATGAATATTTTTAGCTATATACTATGAGATAAAATATATTAAATTTTCATAAAATATTACAAAATACAGACAAAAGTTAATTTCAAGGATGCATATGTTAAAAAGTACTACTCAAAAACAATATAAACATACGAAATGGAAACTGCAAGTCACCCAGTTTTCATTGGCTAATTTAACTTGATATCCAATTGGCTTCCCAAATGCCATGTGAGACCCCATGATATGTGTGAATATGCATGTGAATACATGTTAGTGTGTGTGAATGGGGATTGATGGAAAGAAGATTAGGGGTAGTTAGCTTCAAAATTAATCATTTTAAACTAGCCTTTTGATTTCACTTGCTAAGTTTGACTTTCTTATGCAAGGAAATTATTCTCTCCAAGTTTGAGGCTAAAACATGTTTATTTCTGAAAGCATTGGGAAAGGAAGAATCATTCCTTGCCAGTTGTTCCTATTCTATTATACTCACAATGGGTGAGGTAGGAAATTGGTTAAACTGTATATAATAAGACCCAGAAAAAATAAAGTTTTCTTCCCACATAGCAGGCTAGATGGGTAACCATGGAATGGTATAGTTGCTTTCTCGATTTCATCATCCAGAAACCCAGGCATCTTCTTACTCTGCCATTTCTAGAGTGTTGGCCTCATCTAATAGTCCAAGATGAGTCGCAGCTATGACCACTTTCCAAGTAGCCCTTTAAGAGGAGGAACGATTAGGAGCACATTCCTTTGGGATCAGGTGCTGAAACACCCACTTTCTATCACATGGCCACACTTAGTTGCAAGGGAAGCAGAGAATGTAGTTTTTATTTTAGGCAACTGTATGCTCAGTTAAAAAGTCAGGAATTTTATTACCATGAGAGACAAAGAAGTATTTGGAGACAAATGTTTCACCCAGAATGCTCTTCCTTTTCAATTAAGACAACATACTTGAATTAAACAGATAAGGATAACCTCCCTTTACTTCTTATCAGAATTGAACCATGGGGAACAGACTGGAATATGAAGAATAATTTTCTCTTTCAAGTACATAAACAGTGAGCTAGTAAAAAATGGCAAAATAAAATGCTAGATATTAATTATCTAAGGATTACTTTTTCCTGAAGTTTAAATTATTCTGAAGCACATTTAATATGGTCAGAGTGAATTGTTCATTCATTCTACCCAGCAGTAATTAACCATATATTGTGTAACTCACATTTTATTAAACATTGTGAAACTTTTCAAAGAAAAATATGATCTCTATTCTCAAGGAAATTAGAGGAACTTACAGTTTGGGTAAAAGACAAATTTAACACAAGATTATTTGAGAGCAATTAAGTGCTAAGATGTGTGATACTTTATAATTCAAAATGAGTCCAAAGTAAAGATTGGCCTCTGGTGACTGCAGGAGATCGAAACCTTTGTGGAAAAGCGAAAATTGAACTGGGTATTTAAGAAGACATAGAATTTATTTATAAAACCTTTCATATGCAAAATCCTGAAAGGTTTTTTTGCAGGATAGATTCTAGAGAATAATTGAATTTAAAAATCCAAGTTGTGGCCAGTGGTAGCCTAAAAGCTAAGAATGGCTAACTTGGTAGTCTATAAACAGGTTTCATTTCTAATTTCTGCTCTTTGTCATATCTACAAGTACTAGCAGGATGCCTGATCATAGTGGACACCAAGTGTTTGTTAAATAAATATAATTTTCCTTTTATAACCAATGTTTCCTTTATTATTCAACAAAGGACTTACAGTTTTTAATTGAGGTATAACATTTTTAAACAATTGAGGTGTGCCAAAGTCTACAGATCTTACATGTACCATGCTGTATACCAACTCACGTGACCACTACCCAAATCAAGATGCAGAACATTGACAACACTCCATAATACTTCTTTATGACCCTCCCTATCAGTACTCAAACCCTCCCCACTCCCACCACCCCAAAGTAGTCACTATTCTCACTTCTATCAACATAGATTAGTATTCTTACTTTTGAAATTCATACAAATGAAATCATATAGTATGTTACTCAGCATTTTCATATGTTGTTGCCGACCTGGCCTTAATTTGTGATGCTTCGCAATACTTGAAAGAGATATTTCCCACCCTCTATTTTAAAAGTATTTTTTATGGGAGAAAGAAAACCAGCAAGGTGTTTATTACATAGTAATACACATTAGAGGTGCCATTGATCTTTGAGCTTCAAAGACAGCAGGTTGTGTTTACTTAAGCATAGGCAAGGTCTGCATAACCTCCATCTGGTACCATTATAGTAAACTTGGTACTTGAAAAATGACAATCAAGTTAACTTCTTGGGACTTTCTTACTTAAACCAGCCTGGAAATCCTCTATGAGAAATTTAGGCCAACTACAAAGTTGGAGGCACAGTCCCTGTACAAAACCACCCTCACTTCTGATACTAACTGCAGGGCTGTGGAGGGATTCCTCAAACTACTTCAGTCTCAACTGTTTGCTACAAAGACAGACTCAATGAAAACTATTACACTCGTGGTTATGGTTCATTAAAGAAAAGCTACAGATGAAGATTAGCCGAAGGTACAGAGCAGGGTCCCGGTGGGGAGGGTGGGGGTTTCAAATGCAGAATTTCAGTTTTTTTCTAGCCTTGGAGTCAGGATGTAATACTTTACTTTCCAGCATCCATATGAGACAGGGATCACAGAGTACTGCCAATTATGGAACCTCACATGAGCTTGGTGTCCAGAGCTTGTTGAGGAGCTTTATCATATAGGCATGACTGATTGATGGATTGCCCACTTGGTTAATCTCAGTTTCCAGGTCCACTAATACTGTGTGACCTGAAGCCCCCAACCTAAGTTACACCGCTACCTTTTGGGCTAACTGGCCTCCAATCTAAGACTGTATGGGTGTGGCCAGTCTCCACCCTAAATCACAATGTTTAGACTAATTAGTATATCACCCAAGGCCCCAAACAGCAGATTCTCTACAACTGAGGAAAAAGGCCAGGCCTCTGTCTGGGCAAGCTCAGATTCTTTACTACATAGCCCTTAAACCTTTGCTTCTCTAACTGGAGAGTTTGTTGTTTCCAATCCCTGCAATTAAATTGTTTCTTTACAAAAAGAAATTATTTCTCAATGATTAATTTAATAAGTTTGTACTTTTTAAAATCCTACATGATCATGAAGTATCTCAGCATATTTGACAAGAGGATTAAGATTGGAGTAGGAATAGTCACACATACACGCGCACACACACACACACACACACACACACACACACATACATACATACATACATACATATGAGGATTCTACGAAGATTACTGACCTGTGATGCATTCATTCTTTTTAAAGTTGGTCAACAATTACAAAATAAGATTGAGAGTTTCCCAGTAGACTATAATTCTAGAACTGACCATGAATGAAAAACAGGCTAACAACATTTCAGTAATTTTGTGGTTTGGGGATTGGGTTAGTGTATATAAGAATGCCCTAGAATGAGTATAAACTCCCAAAGACCTCCTCCCTCCTCCTTCACAACAGTGAAGTTGTCAAAAAATTGCCCCTACATTTTGAACTTTCTTTCTTTACATAAATGTGTTGAGGAGTCATCACTGAAGAACTAACATTATCATTTAAAATGAGATGAAAAGATTTAAAGGTTAAGGTGACACTTATTGTTTCTATTTAAAATAAAACAATTATTATTGTGATAGATTTAGTTTTTCCTAGTTTAGATATAAGTAGCATTTTGTTTTTGTTTTTGTTAAGATATAGAAGAAATATAGGACGTAAATTGTGAGACAGGCTAGAGACTAAAATCCCACCGGGTGTCAAGCAGGGTCAGAGCAGTTGTAGTGAATCACATCACAGGTCAGGCAGGGAGCTGTTACAGAGTCAGGAAGGGCAAGGTTCAAGTCAGGCATAAGACTTCATAGGCTAAAGAGGCTCAGACTGAAAACTAAATGCAGCCAATTCTGTAGGGTGACTGGGAGGTTTATTCGTTCAGTTGATATATATTGGGCTCCAGCTATGAGCCAGCAGTCACAGTGGCAGACAAGACTAATACTCTGTGGGCCTTTATGGGTGATAGCTGGCACTCACTGATCACCTGTTTGCTGTGTGCCAGGCATTGTGCTCAACACTTCTTCCTGGAACTCTACAAGGTTTTATTATTCACAATTTTATTGTCTAGATTTCACTGCCAAGGAAATTAAGTCTCAAAAAGATGGACAGTCTAGAAGAGAATGTCTAAAGGCCACTTGGCCTACCCTCTAAAGTGAACTTTCTTGCTATCAAAAGGTCCTTACCAATTTTAAGGATGCAGTTTCTCAGTACCTGAAAAATTATCCTTATCTTCTCTATCACTTTCAGTTTCTGTGCTGGATATGAGAGCCCCATCTTTTGGCAAGACGTGGAATTTCTTAAAGAACCACTGGTCAAGGGACTGATGACAGACTAACTCATCAAGGGTTACCTTACTGTCTTCTTTATTAAATGGTTTATCATCTAGGATTTTGGTATTTTCTAGACCAGGAGAAGGGGCTCATTTTAGTTACAGCAGCTATTTAATGTTTATTTTCCTATTATACAGAAGAAAGATAGAAAAGTAGGGACAGATAACTAATTTTAGTATATTGGTACTTAAAATGTATATTCACAGTTGCTTAAAAATAAGTTCTTCCTTAAAAATGTAATATTGATTTCACTAATATCTCATTTTAAGTTTAAAAATTGGGTATAATTAATGAACAAAGAAAAATTGCCCTCCCTGAACATAAAGTCTCAGATTTAACACAACTCTGAACAGACCCAGTTAATTAACATCCATCCATTAAAGTGAATTTTTACAAAGTAAATCCTGACATATGCGCTTTGTGGGAGAATTTCTCATTTTAAGCTTTCACAAAGACACAGCAAGAAATTATGAATACATATATAAGCAAAACAAGGTTAGGCAACAATTTTTTTATTATGTATATGGCACTAATTACAGTGTTGCCTTTTATAAAAGCAGAAACAGTGTAATCTCTCATAGTTTGAGACTCTGGAGGTAGACAGCTATACCCCAGCAATACCAGGTTTTTAGGTTGAAACCACCTCCTGCAAATACAGAGGTTGGTATTGCCCACAACTGACATCAGTCCCAGAATTCCAGCTCTCTTCTCCCTGGCTCACATCCCTTGCGGTGATAAGTTTTAGGAATTAAGGCCAATCCTAAAGCTCTCATGGCTCCACTAGCGTGCCGTTAGTCATCCTCTGCAGCCTCTAAATTTTCCTGGTGTGGAGGCAGTCAGAATGTAATTGAACCTACCTACATCTCTGATTTCATCTCTTACCTCTCCTCACAGCTTCAGTTTACAGTGCCCAGAAAAAAGTATGTTGTTTCCTGTATGGTATCTTTTTGTGTTTAAGTTGGTATTTGGCATGTAGTAGTAGTTTTCCCCCCTTCAGGGTTCCTTCAGGTCCAGAAAGCAATCCCCACATTTACAAAGTGTGTTAAGTGTTTTGTATTAGTTTCTTCTGGCTGTTGTCACAAATTACCACAAACTGCGTGACTGAAGAAAACAGAAATTTATTCTTACACAGTTCTGGAAGCCAGAAGTCCAAAATCAAAGTGTCAGCAGGGCTCTCCTCCCTCCAGTGGCTAAAAGGAGAATCTGTTTCTTGCCTCTTCCACTTTCTTTGGCTCCAGGAGGTGCTTGGCTTGTGGCTCTAATGTCCCTGGTCACATCGCCTTCTCCTGTTAGATCTCAAAACACTCTCTGCCTACTATTTGTAAGAATGCGTGTGATCACATTTAGGTCCCATCCGGATAATCCAGATAAACTTCCCCTCTCAAAATCTTTACTTAGTCACATCTTTTACATATAAGGTAATGTTACAGGAAGTTGTGGGAAGCCCAACCCCAGTGGAGGAGTATTGGCTAAATGCACGTTAGAAATCAAAACTGAGCCAGGTACAGCATGAAACAGATTATTAAGAGGTAGAAGGTATAGATTTTACAGAAAGTGAAGCAGAATACTCCATAGGCAGGGCAGCCCTCTCTGCTGGTTTGTTAGCTCTTTTAAAGGAAATCCAATGGATATGTAAAGCAGGGCATGACTTTTCTGGGATGATTCTTAGGAGAGGGAGGACTTTTCCTTATTTGGTCTCTCCTGGGGGTTGTCATGATAATCATAAACTGTCATGGCACCAGGGCGCATGATTTCTACCATGTAACGTATAGAGACTTTTTGTTAATGCAACAGGCCTTTCTTTTTGTCTAGACAGATTAATGCATTGTACTGTATATTCTCACAGACTGGGCTTCTCTTTTCTAGCCCTTATGCTGTTTGTGATTAGGTACTTAACTTGTGTAATTGGTGTCTGTCCCTTCCCTAGATTAGAAACTCCATGAGGGCAGGGACCATGTTTTTTTTCCATTGCCCTATTCTTGTTCTTGGTACAGTGCCGAGCACATAGTGTTTGCTCAGTTAGTAGGTGTTAATTGAATGACTGATTGAATGAATGGATCTCTGTGAGAGAAATTGATGAGGGAAGTGATGCACTTAGGGTTTAGTTTAAAGAGAGGAATGTCAAAGAGAAAGTGTTCTAGGAAAAGAGTAAGAATGTAAGAGGGTTTCTTGGATATTAACTGAAATACTTAAGGATAGAGTAGGAAGAAAGATGGCAACAGGAATAGGATGAGCAAGGAAGAAAGAACCCTGAGATAGCTACCATCTGTTGGAGGTTTGTTATGTGCCAACCTATCATCCTTTTACTCATTTAATAACAATATGACTGTAACCTCTGAGCAGTCTCTTCTTTTGTACCCAGTCCCCCTGAAGAACAGACTCAGCACTCCTTCTGGCTTTCCCTGCAAAAGCAAGTCCAACTTCAAAAACATTGGTAATATAATATAACATAATGTTAATGTTGACAAAGTTTTCTTTGGGAAATCTTCCTTGCACACAACAGAGCAAATTTTAAGCAAGCTTCTTCATCAGATATCTCTGTTTATCTCTTTCAAATTATTTTTCTTCATCCATACAGGCTCTGGATCTTCTTTCCATTTCTCACTTTGCCTTCACTGATTCCCAAATCCCTTTATTGTAATAAGGCATTTTGTTATAGTACTTCCTCAGTAAAACAAAAAATTAGTAAAACAGTAAGCTTTGGTCTCATTCCTTGAGACTTAAATTACTTCATATATTTTAGATATCACAGCCACCCTAGGAAGTAGGATTTTGTAGAGATATAGAGAGTTAAATAACTTATCCAAGGTCACACAAGTATTAAGTAGTAGTACAAGATCCTTTGGTGTCAAAGTTTATGATTTTAACTATTACCTGAACATTGCACTTGGATTGTTCTATTGAAACAACTCTGTGCTTAGCCCCTAGACAAGTGTTTTCAAAGAGGATGACTCACTTGGGGTGGCCTAAAAGAACTAATGAATCAGAATCCCTGCGAGTGGGGCTAGGCCCTACATTTTTAACAACCTCTCTGGCAATTCTTATGCACATTAGCATTTAAGAGGTTCAATCCCTTCCCATGCGCACATCCCTTCCTCAGCACCTAATCTGCTTGAAAGCCAAATCTAATTATACTTCATATTCAGGTGTTCAGAATGAGTATGGGAGGACCCATCAGATGAATTTCCCATACAGTGATAATACCATTTTAAGGTCTTTATTTTGATTCATTATTTTGCTGCTGGAATTTAATATGTTTGTAAATTTTCCCAGTAGAGTACACGAGTGGTGTCTTTTCTGGACTCTACATTTCTAAGATTTTTTTCAGTTGCTTTCAAATGAAAGACAACTATCCCTGTCTTTGGTTAAAAAAAATATTGTTTCCTCAAAACTCAAAATATTTCCACTCTCTACTGACATTTATTATTTAGGAGAGGAATCTAAAGGAATCTCACCTGATGTTTATGTAGGAATTTTCCTTTAATACATTTTTCCTATAATAAGTTTGCCTGTAAGTCTATCTGCAAGTTTATTTTGGATTTTTCCTAGCAAAGCTCTAAGCATTACTCTTATTTATATTCACATCTTTTCATAGGAATTCTTTCTTCAGCTCTATCTTTATTTTTCAAATTATTCTGATTTCTTATTGAAAAACACCTAAAAATTGTTACGTTGCATTCTTTTTACATACTGGATAGTAACCCCTTATCAGATATGTCATTTTCAAACTTATTCTCCCATATAATAGGCTGCCTTTTGCTTTGTTCTTGGTTTCTTTTGCTGGACAGAAGCTTTTTCATTTGATGAAATGCCATTGGTTTAGTTTTGTTTTGTTTTCCTCACCTAGAGAGACATATCCAGAAAAAAAGGCTAATGCTGATGTTCAAGAGTTTAGTGCCTATGTTTTAGGAGTTTTATGTTTTCAGGCCTTACAGTTAGGTCTTTAATTCACTTCCAGTTTATTTTTGTGTATGGGGTACAACGGTGGTCCAGTTTTATTCTTTTCCATATAGCTATCCAGTTTTCCTAACACTGTTTATCGAAGAGATTGTCTTTTCCCCAGCTGTGTATATTCTTGTCTCCTTCATAATATGTTCATAGAGCATATAAGCTTGGGTTTATTTCTGGGCTTTCTGTTCTGTTCTATTGATCTATCTGTCTATTTTTGTGCCAGTACTATACTGTTTTGATTACTCTACTCTAGCTTTAGTAGTTTAGTTTGGAATCAGGAAGTGTGATACCTCCAGTTTTTTTCTTCTTTCTCAAGATTGCTTTAGCTATTAGGGATCTTTTGTGGTTCCATGCAAGTTTTAGGATTTTTCTAGTTCTGTGAAAAATGCCACTGGTGTTTTAATAGGAATTACATTGAATCTGAAGATTGCTTTGGATACTATGGCCATTTTAACAATATTAATTATTCTAATCCATGAACGTGGAACAGTTTTCCATTATTTGTGCCTTCTTCAATTTCTTTTATCAATGTCTTATGGTTTTCAGAGTATAGATCTTTTACCTCCTTGGTTAAATTTTTTCCTAGATATTTTATTCTTTTTGATGCAAATGTAAATGGGTTGTTTTCTTGATTTCTCCTTCTGCTGGTTTGTTATTAGTGTATAGAAACACACCAGATTTCTGTATATATTGATTTTGTATCCTACAATGTTTCTGAATTCATTTATTAGTTTTAATAGTTTTTTGATGGAGTTTTTAGGGTTTCTATAAATAGGATGATGTCATCTGCCAATACGGAGAATTTTACTTCTTTCTCACCAGTTTGGATGTCTTTTCTTTCTTTTTCATGTCTGATTACTATGGCTAACTTCCACAGTAAGCTGAATAAAATGCTAAGAATGGGCATCCTTGTCTTGTTCATGATCTTAAAGGAAAAGCTTTCAGCTTTTTACTATTGAATATGACATTAGCTGTGAGTTTGTCATATATGGCCTTTATTATGTTCAAGTATTTCCCTCTGTACCCACTTTGTTGAGAACTCTTATCATTAATGGATTTTGAATCTTGTCAAATGCTTTTCCTGCATCTTCTGAGATGAGGTTTTTATCCTTCCTTTTGTTAATATATTGTATTACACTGACTATAAATATTGAACCATCTTTGCATCCTTGGAATAAACCCCACTTGGCCATGACCAATGATTCTTTTAATATATTTTTAAATTTAGTTTGCTAGTATTTTGTTAAGGATTTTTGTATCTATGACCATCAAGGATAGTGGTCTATAATTTTCTTTTTTTCTAGTGTCCTTGTCTGGTTTTGGTATCATGGTAATGCTGGCCTTGTAGAGTGGATTTGGAAGCATTTCTTCCTCTTCAATTATTTTTGAGTAGTTTGAGAAGGATAGGTATGAACTCTTCTTTAAATATTTGATAGAATTCCCCTATGAAGTCATCTAGTCTTGGAATTTTGTTTGTTGGGAGTTTTTGGATTACCAGTTCTGTTTCATTATTAGAAACTGGGATGTTCAAATGTCTATTTCTTCCTGGTTCAGTCTCTGGAAATTGTATGTTTCCAGGAACTTTTCCATTTCTTCTATGCTGTCCAGTTTGTTGCCATATAATTTTTCATGGTAATATCTTATAATCATTTGTATTACCATGGTATCAGTTGTATCTTCTCCTCTTTTATCTCTGATTTTATTTGAGTACTCCCCTATTCTCTTGATGAGTCTACCTAAAAGTTTATCAATTTTATTAATCTTTTCAAGAACCAATTTTAGTTTCATTTGTGTCCTGTATTTTTTTTAATCTCGATTTCATTTATTTCTACTCTGATCTTTATTATTCCCTTCCATCTACTAACTTTAGGCTTTGTTCTTCTTTTTCTAGTTCCTGTAAGAATAAGGTTAAATTGTTTATTTGAGATATTTCTTTTTTCTTGAGGGATGCCTGTATTGTTATAATCTTCCCTCTTAGAACTCCTTTTGCTGCACCCCCCAAATTTTGAACCACTGTGTTTCTGTTTTCATTAGTCTCCAAGTATATTTTGATTTCCTCTTTTATTTCTTCATTGATTTATTGGTTGTTTAGTAGCATGTTGTTTAACCTCCACATGTTTGTGTTTTTCCCAGTTTTTTCTTGTGATTGATTTCCAGTTTCATACTACTGTGGTCTGAAGAGATGCTTGATATGATTTTAATATTTTTAAATTTATTGAGATTTGTTTTGTGGTCTAATATGTGATCTGTCCTAGAGAATGTTCCATGTGCACTTGAATTGTATTCTCCTGTTTTTGAATGGAATGTTCTGTATATATCTGTTAAACCTTTCTGATCTAATGTGTCATTCAAAGCCACCGTTTCTATATTGATTTTCTGTGTGGATGATCTATCCATTGATGTAAGTGGGGTATTGATAATTCTACTGTGGTTATATAAAGGATGATTCCTATTCTTAGGAAATACACACTCAATAATTTAGAAGTTATGGGCCATGACATATGATGAATATAACTTACCCTTAAATAGTTCAGAGGAATTATTTGAACAAAGCTTGAAAGAAAGAGAGACAGGAGAGAAAGAGAGAGAGAGAAGGAGAGAGAGGGAGAGAGAAAAGCAAATGATAAAGCATAAAGTAAAATAGTAATAATAGGTAAACCTGGTAAAGGGTATAATCTTTAGGTTTCCACATCTCCAGAATCTACCATACATTACTACCCAGTGCAAAATAACCTACCTCAAGCTACTATCCTCACTACTCTGGTTTCACTCTTACTCATTCTACAGTCTACTCACCACACAGTAGCCAGAGTGAGCCTTTCAGAGCATAAATAAGATTATGGCACTACCCTGATCAAAACCCCACAATGGCTTCCCATTGCACATATAATAAAATCTAAAGACATCAATAGCCCTATGCCTGTCCCCTTGGTTATCTTTTTGACCTTACCTTCTAGACTCACACTCTCCTTTCCTGCCTCTCTTTGCTCCACTCATTCTGTCTTCTTGCTAAGCATGCTCCTGCCTCACAGCCACCACCTCAAATTTATACTTTATAGTAGTTTATATATTAATGTTAAAAAATTTTTTTCTAGTACAGTTGTACAAATCATTAATGTCATTTATAAATTTTCAGTATTTTCTATTTTGTCATGGATCTAAAAAAAAAATAAGGCATAAAAGCAAATGAAAACTGTCATAGCCAGCAGCCCAAACAATATAGTGTCAATGAATCTGAAGATATAAACAATAAAAAGTAAACATTTTTATATTAGAATCTTATTTCAGTTAAGCTTCCAGAAATTTTAGTACTATTATAAAAATGACTTTTACTTCATCTTTTTAGAAATGATATTTAAGATATTCTTATGGGAAAAGGCTGTATTTTTAATAAGCATTAATATTTCCTCATAATGAAAAGTGTCTGTGTATTCAATCTTACACTACTATATGTTATTGAAGTTATTTGTTGGAAGAATAAACACTTTCTCAAAGGAAACAAATTACATATCATCAATAGGAAAATAACAATATCTGAATGTTTCCATTGAATTGTGTATTAATTTAATGAAATTGCACATGTAAGCCAGCCTTTATCAGCCTGCTACTATAAACTCAGAGGAAGGAAAACTACTTTTAAGAAAGAAAAGCTAAGTGAATGCATAATCAGAACTTAATATTGTGGAGGACTTCAGTGCATTCAAATTACAAACCCAAAAATGACATCAGAAAGCAAAGGAGGGGCAAAAGTTAGTCTTTTGGTGTTCTCTGCAGGAATCCTGAATATTAGAGACAAACCTCAAATCCCAAATGAAAACTGGTTCTTTGCTATTGCAGGAGGATAGGGAAGGGTAGAGTTACATTTGGGTACTGGAGGTGATTAGGAGGTCAGAGTTTTCCCTGGAACTCTCCATTCTTTTCTAATTGTCATCCTTTATCACATCTATCATGGAAAGACTTTTTTGTTTTTGTTTTTTTAGATACACAAAGTTATAGCTCCATTTCCCAAAGATACTAGATTCTTTTGAAATGCTTTATTTTAAAAGTATCACAGTAGAACAGCTGAGCACTTTTAGTGTAGTAGTTCTGTGAAATTGACTGTATGTGTGCTTTCTAATCATCCCAATAAATTTTAAAAAATACAGGTGAGGGATATACATTTCATTTTTAAGAAAAATTGTTAATTTCCCAAGTAGTATTATAATACCAAAAAATAAAATATAATTCACCATTTGTTTTACTGCTCCTCTATAATCCATATATCCATATTTTTTACATATTCTCTTAGCATTTAAAATTACTAAAATTTTGCCTAGCTATCACCATAGGTTCAGATTTTAATGTAATAAAATATAAGCATTTGTTTGCCTGGATTCTTAGCATTTTAAAATGTCTTTTTAATCAGTGCATATTTTATTAACTAAATGCACAAAAATTGACTGTTTCATCATTTGTCAATATTTAGGAGGCACATATACTCATAACACTTTTGTTAAGGGCTTTTTAAAAACATGAATCCAAATCTGTACAGTTTGGATACATGCAAATATAAAATTTATATTTATATTAAATTTTTAAATTTTAAATATAAAATATTCATTTGTTTAAAACATTCAGAACAAGAAAAATACACAATATTTAATAAGTAAGGTATACTTTGGTTACCTATATAAAAGTAAAGGTTACATAAAGCCTTTGAAAAGTGAGAAGCAAGGATGAAAGGGAGGCAGGCAAGACAGAGGTGGAGCTAGAGAACCATACATGAGGAGACGGGCACCCTGGGAGAGAGACGTTCATACAGATGAGGACTGTAGTCTCTGCTTGTTTTTCCTGTCTCTCCGTAGCTGGAGGATTGCGTGTGTCACCTGTAGATTTCAACCTGTGTGACTACTTGGAACATTTCTGCCTTGGGAGTGGCCCTAAGTCAAGTCAGCTGCTGTCACGCTAACTTTGTACCCGAGCTCTTGTTCTGATGTGTCGTCTGGTTCCCCGGTGCCTGAGTCAATCTTGTTTCTAAGAAAGGCAGGCTAGCTCCTGGGGACCTGAGCTTCTTCCTTCTTTTTTTTTCTTGATTCAGTCCTACCCCTGTGAGTAGATTTCTGTTATCATCTTCAGGATCTTTGGATGATGAGTAAATCTCTGGTTCTCTTGCTATCATATTCCATACGTCTACTAGAGAATGTGTCTATTGTTGAATTTTCCAATATTGTAACTATGGTTAACCTTCTCTGACCCTGCTAGGTTGCTTAGGTCTAGCCCACTCACCTGCCTTGCTTATGGATGGTTGTTTATTCAGACTTCAGATGCAGGACATCTCAATCTAGTCCATTTTGCTGCCATTCAAAATCCAGGGACAGCTTAATCAAAGCTCTTTATGTAGTGCTTAAACCTGTCTGAATTATCTATGTTAAACATTTAAAAAAATATTCAACAGGAAAACTTTTTGAACCCTTCTTAACAATGGTTTGCTTAATTAACCATATTGTTTAGAAAAAAGTCAGCTGCAAAAGCTCCAGAACTGGAAGGATAGTTCAATAACTCATTTCAAGTGATATGCAAAAGATTTTCACACAACTGTTAAGAATCAAGGGAAGTTGAGGCTAAGCCTTGTAGGAGGAAAGAAGACAGTATTTAAAATCTGAAGGACAGAGTTTGAGACTCTGCTCTACTCCCTTGTTCACTATGATCCTGGGCGAGCTACTTGACAACCAAGCATGTTTTCTCATCAGCAAATTGGCGACAATAGCCATCTAAAGGGCTGAGGGACTATTAAATTGAATAATATAATGGGCTTTTGATAGTTTATATTGTATATAAGGTAAGATTTCTCCAAGCCCTGTGAGAGAGTCCCAGGCATACCTGGGGCACATTACAAACTTCCAGACTGTGCCTCAGAGAGTCATTCATCTATGCATTAAATATTTCCTAGCCTTTGAAAAATACCCCATAGTCAAGTGGTTCACCATCTAGTGAGCCTGGGTTGGGGAAAAAAATCATTATAAATAGGATTACAGGGCAAAGATGAGCTATCTCCTGAATATGTTGATTATAAATGCTTAGAATATTTTTTCTGATCAAGTGAAAAATTAGAGAGATTTAAAAAGTTGATATTAGCTACATGGTCTTATTTGCTCTAGGCATTAAATCATGCAGAAATATAAAAAGAGTAAGATTCAGGCTGCCAGGTACTGAGTGTTGTGATTGTGAAGGAAAAAGAACTGCTGTGAGGAGCAATTTTCTGCGCTTAATTTGGAAGCCCAACAGGCCAAAGAGATGCCACTTTCTCTCTTTATTCACTCAGCAAACATTTCTGAGTTCCTGCTCTCTGCTCTGTTTTCTGTTAGATTCCAGGAATTCAAAAGTGTAGTCTCAGCCCTCCTGGAATACTGTGTCTGGGAGGCACACATGGAAATCATCACAATGCAAGGTGCCGATCCAGATGTGTACAAAGGCTGTGAAAGCACAGAAGCGAAGCAGTCAGTTTTATTTACTGGGGTCATGAAGACTATTCTGGGTCTTAAGAAATGACCTTGAGGTCGCCAGAAATCTAAGAATCCAGGCAGATGAGACTTAAGCAAAAATATAGGGTGTGAAGGACCCTGACATATATAGAAATGGTGTAAGATATGGGAGAAGGAAATGGAAGAGGGTGGAGTCAAAGAGATAATTTTGGGGGCTTTGTAGTCTGTGTGAGTGGTCAGCAAACTATAATCTATGGGCTGGCCTATCACCTGTTTTAGTAAATAAAGTTTTATTGGAACACAGCCACACCCATCAGTTTAGTATCATCATAGCTGCATTCAAGCTACAACTGCAGAATTGAGACTCTGTGAAAGAGACCATACAGCCTGCATACATAAAATATTTACTATATGGCCCTTAACAGAAAAAGTTTGCTGAATCCTGGTCTAGGGAATAAATGATAAAGAACTGAATCAAGGCAATAGCATGTGATAAAGAGAAAGATTTGTGAAGCATTTTAGAGAGGTTTTTTGCCCCCAAGGAATATATTTATTTTTATTGCTTTTTTTGCTTTTTATTACTACATATCTCTATAAAAGTAGTAGATATTTACTGTAAACAATCTAAATAATACAGTGTGTATAAACCAATAGTAAAAAAAATCAAATCAAACAATAAAATGTATAAAAAGAAAGTGAATGTTCTCACAGGCAATTCTCATTAACAATTTGCAGTGTGTTTTTTCCAGACTTTTTCATGCATATGTATCTTTCATATTCATTTTTTTCTATTGTAAATCAGGTAATTTTATACAGACTATACTATAGTCTGCTTTTATCATTTAACAGACCTCTTTCTACATCATGACATCTACATCTATCTCATGTTCTTTAACAGTTTTTTATTTAGACATTGCTTTGTAGAGAAGTCCAATTTAATTATTCATTAATTCTATAGATATTAATTGAGAAATGTAGTGTGTATCTCTGGAACTGTCGACCTATTATGCTCTTACACATACTACACATATCTTGAGAACTGCTCCTTACACCATCCATCTGTGCACCATGATGGCTGTTATTAGAAGAATTTAATCTTGTCTCATGGCTTCAAATTTTTGGTTCAAGTGTGGGTGTTTAACACAAGTCAGCTATAGTAGCAGAAATAGCTAATTGTCACAAAAGTTTGAGTTTCCATTTCCACACTGTCATCAGAAAAACTGAGACACAGGTCAAGTAATGTCCAGATATTAGCATGTGTTTTGTGGAGAATGCCAGCTGTCTACCAAAAGCTGTTCTCCCTTTCTTTCTGGTTATATGAATAGACTTTCTTGGTTATATGTGGTCAAAGTAACCAATTCTTGCCAGTGACATGTGAGTGGGAGCAATGCACTCCATTATATTAGTTATCTCTTGCTGTATAACAAAGTATAGCCTAAAAGAACAATAATCTTGTAAAGGAAAAACACGCACTCCTGTGTCTCCTTTACTCCCAATACTCTACTACAGTACCACTTCACTTCTGACAACAGATACGTGGATTTTCCACACATCAAGCAATTCTCTGATACCAGCTGGATGTCCTGTGATTGATCCCAATTCTGACATTATGTATCCACAGATAGTGTCAGATACCACAGACTAAGGGTGTAGTTCTACAAGTTCTTCTTCCTCTTCCCTACTTCAGATACAAATTGCAAGTCAAGGCTGTTACCTGTGCTTCTGACCAAACTGCTACAGACTGGGACTTCCGATGACTCCCTCCTTGACTTTAATTTATTTGCTAGAGCAGCTCACAGAACTCAGGATAATGATTTCCTTACTAGGTTACTGGTTTATTATAAAAGGATATCATTCAAGAACAGCCAGATGAAAGAGATGCATAAGCCAAGGTATGTGGGAAGGGGTTTGGAGCTTCCACAACCTCTCTGTTCAAGCCACCCTTCCAGCACCAACCCAGAAGCAATCCAAACCCATCTTTTTGTTTTTTTATGAAGGCTTCACTACATAGGCATAATCTGTTAAATCATTGGCCATTGGTGGGTGGATTCAATCCCCAACCCTTTTCCCCTCCCTGGAGGTTGAAGGTTTGGACTGAAAGTTCCACTTCTAAGTCACATGGTTGCTTTCCCTGGCAACCAGCTCCATCTTTAGATTATCTAAGGACTTTCCCAATATCATCTCATTAACATAAACTCGTGTGGTTGAAGGGGGATTGCTATATACATAACTGAAGGTATCTATTTCAATTTTATTGCCTTGAAGCTGTTTCAGAAACTGAGACAAAGGACCAAACATTATAACAGAAGATGCTTCTACAGCTCTTCCATAAGAAATTGCAAAGATTTTTTTTTTAGCTCTGTGCCATGAACAGTGGAGGAAGACCAAACACATATTTCTTATTATAAATCACAATGTCATACATTTATTATATCATACCATTCCTAAAGTTTCTGAACTCAGAGTTGAGTTCACTGTATAGGTCCAAATCAGGGTCTATGATGAGGTTGCAGTCAGGATGGCAGCAGAGGCTGTAGTTATCGGAAGCATTGTCTGAGGCTGGAGGTTTCCCTTCCAATATGACTTACGTGACCTTTTTCAGGACAGCTCAGTCCCTCACCATATGGACCACCCAAGAAAACCACCTGAGTCTCCTTATAACATGCCAGTTGGCTTTCTCTACAGCAAGTAACCCAAGAGAGCAAGGCAGAAGCTGCAGTGTCTTTTGTGACCTGGCCTCAAAAGTCCATGCTGTTATTGTCACAATGTCATATTGGTTACACTAGTTACTTCTATACAGTGTGTAAGAGTACTGCAAAAGGTCATGGGAACTAGGAGGTGGGAAACTGAGTAGGATTCATCTCAGAGGCTGGCTACCACAGTCCTTTAAGAAAGAAGGTTGGCCTTTCCTACATCATTCTCTTCTTTTTCTGACTGGAAACTGGATGTAGAACTTCATTCTAGAACATATAGGCGATAACAAAGCCACCAGATAGAATGATTCTGTATCACTGAGTCTGATACTTCTATTCAAATCAGAGGAAGAGGCCTAGACCTCCCCTGTGCAGCAGTGAGCTCATGATATTGCTTCTTGATATAATAGCTGCACGGATTTTGAGGTAACCTCCCTCTGAAAATGGGAGTTGATTGTGTTTGTAATAGAACACTTGGTATTTGATGTTGGTAGGCAGTTCTATATGAATATTTTCATGTTTCTGCATGGTCCAGGTCTTCAAACCAAGGGGGCATGCTTAAATAGCAAAGGCATTGGAAGCTAGAGATTTAGAGACTTTTCTCTTCTGGAGACATTTGTTTATATTCCAAGGTAATAAAGATAAAGGCCTTTCCTGTCTTTACTGGAAGGATTTGTTTGCATTTTAGAAAAAAAGACTCTCTCTTTCTCTACAGAAGGCAGAATGGCCATATGTGCCAGCAACACTGGTATAAGCTCCAAGTCTCATAATTTTGAGATTCCTTCCCTATGATGCATCCCCGCTACATGTACGGGTAGTATCTCATGAATTCTCACTCATGTTGCCATGTGGAGACTGGGGATGAACAACTGGTATTAAGATGCTGCCCTGGTTGTTTTGCTGTAAGGAATGAACTGTTTCTCTTATCCTGAAAATCTTGTTTCTTCTGTCAAGACGTCTGTCTAAATATATCTTCTATGTCTATATCTATATCCATCTCTAGCACTATGAAACCCTAACTTGTTAGCTTCCAAGTAGGTCAAGATATCTGACCTTTGACAGTTTCTGATTTAACAATTAATAACAGCATTAAATTGTGTTTAATGAATTTGAAAACTTGAACAATAAATTGAACAACTCAGATGAAATTAACACTTTCCTTCAATGATACAAGCTCATTAAGGAAGAAATAAATGGAATTAGACTTTTATCTACAAAAGAAATAGAATTTTCAGTTAACAACCTTTCTACAAGGAAAACTCCAGTCTCAGTTGGCTTCACTGGTGAATTCCTTCAAACATTTAAGGAGGAAATAATATCAGTTCTCTACACTCTTCCAGAAAGCTGAAAAAGACAGACCTCTTCTCAATTCATTCTATGAGGCAAAAATTACTCTGATACCAAAAGATACTCCCAAGAATAAAGCACAGATAACTATTCCTCATAAACATAGATAAAAAACTTTAAACATTTTTTTTGAAATATAATAAAAGTACGTAAAACAGATAGTACATCATGATCAAGTGGGGTTTATTCCAGAAATACAAAACTGATTTAACATTTGAAAATCAATCAGTGTAATTCACCACATTAACACACTGAACAAGAAAAATCATATGATTGTCTCAATAGGTATGCAGAAGCATAGGAGAAAACATTGGGTTGTGTGATACTTTTTTGGATAGGATATCAAAAACGTCATCCATTGTAAAAAAAAATCGATAAGCTTGGACTTCATCAAAATTTACCAGTTTTTCTCTGCAAGTTACAATGTTTGGAGAATGAAAGCCCAGGCATAGAGTGGGTAGAAAATAGTTGCAAATCATATATTTTATAAGGGACTGGAAGCCAAAAAATATAAAAAGCTTTCAAAACTTAATAATAAGAAAACAATGCACAAAAATGAGCAAAAACATTTGAACACACTTAACTAAATAAGATTTACAAATGGCAAATAAACACATGAAAAATGGTCAACATTATTAGTAATTAAAGAAATGCAAACTAAAACCACTATCCACCTACTAGAATGGCTCAAATTAAAAGGCTGATTTTGATGAAGGTGTAAAGCAAATGGAACTCTGAAACACTGTTGGTGGGAATATAAAATGGTGCAATCACTTTTGACAAGAGCATGACAGTTCTTAAATTAAACATACACCTTCCATATGATCCAACCATTTCATTTCTACATTACCTAAAAAAAAAGTAATTAAAACAGGTGTCTACACAAAGACATACATGCCAAGTGTTCATAGCAATATTGTTTGCAATAGGTAAAACCTGGAAACTGCTCAAATAACACATAACTAAGTAAATTATGGACTATATTACAGCAGGCTACACCTCAGCAATACACTTGGAATTACATTTGGTGAAATCTGCTTCTCCAGCAGAGGGTAACATAGGAGACCATAGAGTAGAAGACAATTAAAAACAAAGCAAAACAAAAAAAAAACACCAACAAAACCTTTTGAGAGCAGCTTATGTCAATGAAACGTCATTAGCAGTCACAGGAGAGTGATTACTTCAATGGAGAGTGCCAGTGGAGGGCCGTGTAACTGTGTGTGAACATACTATATAACATATTGTCACACAAAACGTGGTGACACTGGTGTGTGCTTCTTTGAGAGCATTTGCTCTTTTGTCATGTATCTATTGAATATTATCCGTGTTATTGGCTTTCGTTTTAATAATCATTTCATATTTCTGTATTATGCCATTGAAATTAGAAGCGAGCAGTTGGTGAGAAATTGAGGTTTGACCGTTTTTCAGGTAAGGGCTTTAAAAGACTGATGCCCTTTATAATTAATTTGAGCCTTCTGTGGTGCATGTGACTTGGAAATAATTTTTTTATTTTAAATCACAGTCTACTATTTACTTTGAGCTATGGGATCTTAAGTAAATGACCTAATATTATCTCTGCCCTTCAAAATTTTGATTATCTAACTAGGCACTGTTAATCAAATTCACCTCTTCCAATCACTAATTCTCAAAAAACCAAAAAGCGAAAAACAAAAACCACTGCATTCCGAATGTGGTATGCTAACACCAAATACCAGAAAACCTTCTTTCCTGGGTGTAGGTGTTCCTGCTCAGGGAATATGAACTCAAAGGCAGACTTTGGCTTATGTGCCATAGTTTTTTTTTACCTTGAGTTGGAGAATGACATTTATGAAATAAATTCCTGTACAGAGCAGTTCACAACCTTTGGATTCCTTCCTGTCAAGTCAATTACACACTTTTCTTCTAAATACAAAAGATAAGAAAAACTTCAAAGCAACCTAGACCTGCCTCATATTGACCACATTCAATGATTTTGCTATTAACTTTCTAAGGAGCTAGGAAATAAGGACAAGAAATTGGCATGATAATGGTATCCTATAGTATTTCTGGTACTCTTTATCAAGATCTGTGGTTGATTTTTGACCACCTGCTTTTTTTATTGCTTGCTTTCTAGCTGTCTGTATTCCCAGGCCTGTCAGTTGGTGCAGTATAATGTGATCCCTTGGGACTCTTGATATATTTCTTCCTCTGAAAACCTAGATCATGGTCATAATTCTAATTCCTAAACCTCTGTCTCTGTTTCAGGTTATGAGGAAAACAAAGAAAGCAGAGAAAAATATCGTAGGCAAACATTTTGAAAATATATAAACCATTAGTCACAGAGTAATTGGTGAGATTGTATGTAATTCTATGTAAACTATCACCACTAAAAGAGCAAATAAAGATAATGACTTCCTAAGTTTAGGTCCATTGACCTCTTCCTGACAGAAAATTCAAAGGCAATTCCAGGAACCTTCAGCAGAAGGAGAAACGAAAAGTTGTATAACCATATATGTGACTAAAACTTAAATGTTGAATTCAGATAACAGCATTTCTGATCAACTACATTTAAAGAAAAATATGCTGAGCCTCTACCATGAGAAAGGAACTGCGGAGATAAAAACAATATACCTGATATCTATTTTATGTACAGTGAGATGTAAAAACATATTATCTTAGTAGTGGGCATTAGTTCTTTTGATTTTATAGAGGAAATGCATTGATAGAATCACCAGACACAGAAAACGAGATCCTAAGGGCATGAATTGTCAGGAGTCAAACAAAGGAAAAAACTTTAACTTCTATTATTTTAATTAAGAATTTGAGGGAAGGGGAAAGAGCACAATAGAAAGAAAGAGAAAAAGTATAGGTGAATATTTTTAAAAGTAAAGATGTCTAACGTTCATTATTCTGAGATGTGAAATCCCTGTTTTACATTTCCATATTCTCAGTAAAGTTTTGGGAGTCCTGTTTTACAAGTTGAGAGAAGGGACTGATTTCCACAAATGTGTTTGCATGGATTTCTTATTGCTGCTATGACATGTTACCATACGTTTAGTGGCTTAAAACAACACCAATTTATTATCTTACAGTTCTGGAGGTCAGAAGTCCAAAACTGGGTCCTACAGGCTGAACTGCAGGTGTTAGCAGGGCTGGTTTCTTCTGGAGGCTTTAGGGGAAAATCTGTTTTTTGTTTTTTTCCAAATTCTAAAGGCTTCCCAAATTCTTAGTGCATGGCCCTTTCCTCTGTCTTCCAAGCTAACAGTGAAAGATCTTCAAATCCCTCTCTGATCTCTGCTTCTATTGTCACATCTCTGACTCTGACCCTCCTGCTTCTCTTTCCCTTATAAGAAAACTTGTGATCACATTGTGCCCACCTACATGATCCAGGTTAATCTCTACATCTAAAGATCCTTAGCCACACTGCAAAGTTCCTTTTGCCATGCAAGGTAACATATTCACAGGTTCTGGGGATTAGTATGTAGACATCTTTGTGGGTCCATTACTCTATCTACCACAGGGTCCCTGTGGGAAAGAGCAGAGAATACAGGCACAACAGTGTTGTGATCTCCAAAATGCACCAATTCAGTGGAGGTAAGGGGCTTGAAACCAGAGGGGACCATGAAAAAGTCTTTCATAGTTTTGAGCAGAACAGTAACTTGATCATAATGTCTGTGCTTAATGAAGATAATTTTGTGATAATATGAAAGATGGACTGTAGCATAAAAATAAATAACAAAATAGTTAAGGAACAGCTCAAGAGAACAATAGGTTTGTCACAATGCAGTACCTGATTAATTACCAAAAGAATTCTGCAGGCAATAATTGCTATTGGAATTTTTTAAATGTAAATTTTGATAATGATGATTAGCAAAACTATTCTAATGAGGTCAAGGACATTAACTTGATTCCTTTGTGGGTCAGAATGTTCCATGGCCTAGTTAAACACTTAATCATGACCAGTCATCTTGCAATGGGGGGGTGGGAGAGGCATAAAGCAAATTAAGAAAGGAAGGGAGAGTACAACTAACATTTCGTCTCTAGTGAAAAAGATCCCCATTTCCTTTCCTTTCGATGATAGCTTAGTTCTTTATATGTTAGATGTACTTTACTCATATAATTGGACAAAATAGGTTTTAAAAGATCATACCTCTATAAATATAAACAAATTTAATATTTTTGATAATAGATATGCTTCTAAGATTTGTGTAAATAAAATTTATGTAGATTCCCTTATATTTTAATATATTTCTTACATGAACCTTGAAAAATCATTGTGTAATTTTGTTCCCTAAAGAGAAAATTTGTGTCACAATAAATAATACTAGAACAAAAAGTTTCCTTGATGAACATCAATTTAGAGCAAACAGAGTTAGTTAGGAGAGGCCAGCAGTATCATATATAGAATATGGGCTTTGAAATATAACAGTGGATTTGAGTCCCAGCTCTGCTTTTGACCAGTTGTGTGATTTTATGTAACTTAACTTCTCCAAGTCTCTGGTTCTGTTTTAGAAAACTAGAGATTATAATGCCTATTTTTAGGATTGTTTTGATGATTAGAGATTATATGCATACTATAAATACACTGTAAGTGGTATTTTAATCAGATATTATACTGATTCAAACATTCAATATTAATAACCTGATATAGTCATCTCCGTAATAGGGACACCCCTGTCATTAGAAGCAGATAGATCAAGTTTAAAATATGATTTCAAACTATTTTATGATTATCTTTCCTCTCATAACTTTGAAAACATTTTTTTTCTGTTTTTTGTCTTCCATTGTTGCTGTTAAGATGTCAGCTGTCTGCCAAATTGTCTTTCCTTTGTTGATCACCTGTCCTTTCTCTCTAATGAGAGTAAGTCACAAATGTTACATGGGTAATGTGGACAATTATGTGCCATGGTTTTAACATGGTGAAAATGAATCAATTGCTTGTAAAAGTACATAAAGCTCTTCCCAATACTATAGAGAATTTTCTCTTTGAGACTTTTTGTTCATGTGATGAACAAAATGCTCCATGCTTACTTCCCCAACTACCTTAACATAGGCCTTTGTTCTCCATCACTGCAGTTCCTTGCTCTCATGTAGTTTTCTTCACAGGACTGGATGCTTCTTGACACTGAGTTTTTTTTTTTTTGATTTTTTAAAATATAATTTATTTTGGTATCATTAATCTACAATTACATGTGCAATATTATGGTTATTAAACTACCCCTTCATCAGGTCCCCCCCACCAACCCCATTATAGTCATTGTCCATCAGTGTACGGAGATGCTATAGAATCACTACTTGTCTTCTCTGAGTTGTACAGCCCTTCCCGTGCCCCCTCAACATTACATCTGCTAATCATAATGCCCCTTTTTCCCTCTTATCCCTCCCTTCCCACCCATCTTCCCCAGTCCCTTTCCCTTTGGTAACTATTAGTCCGTTCTTGGGTTCTGTGAGTCTGCTGCTGTTTTGTTACTTCAGTTTTTTTCTTTGTTCTTATACTCCACATATGAGTGAAATCATTTGATACTTGTCTTTTTCGGCTTGGCTTATTTCACTGAGCATAATACCCTCTAGCTCCATCCATGTTGTTGCAAATGGTAGGATTTGTTTTCTTCTTATGGCTGAATAATATTCCATTGTGTATATGTACCACATCTTCTTTATCCATTCATCTACTGATGAACACTTAGGTTGCTGCCATTTCTTGGCTATTGTAAATAGTGCTGCAATAAATATAGGGGTGCATCTGTCTTTTTCAAATTGAGCTGCTGCATTCTTAGGGTAAATTCCTAGGAGTGGAATTCCTGGGTCAAATGGTATTTCTATTTTGAGTTTTTTGAGGAACCTCCATACTGCTTTCCACAATGGTTGAACTAATTTGCAGTCCCACCAGCAGTGTAGGAGGGTTCCCTTTTCTCCACATCCTTGCCAAAATTTGTTGTTGTTTATGTTTTGAATGTTGGCCATCTTCACTGGTGTGAGGTGATATCTCATTGTGGTTTTAATCTGCATTTCTCTGATGATTAGCCATGTGGAGCATCTTTTCATGTGCCTGTTGGCCATCTGAATTTCTTCTTTAGAGAAGTGTCTATTCATGTCCTCTGCCCATTTCTTAATTGGATTATTTGCTTTTTGTTTGTTAAGGTGCGTGAGTTCTTTATATATTTTGGATGTCAACCCTTTATCAGATACGTTACTTATGAATATATTCTCCCATAATGTAGGATGTCTTTTTGTTCTACTGATGGTGTCCTTTGCTGTACAGAAGCTTTTCAGCTTGATATAGTCCCACTTGTTCATTTTTGCTTTTGTTTCCCTTGCCCGAGGAGATATATTCATGAAGAAGTCGCTCATGTTTATGTCCAAGAGATTTTTGCCTATGTTTTTTTCTAAGAGTTTTATGGTTTCATGACTTACATTCAGGTCTTTGATCCACCTTGAGTTTACCTTTGTGTATGGGGCTAGACAGTAGTCCAGTTTCATTCTCTTACATGTAGCTGTCCAGTTTTTCCAACACCAGCTGCTGAAGAGGCTGTCATCTCCCCATTGTATATCCAAGGCTCTTTTATCAAATATTAATTGACTGTATATGTTTGGGTTAATGTTTGGATTTTCTATTCTGTTCCATTGGTCTGTGGGTCTGTTGACACTGAGTTTTATATATAAGTATTGATGGTCTCATCCAACCCTACACCCTGAATATTAGCTGCTCTGCCACACCAGCCACGTTTAGTGTTTGGTGGCTTTGTTTAGAGTACAATTGTTGAGTGTATTCGTTGCTAGAGCTATCATAACAAAATACTACAGGCTGGGTGGCTTAATCAAAAGAAATTAATTTTCTCAACATTCTTGAGCCTAGAAGTCCAATATCAAGGTTTGGTTTCTCCCAAGGCCCCTGTCCTTGGCTTGCAGGCCTCTCTCCTTGCCTTTGTGTGTCCTCACATGGCCTTTTCTCTGTGTATGTGCATCCTTCGCATATCTTCCTCTAACAGGAATACCAATCATATTGGATTAGGATCCCATCCTTATGGTCTCATTTTAACTTAAATATCTCTTTAAAGATCCTATTTCTAAATACAATCAGATTCTGAGGTACTGGGAGTTAGGGTTTCAACACATAAACTAGGGAGGAACACAGTGCAGTCCACAACACTGAAGAAAGGAGTCTGGCTCGGGTTAGGCCCATAGTCACAGAGTCAGACTAGTGAGGAAAACAAAACCAATAACTAGAAGAAGATAGAGGAAGTGCTATTTATGCTAAAAATCTATAACGACCATGTGTTCCCTAGGGAGGACTGCAAGAAAGCTTATTTATGTTGCCAGCGAACAACAGAGACAAAAGCTCTAGTTTTGGCTGTTTTTCTTGTTGTGAAAAATAACACAATATAAAATTTATTTCTTAACTACTTGTAAGTGTACAGTGTAGTAGTGTTAACCATATGCACTTTGCTGTATAAGAGACGTCCAGCACATTTCTTATTTTACCATGCTGAAACTCTATTCCCATTGAATGACACCCCCTTTTTTCCACCAGCTCCTGGCAACTACAATTCTCCTTTCTGTTCTTAAGAGTTTAACTATTTTAGATACCCCATGTAAGTGGAATCATGCCATATTTGTTCTTCTAGGACTGGCTTATTGCACTTAGCATAGCATCCTCAAGTTTCATTTATGTGGTAGCATAGGTATTTTAAGGCTGGTTAATTAGTTTTAACAATTTTTTTAAAAGGCAACAATAATTTTTACCAAAATATTTTATCACCTATACTTCTAATCTTTCTTGAAATATCTTTTGAATTTGTCTCTCCTCTTATTTAAGTGTCCAGAATTGTTTTTAATGTAGGTCTATATAATAGATACTATTCAACCATATATGAAATACTGTTTCTATGTTTTTCATGAAACTCATTATTGGGTTTACTTTAGGATTTTTCTCTCTTCCTTCCTTTCTCACTTCCTTTTTTCCTTCCTTCTACTCTTCCTTATTCTCTTCCTTATGTATTTATTGAGTGCCTACCTTGTGTCAGCCAGTGAGGTAAGAATTGAGAATTGAAGAAAAATTCTATTCCAGCAAACGTACTGAGGTCTAATATATCTGACAATATCTTATCATGCCTTCACATCTTAATAACTACATAGAAAATTCTAGATTCTAAGTTCTTGAGTGTCTTTTAAACTTTTTATTGCAATGAATTTGATATACAATATTATGTTGGTTTCAGATGTGCCACATACTTTCTGGATAATTGTATACATTACTAGATGATTCCCACAATAGGTTACCCCACTATCACACCAAGATATTATATTATTGTTTAAATTCTCTATGTTGTACTTAACATTCCTATGTCTAACTTATTTTACAATTTGCAGTTTGTACCTCTGGTTCACCGATCCCGCTTCACTGTCTTCCCTATGGTAACCACAATCTGTTGTCTATATTATAGGTCTGTTCTTTTTGTTTGTTTTTAAGATTCCACATACAATGAAGTCATATGGTATTTGTCTTTCTTTGCTTGATTTATTTCACTTAGCATTGATACCCTCAGGTCTATCCGTGTTCTCACAAATGTCAAGATTTCCTTCTTTTTTAGGCTGAGTAATATTCCATTATGTGTATGTACCACATCTTCTTTATCCATTCATCTGTTAATGGGGACTTAGGTTGCTTCCATATCTTGGTTCTTATAAATAACGCTACAATGAACATAGGTGTGCATATGTCTTTTTAAATTAGTGATTTTGTTATCTTTCGGTAAATTCCCAGAAGTAGAATTATGGGGTTGAATGGTATTTCTATTTTTAGTTTTTTGAGGAACCTCCATAGTGTTTTGCACAGTAGCTAGACCAGTGTACATTCCAACCAACAGTGCATGAGTGTTTCCTTTTCTCCATATTCTTACCAACAGTTGTTATTTCTTCTCTATCTGATAATGTCCATTCTAACTGGTGTGAAGTCATACCTCACTCTGGTTTTGATTTTCATTTCCCTGATGATTAGTGATGTTGAGCATCTTTTCATGTGTGTGTTAGCTATCTGAATATCCTCTTTAGATAAATGTCTGTTCAGGTCCTCTGCCCATTTTTTTAATTGGATTATTTGCTTTTTTGTTGTTGAGTTGTATGAGTTTTTTATATGTTTTGGATACTAGCCCCTTGTCAGATATATCATTTGCAAATATATTCTCCCATACAGTAGGTTGCCTTTTTGTTTTCTTAAGGATTTCCTTTGCTGTGCAGAAGCCTTTTAGTTTACAGTCCCACTTGTTTATTTTTGCTTTTGTTTCCCTTGCTTGGGTAGACATATCTATGAAGAAATTTCTCATGCTGATGTTCATGAGATTCTTGCCTATGTTTTCTTCTAGGATTTTTATGGTTTCAGGTCTTATATTTAGGTATTTAATCCATTTAAAGTTTACTTTTATGTATGGTATAAGACAGTGATCTGGCTTCATTCTCTCACATGTAGTTGCCTAGTTTTCCCACCACCATTTCTTGAAGAGACTGTCTTTTCTCTGTTGTATATTCATGACTCCACTGTCATATATTAATTGACCACATTGTGTGGGTTTATTTCTTCGCTATCTATTCTGTTCTATTGATCTATGGGTCTGTTTTTTTGCTGGTACCATAGTGTTTTAATCACTAAGCTTTGTAGTATAGCTTGAAATCATGGTGTTACTCCCCACCTTTCTTCTTTCTCAAGATTGCTTTGACAATTCAGGGTCTTTTATGGTCCCATATAAATTTTAGGATTCTTTGCTCTAGCTCAGTGAAAAGTGCCAATGGTATTTTGGTAGGGATTGCATTGAATCTGTAAACTGCTTTGGGCAGGATGGCCATTTTGACAATATTAATTCTTCCTATCCATGAGTGTGGGATGGATATCTATTGATTTGTGTCTTCTTCAATTTCTTTCATCAGTGTCTTGTAGTTTTCAGAGTATAGGTCTTTCACCCCCTTGGTTAGGTTTATTCCTAGGTATTTTATTCTTTTTGATGCAATTGTAAATGGAATTGTTTTATTGATTTCTCTTTCTGCTAGTTCATTGTTAATATATAGGAATGCAACAGATTTCTGTATATTTATTTTGTATCTTGCAACTTTGCTGAATCTGGTGTTTGTTAGTTCTAATAGTTTGTTTGATGGAATCCTTAAGGTTTTCTATATAGCATTATGTCATCTGCAAATAGTGACAGTTTTACTTCTTCCTTATCAATTTATTTATTTTTCTTGTCTGACTACTGTGGCTAGGACTTCTAGTACTCTGTTGAATAAAAGTGATGAGAGTGGGCATCTTTATATTTTTCTGAGATTCTGTGTCCTTGTTCTTTAGTACTTTGGAGAGTATTACTTTGTTCTCCATTGTTCTTATATCCAATGTTACTAGTGAAAAATCTGAGGTCAGTCTAATTCTTATTCTTTTGTATATTATCTGTTCTTTATCTTTGTAAAAATGTCTCTTTGTCTTTGATGTTTGTAAATTCATAAATGTCACTCTAATGTGTTTCAGGTGGATTGTTTCCTTGCTTTCTCTTATAGGCATTTTTGATCTGAAGTTCTTCACCTTTTTTGAAAAAAACTCTGAACAATATATATTCATTATTTCTTTAAAGGTTTCCTCCTTGTCAAAGGCTTTGAGAAGCAGCCAAGGAAATATTAAGAATCCATTTGATCCATGCTCTTGGAATATTTTATTCATATGGTTCAATTTTGTAGATTTCTTTTTCTCTAAATCCAAACATACAACATCAATCTGTAATGAATAATAATGTAAATGCTTTCTATTTGTTTTCAGTTTTTCAGAATCAACATATAAACAGTGAGCAATAGTTATCATTGTTAGAGATTAAAATGTAAGTTCTATAAACTTTGGAAATAACAGTAGTATATCTGACTGAGGTTGAGAGATGGAAGAAGGAAGGAGAAGTAGAATGAGATGTAGAAGCAGTAACTTTTTTTATATTCACAGGGAGGGGTTAGGAAATGTAAATTAAATAATGAGATATTTGAGCAGATTACTTAAAGTTTTCAAGTAAACCTACTAAAATAATAATATAATAAAAATATAAAATAATAATATAGTAAATGGGGAGGGAAAAGTATAGAGGGAGTGAACTCATCTTTTCTGGTAGAGAGAAGAGTTGATAAAAGAAAGAAAGGTGTAAAGGCAAAAGCACATTGCTGTATGCCTACATAGATAACCTTACCTCTAGAGGATAACCTAAAATCTAGATAATCTTTCTTATAATGAAGATAAGCTTTAAAAGCCAGCAGTGGTACAAAAAATTATTGCCTACGGGGAATGGAATTTGGAGTGGAAGGCAGGAAGAATTGTTCTTCATTTGAAACCCTTCTGTATTTTTTAATTTTTTGTTTATGTGCACATCTATTACTCATGATAAGAATAGAATAAAAGACTTTATTTGGAAAGAAATGTCTGCCATTTTGAGCAAAGATAAATATTGTCTTCAGAATATTTGTTGTATTTCTATATTCACATTCTTAAACAAAATAGTCTGATTCTTCACATTACTCCATCTCCTGATCATGACAGAAGGCTTATTACTATTTTTAAGAAATGAATGCCAGAATTCTTCTGCTAATTAGGTTTCGGATTTATGGACATTTGTTCTTTCTGTCCAACCTGTAGGTTTTATTTCAAGTTTTCCATCTGAATTGTCCTGGACTGTTACCATAGGGACAGTTGTGGAAATACAAAAATAAAATTTAATAGGTCTTTATATTTTAAAATCTCCAATACTAGTAATGAGGGTTTTTTTAAGTGCTTTCTGTTAGGATATTTACTTATATCTCATCTTCTTTTGCAATTTATCTTCTTTCATAGTTACTATTCAGGGCATTTATTTCTCATAGCAGATATACTTAAAACTAATTGCCTGAGTCTGGAGGTGGATTGTTTTTCTATTCTATTTGTCCTTGTTCCAGTGAATGCATGTTAGATTTGTTGTGTTTTTAAGATAGTCCCTAGTCAGCAAGTTAATGTGCTTAGGATACTACTGATCCATGTGTGTTCTTGGACGGATAGTCAAATAGAATGAATTTTTCAAAGACTATTTTTGTCATTAAAAGCTTAAGCAAATTACATAAAGAAAGAAAATAACCCAGGTTTGCAAAATTCAAATATCTAATCATATGTATACATAGTATTTTCTCTCTAATCCTGGACTCCATTCCTGATTGTTTCCTGATAGTGTCTACAATGATTTATGTTCACGCTTCGATTTAGGGCTAAGGTATTTAAATGAAATCACCAAAGAAAGTGAATAAACATTTGAAGAAGACCATTGCCTTCATATCTCAAGTCTAAAATTATCCTAGTCAAAGAAGCTAAATTCACTTATATATTTGAGTATCAGAGGCCTACTCTATTTCTAGTATTTTGCCAAGTATTATAGAAAATGAAAAAGAAAATGCTAGCATCTGTCCTTGGAATGTTAGCCATTTAGCTGTGAAGATAGAGTTCAGATGAAGGAAATGTAAATAAGAAGTTGTAATATAATATCTACACTCCAGTGTTGCCAAAGCAAATAAATATTCTAATAATTCAGAAATGGTGAATTTCAAGGTGAACCAAGGTAGAAAAATTTAGTAATGGGAAAACCATTTTTATTTCAGGTGTAAGGGATTATAAGACAGATTAATTATTGAGAAGAAAATGCGCATCCTAAACTGGATATATGGAAAGAGCACAACTTGTCAGCTCATTGGAGTACACAGTGATGCAAGGGAAATAGAGTTGTGCGAGTAACATCCTCTTCACTCCATTTTTGTGATGAAACCACCGATTCTCTTTTTTAATGATTTACTCAAAAGATGGCAATGGGTGGGTGGAGGTTCCCTTGTGTTGCCTTTATATTATCCTGAACCTTTAATAAAAACATTATAAATTCTAATTTCTCAGGTAACTGTGGGGTTGATGGTGTACTATGGGGGATTTAAAGAGAATTACAATGTTTATGATAAAGTAGACAATGAATGGGATGAGTTCTTTCTCTCAAGCCACTGGATCAAGAGAATTATAATCAATGTTAATGCAATCTTAGGAGGGTCATCAGATCAAAATAGCAGTGCTAGTCTGAGGAAGGCACTGATGACAGTACATGAGAGCACTTGGGAAGCTGGACCCTGGAAGATAATCAGAAAATCACCCAGGCACAGTTTGAAAGGGACCTGGCTTCTTGTAATGAAACCAATGGAGGCTCATTTCAACATATGTTGGGCCACATATGTGACCATCATTCATTTTCTGTAGGTTGTGTCTGCTTACCTATTTGTCTTTTTTACCACAAAAATAGGAAAGCTATCTAGTGTCCAACGCTCAATGAAAATCTGAGTAGTGGTAGTTATTTAGAATTCAGGGATAGAAAATAGTAATGAGCTGGAATAAATAGATTTTTAAACACAGGGATAGTAGTAAGGTTTCAGATGTTCCATGAGTAAAATGAGGTAGTACAAAACCACCTCTAATTTTCTTTCTTGTGAAAATCTATTAGTAAACCCACTACTGAGCCATACATGCTTTCCATCCACCCTCCAACATCAGGAAAGGCCATTGGTTCATCTGCCTGCCTGCCCTCCACTTCCAAACTCAACCTTAAAAACGTACCCACATAAAGCTCTAGACACTGAATTACTTGGTTTTGTTTCTTGAAGAACATTCTGATTGAGCTTATAATTCTTAACCTGTGTTTTTAAAAGATTAATAAAAACAGGATTTGTATTTCAATTTCATTGTCCTGTGTGATGAATCACTGTCTGAAAGCCTGCTCAACTACTTAAAATAAATGAAACAAAGCAAATATATTTTTCCTTATAAAGGAAATACATGTTTTTTTAGAAAATATTGCAAAATAAGGTATAAAGAAGACAAAATTTATCTATAATCTAAATAAATTATCCAGAATCCTGTTTTATAAATAACAGAAGTAACATTTTCTGCATTTACCCTCAATGAATTTTATATGTGTGTGTGTGTGTGTGTGTGTGTGTGTGTGTGTGTGTGTGTTTGTGTGTAAGTACTTCCTCATGTTGGACAATTTCTTCATTGCTGCCAACATCTATTGTATCCCTGTACCATATTTTGTACACTCATTTCCCTGTTATTGTACCTTTAGTTTATTTCCATTTTCTGCCATTTATAAAATCTATGAAGAACATTTTTAAATGTCTATCTCTGAATACATGTATAATTATTTCCTTAATTTATCTACACAAAAGGGAATATATGGGCCAAAAAATATTCTCAGTAAGGTCATTCCCTTATTATTTTTTAAATATTTCCTCATTTCATATTGGGATTAATTTGTTGGTCTGTGGAGATTCGGTCATAGGGGATGCTATTTGAAAATTCTTTTCCAGCTGACTTTTTTAAAAACATGTGACTTTTAATTTTTTTAATTGAAAAACGTTTTCCTTTTTTCATTGAAATATATCGGTATACAATATTATATTGGCTTCAGATGTACAACACAGTGATTTGACAATTAAATACATTATTAAATGTTCGCTGTGACAAGTATACTTACCATCTGTGAACATACAAAAAAATTACAGTAATATCAACTGTATCCTCAATGCTGTACTTTCACCCCTATAACTAGTTTATCTTATAATTGGAAGTTTGTACCTCTGTGACGTTCACCTCTTTTGCCCATTCCCCGCCCCCTTTCCTTCTGGCAACCACCAGGCTGTTCTCCTTGTTTATGAGTCTATTTCCATTTTATTTATTTGTATGCTCTTTTCTGTTTTAGATTTCACATATATAAGTGAAATCATATGGTAATTATCTTTCTCTGTGATTTATTTCACTTAGAATAAATACCCTCTATTTCCATCTTTGTTTTTGCAAATGACAAGATTTCATTCTTTTTATGACTATTATTCCATAGTATATATATGCACTGCATCTTTTTTATCCATTTATCTATTGATGGACCCTTAGGTTACTTCCATATATTGGCTATTGTAAATAAGGCAGCAATAAACATAAGGATCCGTATATCTTTTCAAATTAATGATTTTTCTCTCTTTGGATAAATACCCATAAGTGGAATTACTGGGTTGTATAGTATTTCTATTTTTAGTTTTTTGAGAAACCGCCACTTTTTCCAGTTGAATTTTGCTTCCAGATTGCACTCTGGCTAGAAAGAGAACTGATGATGATGTTATTAAAGAACTGCTAGATTGGGAAAGTCTTCTTTTATTTTCCTAAATTATGGAAAATTGATTGAGTTGGTTGGCATTCCTGTAAATGCATAATTTCTATTTTGTGGATCTTTCTTAATTGTGACCCATTATAATTGGAGTCTAAAGGAAGTTGAAATTTTATGCCTTAAGAGAAGGCTTAAATATCCTTATTTTTGTTATTTTAGAGTTTATTTCAGACTTTTTTCTTTTTCAATGCTTTCATGGTACTGTTTTATAAATTAAACTTTACACATTAAAATGTAAACAACATTTTTTGGTACAGTTTTAATATATTTTTCATTTTCATTTTATTTTGCAGAAAAACAATTCCTGTTTTAATATAAAGTTAAAAATGTTATCTTTGTCTGTTTGTGTTTAAACACCATGAGAACTGTGTGGACATGACTTAATTGACCTTGTTGTAGTTACTTTGCCTGGTAAGGATAAGACTGTAAACCAGAAATAATTTCTGTGTCCATTGCAGGATATTCCTATAGATCAAAGATAATATTCTGCTTGCCTGGGGAAACAGTTTGCTTTGCTTATTAAATAAGAATTTGCTTACTAACATTCAAGACCCTCACTTTGATGTTTACTAAGTTAGAACTATTATATCATAGATTTGGCTCAGTCCTAAGCAGTTCCCCACCTCAAAAACCTTGCCTAACGTCAGTAGATCCCAGACCCACTTTTTACTTTTCTCTTCTGGCACACTGCTAAGATTCTGCCAACAGGGTGTTCTTCCTATTATAAACTTATTTTTGCCTTATTATCAAGTCATTTTGTGATATCTTGGTGAGTTCAACAATCTGGAATAGTGGTGTCCTATGGAACTTCATGCACTGATAGAAATGTCCAGTATGGTAGTCACTAGCCAGGTGTGCACTTGAAATGTTGCTAGTGTGACTGAGGAACTAATTTTAAATTCTATTCAATTTTAATTACTTTAAACTTAAATCTAAATATCCATATGTGGCGAAAATCTACCATATTGGATAGCCCAGGTCTGAAGCCTCCACAGATTCAGCTGAGACCCCACCTTACTGCTGTGGCTAAGATCCTCAATCCAGAACCAACCGGGATTCTCCACTGACATCCCCTGAGCTCAGTGGTCTCTGACTGAGAACGGGAGGGGGAACATCTTTTTCCAAATTTTTTTTCTTATGGTCAGAAATGCCCAGCTTATATTCTCTTCCAGGAAATAATTCTTGTTATGGTGTGTGTGTGTTCCTGTTCATCAGGTTCTTCCCAGGGACTGAGGACTGTAGAAGGCTTTCTCTCAGATGAGTTTCCTTTGGGTACATGTTGCCTCACATTACTTATCAGTGAGAATATTATGAGAATTTTCCTTAGCCTTGTCTTGTTTTTCCCATGAGAATATGATTCTGGAAAGCATCCTCTCTACAAAGCTTCTCTCTGCTGTCTCAGATTTCAGGTCTGTGTAGTTGACTGACTTTGATGTAGAGGTTGTGTGATGTGGCAGGGCGAAGGACAGTCATTTTGAGGACCCAAGACACACAATGTAGCAACAATGCTTCAGATGAATTTTTATACTCTCATGGGTTTATCTCACTCAAATTCTGTACCCCATCTTGGTCAGATCTTTTTTGACATGTCTTAAGTCACATTCATAGCTTCCTGAATAACATAATTTCACCAATGATAATTTAGGCCTTAGTGGTCACTTCGGGGAAATTTTCAGAAGAAATTGTTCATTTGAGAAGCATTTTGGAATGGAAGGAGAGAAAAATCCCAGATAGCCAATTGTCTGTATTGATTTTATTGTTATGAGGAAGCTTCTAAAGAAATTCCAATTCCAAATTGCTTCCTTAAAAGATTCATTATCCAAGACAAAATATGTGAAAAATTTAAGACTTTCTTTTAGAGAATCCCAATCACAACTTGAACCTAATGGATTTTATCTTACTATTCTTCATCTTTTGCTCTTCCATTACTCTCTGCTTCTTTTATTTCTTTTATTCTGGGTGTCCAGAAACCTCCAAAGCTCAACTGTTTTGAAAAATTAAACCCCTTTGAAAAGGTAAGGTTTGATATAATGCCCCAAGTCACATCAAGACTAGTTAAGTTGAAAACCATTGTCAAAGACTTCTATAAGCCTAGATAAAATAGACAGAAATTTACAGAGGAATTTAGAACATCTAAATCTTTGAAAATCTAAGAACATACAACCTGGGCTCCTGACTCAATATCAGTTCATTCATATGTGAAGAAGAATTCTATACACTAAAATTGGATGAGAAGGGAGGATGGGGAAGAATAGAAAGATTACTTAAGAAGACTGAATTGTACAGGAAGCCAGAAGGATTTAGAAAAACTTCAGAAATACTGAATTAAAAGCTTTCTCAGTGGTATTTTTCTTCAGATCTTTTAGAATTTCCCTGTTGATAATCAGATCATATCTTCCTAGCTGAACTGAACTTTGGCTATCCAATACTTTTGTGTCTAAATTAAGCACTGATTGAAGATCAACACATAGTTACAGATTCTTTGTGGGTAAAAAATTGTACTGATATTGGCAGAGTTCTTGGGGGTGAACTCATCAAGGTTCAGACAGATCCTTAGCTTTCATAATATCCTCTAAAATGAGAAGCTAAAAAAGACCTCAAGTCAATAATTGAAGGCCAAATGGACAAAGAAGATTAGTCATACCTTATTGTCCTTGTGACATTCCAGTTTTCCTAGTCAAGGAAACCACTGTCAGAGGATATAAATTTATTTAGGACCTTGAGCCCAAATAATGAGTCACTTCCTACTTCCCTGGGTACCAAATCCCAATATTACTTTATCTTCAATGCTAATATTATAAATATGTGTCCTGCTTTATTTAGTGTCCCTTTAGATCATAATAGTCAATACTCATGACCTGTCCTTTCCCTGGGAAGTTCAGCAATTTACTGGGCATTTATGCCTTGGAGGTTTACTGAGACATCCACCATTTTCACAGGTTCTTCAACTAAGACCTCCAGGGCTGAATTTTTCTTATCCAATATGCAGACAACCTTTTTTTATATTCTCAAAATGAGGTGAGCTTGAAGACTGACTCCTATTTACTTACCAATTCAGCTCAGAAAGGCTGTATCATTTACAAAGAAAAATCACATTTTTTTTCAGAATAGAGTATTATCTAGCACACAGTTTATCCTGAAGAGGTTAAATTTTTACAGTAGATCACAAGCTGTTCAGAACTTTCCTAGACAGATTACTAAGAGGTAATTGAGAAGTTTTCTGTTTTTCCCTGGTTACTGCAAGTAATGGTTTCTCCACTTTTTAAAAATGGTCACATTTCTGCATGACTCACTTAGTCCTTGGAAACTGAATCTCTTTCCAGAGAATATGAATATTAATAGCCTTTTTGTCACTTAAAATTACCTCTTAAAAGCCCCACACTCTGGGTCTTTTTAATTATAAACTTTCTACCTATTTGTACATGAATGCCCTGGATAGTGCCTTAGTGCTCTGATACAAGCTCGTGGGAATCGTCACAGACCAGTTGCTTATTTCACCCTTTCCCTAGACCACAATCTCCTTGTCTAAGCAGCAGCGACCAAACAAGTGGGGGCTTTTACTGACTTGATTTTAGGATCTTACTTGAACTAGATGGTGTCTCATGCTGTGTAATCTTGGTTACTTACTGAAAATAGATATGACATTTTTCAGACAGCTGGCTTATGTCCTATGAAATGGTATTATTTTCCCCTTCACACATTGTGTCCATCATTATAATATTTTAAATCCTACTTACCTTCTTTCATTACCTGAAGAAAATGAATCCCATGACTGTCCACCTTCTTAAGAACTGGTTTAAGAACTGACCAAACCTTGAAAAGATTTATTATAAACATCCCCAGAAGGTGTCTCTTTTACAGGAACAGTAATCCCGTTCATGAGAGCTCTGCCAAAGGAGCCACGTCATAATACAATCATATTAGATGTTAGGATTTCAACGTAAAAATTTTGGGGAGATGCATGCATTCTATATACACTATAAAGTTTACCATTTTAACTTTTAAAGTGCATAATTTAGTGACATTAACTGCACGCACAATGTTGTGCAAAACGTTGGCTGTTAACCTACTTAAAAACGGTTAACAGATTAAATAACTTCTAGATGCTCTAATACTTCCTAAGGCTTTGACTATCATAAAGGTTGAAGCCATGCAAAGTTAGGTAGAATGGAGGCCAAAGGAAATGCCTAGATAGTCAATATAGCAGACAGGCCTCACTAAGGTTCTGGCCTCATGATAGTCCTAGAAGCCAGTTCCTTTGAGAGGTTTAAGGAGGCTATTATAGAAACCAGTGATTGGCTCCAGAATCTGAAGTATTATTTGAAAATTTTCAGTTGTATTGAATATCATCTATGATTCTTCATAGTGGGTACTTGGTGACACTAGAGGAACTTAACTAAAACCTTACCAAACATTTCACATGAAATTACATACCATAACAAGGACAAATTAACTACTATAGTCAATCAACATTAGGGAGGGAGATTTTTACTAAGATTGCAGAGGGTATCTCTAGTACATGTCTATAAAGATGGGACCTGGCCAAGAGCCCAAGACTCAAGATCCCTGGAACATTTTAAATGGAGTTCATATAACTACCCCCTTCAAGTTTTTTTACTGAGATATAATTAACAATATCACATTTTATTAGTTTCAGGTATACAATATAATAATTCAATATTTGTATTTATTGAGAAATGACCACCACAATAAGTCTAGCTAACATCCTTCACTAGATGGGTTTTGAATATATCCTCCTGGTTATCTTTGCTTATTCTTACAGTGGTTTGAAGCATTTTCTTTCTGGAGAGCTATGGTTTTGACAATAGCAAACACATCCATTGATTTTATGTTCCCAACGTGGAGAATTCCAATTTATCTCTCCAGTGGTGGAAGCACTCATTTTACTGGGACTGTTAAAAAATTTTGCAAAACCTTGAGCTTAGAAACTTCATTGTTCCTATCACCTTCAAACCTCAAGATAGTTAGAGAGAATTAATGGTATTTTTCAAAAAAACAAACTAGCAAAATTGCCTGAGACTCGTGGACTTTGCTGGCCAAGATTATTATTTCTGACTCTCAAGATAATGAGGTTCACATCCTCTGGCACATGTGGACTCTTACTTTATAAACTTGTTACAAGTTACCATATGAGATTACTTCTTTGATTTTGGACTCCTCTTCAGACATACATGGCAAATTACTGTAAAGCATTCATGCCATATAGTCAGTCTTACCGCCAGTACATCCAAGTTGTCTTTCCTTTATGTCCCCCAGAGGAACTCTCTACCGCCTAGAACCTAGAGACTTTCTCTTCAGTAAAAGACACTACAGGGGAAAAAAAACCCATGCGGAACCATGTTGGAAAGAATTCTATCAGATACTTCCAACCCACTCTAACAGCAGTTACAGAACAGGGTGTAGATCCCTGGATTTGTATCTCCCAGTGAAAAAGACACAGGATTTTACCCCCTGTATTAGTTATCTATTGCTGAGTAACAAATTTTTCAACAAATTTCCTCCAAATTTAGTGACTTAAAGCAGCCAATGTTTACTATATTGCACATATTTTCTGAGGGTCAGGAATCGAGAATGACTTAGCTGGTAATTGTGGATCAGCATCTCTCATGAGGTTGCAGCCAAGGTACTGGTGGGGCTGCAATCATCTGAAGGACTGACTGGGCTCAACAATCCATTTCCAAGATTATTCCCCTGATGATTGGCTGGAAGGCCTTAGTATTTCATCATAGGGCTCTCCTAGGAATGCCCTGTACAGCTTCCCATGACATGGCAACTGGCATTCCCTAGAGCAAAAATAATTTGAGACAAGACAGGGAGAGAGGGAAAGAGAAGGAGAGGGAGAGAAACAAATAACCAAGAAGAAAGACAGTGTATTTTTTGTTTGTTTGTTTCATCTTCTTTTTCCCATTATTTTGGTATCATTAATCTACAATTACATGTGCAACATTATGGTTACTAAACTCCCCACTTCATCAAATCCCCCCGACACACCCCATTACAGTCACTGTCCATCAGCGTAGTGAGATGCTATAGGATCACTACTTGTCTTCTCTGAGTTGTACAGCCCTGTGAGTGTGCCCCCCCTCCCACATTATGTCTACTAATCGTAATGCCCCTTTTTCCCCCCTTGTCCCTCCCTTCCCACCCATCCTCCCCAGTGACCTTCCCTTTGGTAACTGTTAGTCCATTCTTGGGTTCTGTGAGTCTGCTGCTGTTTTGTTCCTTCAGTTTTTTTCTTTGCTCTGATGCTCCACAAATGAGTGAAATCATCTGATACTTGTCTTTCTCCGCCTGGCTTATTTCACTGAGCATAATACCCTCTAGCTCCATCCATGTTGTTGCAAATGGTAGGATTTGTTTTCTTCTTATGGTTGAATAATATTCCATTGTGTATATGTACCACATCTTCATTATCCATTCATCTACTGATGGATGCTTAGGTTTCTTCCATATCTTGGCTATTGTAAATAGTGCTGTGATAAACATAGGGGTGCATATGTCTTTTTGAGACTGGAAAACTGCATTCTTAGAGTAAATTCCTAGGAGTGGAATTCCTGGGTCAAATGGTATTTCTATTTTGAGTGTTTTGAGGAACCTCCATACTGCTTTACACAAAGGTTGAACTAATTGCATTCCACCAGCAGTGTAGGAGGGTTCCCCTTTCTCCACATCCTCACCAACATTTGTTGTTTGTGTTTTGGTTGTTGGTCATCCTTACTGGTATGAGGTGATATCTCATTGTGGTTTTAATTTGCATTTCTCTGTTGATTAGTGATGTGGAGCATCTTTTCATGTGCCTGTTAGCCATCTGAATTTCTTCTTTGGAGAAGTGTCTATTCAGATCCTCGGCCCATTTCTTAATTGGATTATTTGCTTTTTGATTATTGAGGTCCGTGAGTTCTTTATATATTTTGGATGTCAACCCCTCATCGGATAGGTCATTTATGAATATATTCTTCCATACTGTAGGATGTCTTTTTGTTCTACTGATGGTGTTCTTTGCTGTACAGAAGCTTTTCAGCTTGGTATAGTCCCACTTGTTCATTTTTGCTTTTGTTTCCCTTGCCCAGGGAGATATGTTCATGAAGGAGTTGCTCATGTTTATGTCCAAAAGATTTTTGCCTATGTTTTTTTAAAAGAGTTTATGGTTTCATGACTTACATTCAGGTATTTGATCCATTTTGAGTTTACTTTTGTATATGGGGTTAGACGGTAATCCAGTTTCATTCTCTTATATGTAGCTGTCCACATTTGCCAACACCAGCTGCTGAAGGGGCTGTCATCTCCCCATTGTATATCCAAGGCTCCTTTATCTTATATTAATTGACCATATATGCTTAGGTTAATGTGTGGACTCTCCATTCTGTTCCACTGGTCTGTGGATCTGTTCTTATGCCAATACCAAATTGTCTTGATTACTGTAGCTTTGTACTAGAGCTTGGAGTCTGGGAGAGTAATTCCCCCTGTTTTATTCTTGCTTCTCAGGATTGCTTTGGCTATTCGGCGTCTTTTGTGGTTCTATATGAATTTTAGAACTATTTGTTCCAGTTCATTGAAGAATGCTGTTGGTATTCTGATAGGGATTGCATTGAATCTATAGATTGCTTTAGGTAGTATAGCCATTTTGACAATATTTATTCTTCCTAGCTAAGAGCATGGAATGCATTTCCATTTGTTAGTGTCCTCTTTAATTTCTCTTAGGAGTGTCTTGTAGTTTTCAGGGTATAGGTCTTTCACTTCCTTCATTAGGTTTATTCCTAGGTATTTTATTCTTTTTGATGCAATTGTGAATGGAATTGTTTTCCTGATTTCTCTTTCTGTTAGCTCATCATTAGTGTATAGGAAAGCAACAGATTTCTGTGTATTAATTTTGCATCCTGCAACTTTGCTGAATTCAGATATTAGTGCTAGTAGTTTTGGAGTGGAGTCTTTAGGGTTTTTTATGTACAATATCATGTCATCTGCAAATAGTGACAATTTGACTTCTTCTTTACCAATTTGGATGCCTTGTATTTCTTTGTTTTGTCTGATTGCCATGGTTAGGACCTCTGGTACTATGTTGAATAACAGTGGGGAGAGTGGGCATCCCTGTCTTGTTCCCGATCTTAGATGAAAAGCTTTCAGCGTCTCGCCATTAAGTATGATGTTAGCTGTGGGTTTGTCATATATAGCCTTTATGATGTTGAGGTACTTGCCGTCTATACCCATTTTGTTGAGAGTTTTAATCAGGAATGGATGCTGAATTTTGTCAAATGCTTTTTCAGCATCTATGGAGATGATCATGTGGTTTTTGTTCTTCTTTTTGTTGATGTGGTGGATGATGTTGATGGATTTTCGAATGTTGTACCATCCTTGCATCCCTGGGATGAATCCCACTTGATCATGGTGTATGATCCTCTTGATGTATTTTTGAATTCGGTTTGCTAATATTTTGTTGAGTATTTTTGCATCTACGTTCATCAGGGATATTGGTCTGTAATTTTCTTTTTTGGTGAGATCTTTGCCCGGTTTTGGTATTAGAGTGATGCTGGCTTCATAGAATGAGTTTGGAAGTATTCCCTCCTCTTCTATTTTTTAGAAAACTTTAAGGAGAATCGGTGTTATTTCTTCTCTATATGTCTGGTAGAACTCAGAGGTGAAACCATCTGGTCCGGGGGTTTTGTTCTTGGGTAGTTTTTTGATTACCACTTCTATTTCGTTGCTGGTAATTGGTCTGTTTAGGTTTTCTGTTTCTTGCTTGGTCAATATTGGAAGGTTGTATTTTTCTAAGAAGTTGTCCATTTCTTCTATGTTTTCCAGCTTGTTAGCATATAGATTCTCATAATATTCTCTTATGATTCTTTGTATTTCTGTGGGGTCCGTCGTAATTTTTCCTTTCTCATTTCTGATTCTGTTTATGTGTGTAGATTCTCTTTTTCTCTTAATAAGTCTGGCTAGGGGTTTATCTATTTTGTTTATTTTTTCAAAGAACCAGCTCTTGGTTTCATTGATTTTTTTCTAGTGTTTTATTCTTCTCAATTTCATTTATTTCTTCTCTAATCTTTATTATGTCCCTCCCTCTGGTGACTTTGGGCCTCATTTGTTCTTCTTTTTCCAATATCAATAACTGTGACTTTAGACTATTCATTTGGGATTTTTATTCCTCATTTAAATAGGCCTGGATTGCAATATACTTTCCTCTTAGAACTGCCTTTGCTGTGTCTCACAGAAGTTGGGGCTTTGTGCTGTTGGTGTCATTTGTCTCCATATATTGTTTGATCTCTGTTTTAATTTGGCCGTTGATCCATTGATTATTTAGGAAAATGTTGTTAAACCTCCATGTATTTGTAAGCCTTTTTGTTTTCTGTGTCCAATTTATTTCTAGTTTTATACCTTTGTGATCTGAGAAGTTGGTTGGTAGAATTTCAATATTTTTGAATTTACTGAGGTTCTTTTTGTGGCTAGTATGTGGTCTATTCTGGAAGATGTTCCATGTGCACTTGAGAAGAATGTGTATCCTGGTGCTTTTGGGTGTAGAGTTCTGTAGATGTCTGTTAGGTCCATCTGTTCTAGTGTGTGTTCAGTGCCTCTGTGTCTTTACTTATTTTCTGTCTGGTTGATCTGTCCTTTGGATTGTGTGGTATGTTGAAGTCTCCTAAAATGAATGCATTGCTTTCTATTCCTCCTTTAATTCTGTTAGTATTTGTTTCACATATGCTGGCGCTCCTGTGTTGGGTGCATATATATGTTTAAAATGGTTATATCCTCTTGTTGGACTGACCCCTTTATCATTATGTAATGTCCTTCTTTATCTCTTGCTACTTTCTTCGTTTTGAAGTTTATTTTGTCTGATACAAGTATTGCAACACCTGCTTTTTTCTCCTTGTTATTTGCATGAAATATCTTTTTCCATTCCTTCACTTTTAGTCTGTGTATATCTTTGGGTTTGAGGTGAGTCTCTTATAAGCAGCATATAGATGGGTCTTGCTTTTTTATCCATTCTATTACTCTGTTTCTTTTGATTGGTGCATTCAGTCCATTTACATTTAGGGTGATTCGATAGATATGTACTTATTGCCATTGCTGGCTTTAGATTCGTGGTTACCAAAGGTTCAAGGGTAGCTTCTTTACTATCTAACCATCTAACTTAACTCTCTTGTTATGCTGTTATAAACACAGTCTGATGAGTCTTTATTTCTCTCACTTCTTATTCTTCCTCCTCCATTCTTTATATGCTAGGTGTTTTATTCTGTACTCTTTTATGTTTCCTTTGACTGTTTTTGTGAATAGTTGATTTTATTTTTTGCCTTTAGTTTATATTTGGATGGTCTGCTTTCTTTGCTATGATTTTATTTTCTCTGGTGACATCTTTTTGGCCTTAAGAGTGCTTCCATCTAGAGCTGTCCCTTTAAGATATCCTGTAGAGGTGGTTTGTGGGAGGCAAATTCCCTCAACTTTCGCTTGTGTAGGAATTGTTTAATCCCTTCCTCAAATTTAAATGATAATCGTGGTGGATACAGTATTCTTGGTTCATGGCCCTTCTGTTTCATTGCCTTAAATTTATCATGCCATTCTCTTCTGGCCTGTAAGGTTTCTGTTGAGAAGTCTGATGATAGTGCGATGGGTTTTCCTTTGTAGGTGATCTTTTTTCTCTCTCTGGCTGCCTTTAATACTCTGTCCTTGCCTTTGATCTTTGCCATTTTAATTATTATGTGTCTTGGTGTTGTCTTTCTTGGGTCCCTTGTGTTGGGAGATCTGTCGGCTTCCATCGTCTGAGAAATGATTTCCTTTCCCAGCTTGGGTAAGTTCTTCTCTATTAAGTCTTCAAAGACACTTTCTGTCCCTTTTTCTCTCGTTTTCTCCTGGTACTCCTATAATGCTAATATTTTTCTGTTTGGATTGGTCACACAGTTCTCTTAACATTCTTTCATTCCTAGAGATACTTTTAATCTCTCTCTGCCTCAGCTTCTCTGTAGTCCTGTTCTCTGATTTCTTTTCCATTAGTAGTCTCTTGCACCTCATCCAGGCTGCTCTTAAGCCCGTCAATTGATTGTTTCATTTCTGTAATGTCCCTCCTGACTTCCTTCCTTAGTTCTTTCATATTTTTCTGTAGGTCCATCAGCATGGTTATGACTTTTATTCTGAATTATTTTTCAGGAAGATTATTTAAATCTATCCCACCAGGTCCTCTCTCTCTCTCTCTGGGGTTGTCTGGGTGATCTTAGACTGGACCATATTCTTCTGTCTTTTCATGGCGATAGAAGTGGTCACAAGCAGGTGCCACATGTGTCAGCTAGGAGAACAAAGTCCCTTCCTGCTTGTTGTTCTCCTTGCCCTTCTCTGCAGCCTGTGCTGGTTACTCGCACACCCAGAGGCAGTCTCTGGGATAATCCCCTGAGCTGATGTGTGCAGGGCCACCCTCAGGGTAGCCTAGAGCACTGTGGGGGTTTTCATCTATGCCGGGTGCATTTTGCTCCCCTTGGCGCCTTCCAGAGCTTGGTCTGGCTTCTGCGGCCCTTTCCTGGTTAGCTGCGTGCCCACCTGGAGGAGATTCTGTGTGGCTGCTATGGGCGGGGCCGCTCTCCTGCTGTTCCGCAGCTGTGGTGGACCTGCCGGACTATTTGCGACGCCGGCCAGGGGGAACGAATTGCAGGCTGCTTATCACCGTGAGGGGCTTTGGTGGGGCTGCTTTATCCAGCAGCCGGTTAGGGAGCCCGAAATTCCTTAAGATTCCCAGCCTGCTGAGCTGAGTGCACTGGGACAATTTTGTTCCACTGTTGCGCCCTTGTCTCTTTAAGACTTTTAAAAAAGCACCTGCTTTTCTTTTTTCCCAGGGAAGCCGGCTGTGGGGAACTGCTCGCAGTCTCCATCTTGGATCCTGCCCTTCTGTTTCTCTAATCTCCAACCCACCATGCGATGTGTGTCTGTGCTCCCGATGCAGATCACCAGGGCTGGTTATTTAGCAGTCCTGTGCTTCCAACCCCTCCCCCGCTCTGATTCTTTTCCTCCCACTGGTGAGCTTGGGTGGGGGAGTGCTCAGGTCCTGCTGGGTTCGTGGCTTTTATCTTACCTGCTTCCTGAGGCGCTGAGTTCTCGCAGATGTAGCAGTAGCCTGGCTGTTGTACTGTATCTTCTGGTCTCTCTTTTAGGAATGGTTGCATTTGTTGTATTCTCAAAAATATATATGGTTTTAGGAGTAGATTTCCACCGCCCTGCTCACACCACCATCTTCCCAGAAGTCTCAGAAAGCCAGTGTATTTTGTTATTTATTCTCTAAATGACATACCACCACTTCTGCCATATTCTATTGATCACACAGACATACTTTGGTAAATGTGGGGCTACACAAGGGTATGAATACCAAGAAGTGGTAGGCTACAACATCCTCTGATGCCCAGACTACCATTTTGAAGTCTGTTCTGAGACTCAGGTTTCTTAAGAATCTTTCAGCAGCAGATGGGCTTTGAAAGGAGACAGCTGCCATCCAAGAGCTTTGAATGAGAATGACTCATAACATGGACAGCTTCCACTCCAGACCTATGGAACAAATTCTAGAAGACTGGAGCCACAGATTGTCATCCTAAATCTGCATGGTTTTTAAATTAATTTTTCTGACAATTTAATTTCCTCTTTTCTGGTTAAAATTCTGATTTTTTAACAAACATACTTGTTATTTCTTAATTACATTACTTTTGAGTTCTCTGTAATCAATCTTGCTTTCTTATTCACTCCCAAATTTAAATCCTATACCTGGATGCTATTTGTTGGGCTTGCACCCATTTTTGGCTAGAGTGTCAATGAGCTCCCTTTAGTTCCAGTCTCTTGGTCTCATAATAAAACATTTGGCTTCATCAGTCATTTGGCTCAATTACTAATGTATGGTTTTTGTTTTAGTTTTGTTGTTGTTTGCTTTTTTATGGAGGATAGCATGTCAGGCAGACAACCAAAAACTAAAACACCCTCTTTTGCTGTACCTAGGAAGGTAAGAAGGGAAGTTTCTGTAGGAACTTGTAGGAACACACTTCTATGTAAATGAACTTTCACAGATGCAAGACTCACATAGGGAACTATGGAATGTATTTAGTACCTGTCTCATGTTTAGAGAACTCACAAACAAGGTTTACTATGTAGAAAAAATCCCTGTAAGATATAACATTTCATCTATTTCATGGTCTTAACTATATGTTCTCTCACCTGGTACTGAAATACCTCTGAATAGTACCAAAACTGTACAGTAAGACTTGGCATCTAGATAGGGGTATTTTGCCTAAGAACTTGTCATTGGAGAGCCTCCTACCATAGGTATTGAATTTGTCATACAAAAGCTTACTAGCTACTACCAATGAATTGGACAGGTACTTGTTATCTTAATAAATTGATGTCTGTATCAGGGTAGTCAGGTAGTTTCTGATATCAGTCAGGCTACATTTTGGTCTACTATTTGACAGTCTCAGAAAAAAAAGTAATTATGTAGCTTGTTCCAAGAAGGGAAAAAAACCACCTCTATCAAGATCTGAAACCTTAACTACTAGAAGGAAATTATGGATGGTTTTCTTTTGTCCTTGGCCTCTTTGCTAGAGACATGGATAGTGGACAAAATCTTAATACGTCCTGGTTCAGAGATTGAAAGGGGAATTAGATAATTCAGAAATCCATTCAAGTCCTTCTTTGTTTAGAAAAAGAAACCTTAGACATAACTAGACTGCAGAGGTATTACATGTACCATTTTAGGAAAAGAATATTGTATTTGCATTCCTATAGAATATTCCTATATATATTTCTGGGAATTTTAATATTATAAGAAGGTCCAGTAAAACAAGTAAAGTAAATTACCAGACTAAGTAATTGGGCACCATAGTTAGTCTGTAGGCTTTTTTGTGGATGCAATCTGATCTCTTAATTGAATTAGATCATCCTTGGCTGTTGGCTTAGGTGTAGACTATAGATAGAATCTGATCATAGTATTCTCAGTATTTGACTGTGTTATGATGTTCAAATATATAACCTCTAGAATCTTAAATGCCTTTCACAGGCACTATTCCACCAAATGATAATCCAACAAAAAGAACCAGAAAATCTGATGTAGTGGTTGAAATGACCACTAACCGAACCCTGTTATATAGTGATGACTCTACAAACATCTACTTAATCATTTTCCCCTAAGATAACCATCTATATTCTAGGTCAGACTGAACAGTGATCAAACCAAAAGACTGAGAAATAAAACCGTCTGTTTCAACAGGACTTCAATTGAGATTTTAGACCAACTCTGTCTGACTTAGCTTTTTGTTCCAAGAAAATTTTGCCTGGGAGGGATAATACTAGAAACCAATATATTTCAGGAATTTTCTGTAGATCTATTTGTTGGAGACAATAATCTGCTCACCTGGGCAAACTGCTCATTTACCAACAGGTTTACATTCCAAGGTTCATTTCAAGACCCTCTCTTTACTATGTCTGCCAATCCTAAAATATTATATCATAAATTTTTATTGAATCCTAATCAGTCCCTTGCCTAGAAAGAGCCACTTTCAATCACTTGAGCTCAAACTCCTGTCTTACAAATATCTCACTTCTCACATTCTTCTGAGACAGTGTTAAGACTGTCAAGGTGGTGTTCTCCCTTAATGCAGTGAATCCAGATAAACTTAGTTTGGCTTTATTAACAGATTGTTGGGTGATACTTTGGGGAGTTCAGCAAGAAGTAATACAAATGCCGCTTGAAGAAGATAGAATTTATGTTTCTGGCGAAGTGTTAGATTTCATGTCTTTGTATAAGGGGTTACTTTAGGAGCTTAGAAAACTAATTTTTTAAGAGATTAAAATAAATTATTATTGACATTTTAATTTTTCTCTTTTAAAATTTGCTCAAAAACTAAGTATATTCTGGAAGTCTGATAAACCAGAACTGTTGGTCTATGAGTGTTAATTCATATACTTTTCTGTAGGTAATAAAGTACTTCCATCCATTAAAATATTTTTGCAAGATGTAATTGAGGTAAAAAAAGAATCAATTGCTGCTTATTTGATGGCAAAAACTTATGAATCAAAAATAAGAAAAAATAGATACGCTATTGTTGACAATGTGAAGAGAGAGTTGTTGAGAGTGAAATAAGAATTTTAAAACGTGAAGCAATATAAGGCATTTAAAATACAGATAACATTTTAAATAAGATTGGACTGAGATACAGTTGTTAAAATTAGTCCTATATCCAGTTGAGTATTGATTTTATGTATTTATATATTGTGCTGACCGAAAGTGAAATGATGAGATTTAGAGATTTGGAAACTAGGTTAGGGGGAAAACAGGATGATTGGGTGACCTAAATTTCAGTTAAAAATCACTGATTGCAAGTATGAAAGGACTGTTCAGATTTCAAGAGGAAAAATAAGAAATTTAGCTATTTGAAACAATATTGTAACTGATTTTAATTCAAAGGAATATGGATTTGTTGCACTGTACTTTTCCTTATTTGAAGTAGGAATTATATAAAGTTAATCTTTTATTCTTACTTTGCTTATGTTGTGCCATTCCAAATGTTTCAACTGTGATGGAAAAGAAGATGATTCAGAGGAATTTTGATTGATTAAAGAAGCTTTATGACTAGTATTCTGGGTGTTTGAGAAACTAGATCACATTAATAACATTTATTTATTGAAAAGAAATATAAATTTGTCCATTAACTGGACGAGCAGTGATTTTCATTTTAGTGCAGTTATGCTTATGTTCTTCCTAAAAACTCCCTGTACATCACCACAATGTACTCCTTTTCTAAACCCGGATTGAAATATCTCTGTGAGATAGAGGAATAAAAATTATTTCACTTTTAATGAAGTGACAATCAGTAAAATCAAGTAGATCAGATAGTATTATGCAGAAATGTTTTGTAAATCCCCCTATATATTTTCTTCTTTGTTGGTATATGTTATCGGTGAGAGTATTACACAATCAGAAAACAAAACTCCTCTTTATAGATGTCATGTCTTAAGGATTGTGAATGGAATTACGTAATGACAGTATTCTTTGGTAGGAAGCATCTCTATTTCCTATGATTATGAAGAATTACACTTCTCATGTTTCAATACTCAAGAATACTCATGATAACCAGAGCCCCAAGATTCACTATGCCCGGTGTGAGAGAAAGCATCCTTTCGCATACCCAAATCGAGAGTCCTCCCTTGAACCACCAAGACCAGTGGATACAATTTACTGATTGGCTTAGGCCTGCATAACCTGGACCAATGACTGTGGAAAGAAGGATGGATTTATCCTGATTGCCTGGGGTCCACTTCAGTCCTGGAACTGGGGCCATTGTCTTCTAATCCATATGGTGGCAAGCATAGATATTAGGACAATCACAATCAAATCCGATCCCCAAGCTTACATTTATGCTGCTTCTCTGGAATTAAACGTGGACTCCTCCCTTCCTTATGCTTGTTGGAATACTTCTCATCTTGTTAGGATAAGGTAAGGATTTATCCTACAAGATGCTAGAATATACCTTCCTTGACTACTGCATCCCCACTCTTTCCCTTCTCTGTTAAACTTTTATTTTGTACCGCATAATGTATGGCTGGATTATATGCTGCTATTTAAAGTTGACCATATTTTTTTTAAATGGATTAAGAATACAAATAAATAACAAAACATATCCTCATTTATCAGGCTACACTTGTTTCATGCAGGTCTCTTTTGTCTTCCAAGCCAGAATGTACACTTTAGTGGTGGGGATTTTGCCCTTTATTTCTCCTGTGCCTCACATAGTTTGACTCAGAGTATAAGCAACAGATTATTATTGTCTAATTCTTAATGATCCAAACCTTAACCCTGCTTATTATTGTTATGTTCTTGGTCATTAAAATTTTTAAACTTGCTCTTAGAGATTATATTTCGTTGTATCTTAAAATGGTATCAATTTTAGCCAAAAAAAAAAGAAGGGAGAGAACACCAAAAATCTTAAAAATGTCAACTTAAGCACACAGTACTCCAGTCTTAGCTTCTTATGTCTTACGTTAATATATGTTATAGGAAATACAGCAGGAAGGCTATATACAGAATTATTTTAACTTGGAAAGAAATTCTCAGCTGTGCAAGAACTGTTGCTCAAGCTCTCTTGAGTGCTTAATAAATATTTGGTCTTATTACTCTCTAGTTCATGTTTGCTTATTCATTGGAAAATTAAAAGTCCTCTAATTTTCATAATGTCTTATCATATATCAATCTTCTTTGTAACTCCTCTGAGAATGGATGGTCAATGAGGCATCCTATAAAATAAGGTTAAAGGTTTTATGACTTTAATCTGCATATCAAACTCATAATTCCAAATGCTTATAGTTTTCTCAGGCTCCTTCTAATGGCTGTATTGTTTTATTTACTCTGCCTAATTCAATTTCTGAATAAATTATGAGTTACCATAGACTTTTCTAAAGTATGATTATTGAATCATAGAAAAATGATAGATATGCTGTAAATTATATAGGTCTTAAGAGTGTGGATCCTGGAGCCACACTGTCTGTGTTTACTTCCTAAGTGAATGACCTTAAATACTAGTTGAATGGCATTTGACAAGCTACTTGGCTTCTCTGTGCCTCAATTTTCTTATTTAAAAAATGGTGATTATAATAGCACCTGTATCAGGATCCTTATGAGGGTTTGGTTTAACTTTATTTCTGCATGTGGGCTGAATACAAAATGTCATAGAATTACAGAATTAGAGACGGTAAAATTGATTTTTTATTGAAAGATGATTGCTCTTAGACTTAAATTACTATAGTAAAATGTCTAATTTATAAGGATTCAAGGGCATTTTTTTTAGAATTCAAAGGAGCTAATGCACCTTCTGGAAGCAGGATCTGGAAAGCAGCAGAAATCAAAGCAATCTGTCTTCCTCTCTTTCTGTCTTATTGGGCTGTAAAGGCTCTAGGCTAAGATCTCTGTATGTGAGCTTCGTTATTCTCTTTTTGCAGATAGACTTCCTCTGCTCCATTTGCTCATGAGCCTAACATAGCTACCCCCCATCTTGGTATTGCATCCTATATCAAGTCAAATGCCGAATACAGATTGACAAGAGTTCTTGAGTCCTTGAACATATTTTTGAGAGCAGCTCAGGTTAGCAATTGTCTAGCTCAAGTCAGTTGATCCAGCTCAGGTCAGGTCATTACCCTCATTCAGTCAGCTAAGCTAAGGGGGCCAGATGCCCACCTGGCCGCACAGTAAGTGGTCACATTTCTTAGAAAAGACATGCACTGACAGGGAAATTGGCTAGCAAGTACCTGGGAGATCCGTTTCAGAGATGGGCTTGAAAATTTTACAGAAGCCGTGTAAAAACAAAGCAGAAAATATCAATTGAGGCATCTCCTAATCAATTTAGTTTTAAATTTAAATGGCATACATTGTCACTGATCACATTTTGTAATGATAAAATATTTTTCTCAAATCATTATAGACACTTTGAACATAAATTTAAGACTACACTTTAAAGTCATCATGATTATGACCTCACAGTAATCTCATGTTTCACTCTGCAGAACTTTACAAAATGATACACTTGAAAAATATTTCATCCAACTTTGGGTGAGTAGGAACATTGAAGAATGCTGTAACAAAATGAAGCCACATAGGTAGTTTAATTAGATATGATTAATTACTTAAGTGAGTGTTAGCCAACTCTCTGAAAAGGAAATGAATTCAAGAGACTGAGAGTATGCTGTAGTTGACCCCTGCTTCTCAGTTTACAGAATTTTAGTGTTGCTTCTCCATTGGTCTTTCCATGTGTGCCCTTAGCCTTGCTGCTGGCACCTGGCTTGGAGGAGGAATGTGATCCTGCTTGCCCCTAACATCACAGAGGAGGCAAGAGGAAAAATGGAAAAATGGAGGTCCATACTTCAAATGTCTAAATATTTGAAGTTACAAATCAAGCCAACAAACTATTATGCAAAATGTGTCCCATCTTCTTCCTTTTAAAAATGGGCTTTCCTAATGATTTGGAGGCCAAATCTGAAGTTAGATATTTCAGATTCCATGAAGTTCTGCACTCACACACGATGGCTCACCCTTGTCTCTTCCTATCTCCAGCTTTGTGAAGGACTTCTGCACACAATATAGTCAATCTGACCCATGGTACAAGCTCTAACACACTTCCGAAATGCAGCCACCCCTTGGCTATTTCTCAGTCTATGGTGTGCATATCTTGATGACAATTTACCCTTAGGAGGATGATGTTTGTAAGGTTTGGATGAGTTTACTCCACATCTCTATGCCTAAAGACAGTTCTGGGTGGTGAGAGGAGCTGTATGTCTATAGGTTATGATTCCACATGTGAATGAGATTTAACCATTGAATGAAGATCAGAAGGATATTTTTATGAAGTGGGAAGTTTTATATCATTAATCAAGAAAGGCCAGAAAAAATTAATTGTAAAACAAAGGAAGTTTTACTTTTCATTTAATAAATGCAAATATGGGAAAAATATTCAGAAAGCTATTTCTTAAAAGAATTCTGAACCACATGAAATGCAACATTTGTATTTATTGATATCAATGTTTAAAAAAGAAGTTAGTAAGTGAGAAGATGTAAGAAGTTGCCCAGTGTTTCACCTTTAACACAGAACTCATTCAAATTTTATATGGATGAGCATCCACTCAAGAATTTGGAAGATGAATTTTGCAATGACAAAATCTAAATGGTAAATGCTACCTACTAATATTAGTTATTTTTCTTTAACCTAAGAACTAAAAAAGTAAGCACCCCCAAATTCCTGTTTTGCACCTGTTTATGATTTGTTAGTGATAATAACTATAAACACAAAAGACGTAAGCCTTAACATTTCTATAAAAACTTTAAACATTTAAAAATGTGTTCATTATCTATGTAACCAGATTAGTGAATCAGTGTATGCATGGTGGTACCCATTGGGATTGGTTCTCATTTTTCCCAAACACCACCTTTGTACTAGGCTTTCCTTTGCTGATATTTGATGCTATCATTGGCAGATCTCAAAGCTTTTTGGTCCAATCTAGTCCTTATAAAAAGTTTAATTTCACATCCTAGTCAAAACTTTTCTCCTTTTTCTAGCTCAAGCCTAATTGTTAGGTAGAGGATCTGCAATGGTGTGGCAGAGGGGGATTGTGTTCCCTTACAATCTTCTTCCTCCCCTTCTACTTCCTACTCTTGTTTCTCCCAAAAAGAAGAGCAGGTTAGTGGAAAATCATCAAATTTCTTACATCCCTGGGACTATTGTAATCAGGTGTGGATGTGCTCTGTGTGGTAAGCCTTCAATTGTGGGCATTTTTATATTGGTAATTTGTGAGTGGCCTGAAGGCACATTTGCACTGCATCTACCGTAGATGAATGTTTACATCCCTCTGCCTCTCAAATCTTGTGTTAAAGTCCTAATACCCAGCTTGATGGTATTAAGAAGTGGGCCTTTGGGAGGTATTAGGTCGTGAGAGTGGAGCTCATGAATGGGACTGGTGGTCTTATAAGAGACTGCAGAGGGCTTCCTTGCTTCTTCTATCATGTGAGGACACAGCCTGTCTGTGAACCCGGATGCAGGCTCACACCAGACAATGGATCTATCCCACTGCCTTGATCTTGGACTTCCAGACCCCAAAACTGTGAGAAATTAATTTCTGCTGTTTATAAGCCACTCAGTCTATTGTATTTTTGTTATAGCAGCTTGAATGAACTAAGACAGTTATTGTCCAAAGCTGAGATGAATTCCCTTTCTGACCTGTATTTCCTCACCCCACAGACTGCTGCCTTTGGCAATACTCCACAGGATCTTAATGCTGGCTACCCTCTTGGGAGGGTGTAACTTAAAGACTGCTTAAGTCTGGGTACCTTTGTGGTATCCACTTGGCTTACAGGAAACTGCGCCTTGCAGCCGCCTCTCCTTGCCTTGACCTTATGATACTCAGCCAGACTTTTGTATTTACAGGCAGGAAGCAAGCATCCGTCTCTTGGAGGACTATTGCTCAGTTCTTTCAGTATCAGCCTGTGATGGTTAATATATGTGTCAATTTGAGTGGGCCTCGGGTTCCCAGATCAAACATTGTTTTTGGGTGTGTGTTCATGGAGGTGTTTCCAGATAAGATTGGCATTTGAATCGGTGGACTCAGTAGATTGCCCTTGCCAGTGTGGTGGGCATCATGCATTCTTTTGAGGGCCTGACAAGACCAAAGGGCAGCGGAAGGAGAAATTTGTCTCACTTTTCCTGCTTCACTGATTGAGCTGGGACATCTCATCTCACCTTCTCCTGGGGCTTTTCTGGGTTTTCAGCTTGCAGATGGCAGATTGTAGGACTTATTATCCTCCATAATTGTGTAAGCCAATTCCTTATAATAAATCTCCTTTTTTACATAAAAGTATAGTTAGATAGATAGATAGCAAAGATAGGTCTGTCTCCCCTTGGTTCTGTTTCTCTGGAGAAGGCTAATAGAGTCTCATCATTCTTCTCCCCACTGGCAGCCCCGTAGTAGGTATTTGAGCATCTGCAAATCAGCAAAGGTCCAGCCTTGGAATTAGGTGCTAGAAATAGGAAAAATCATTATCAACAGCCTGTGCCTTCTGTTATCTAATTTGATTTTCCCAATGAGTATTGAGATCTGTTGGATGGTATTATTTTCTCCACTTTACAGATGAGGAAATGAAAGTTAAAAAATTAAGTGACCAACTCTAATCTATACATACAGTTAAAGATTCATTCTGGAGAAGAGTCCCTTCTTTCAATCTATTTTCAGATTTAAGGCTCAACTATTTATACCAAATTACACACGTTGAAAGCCTATTCACCTCTAAATCAATGAGCTTATGTATTTCCTGTATATTTAAGACTAAAGCAAATATATATGAAAAAATCAAACCTGAATAAGTGGTTTAATACTTAGTTTTTTATTTATAAGTCTTTTTTAAAAAGTTGTTAAGGAGAAAAAAAAAATGACCAAATGCAATACCCATTTCTTTACACTTCCTACTTAATTTTTAGAGCTGTGACAGAGCTGTCTTTTTCATTGTGACATAAAACTCTCTCCATAGTCACTAAGAAATTAAGAAAACCTCATTTATTTTTCCAGGGTTCATTAACAAGTCCCTATTTTATTTGTCTTCCATCTTCATTTTCAGCCGTGCTTTGCTAATAAGAAAAAGCTAATGTTTTTTTTTCTAGTAATCAAAATCTATTCACAATACTGATTTCCAATTATTTAACGAATGAATTGCATTTTGCAATTTTGGCTGGTTTAAAAAGTGGATTCAGTAAATATCTTGCCTGGAAAAAGAGATAATAGGTTCATCATGGATATTGTCCCTTAAGTCGGAGTTAACACAACAGTAGTTTGTTTAATCCTTTCCTTTCCCTTGCCCTCAGTAATGACATTTCATTAACATTTTAACTTCTATGGAAAGAAATTATTTCAGCTCAGAGTTTTAATAACCTACCTATGGTATGTTTTACGTGAGCCTGCATTTAAAAAATAGAAGCCTCCAACAGATTCTAATATTAATTTTGAATTCTTAGTATTGTCTATTGACCCAATGAAAATTTCAGTACTGAGTTTGAGCCCTATTTATGTTACGAAGAAAGATCAAATACTAATGCATGGACTCAGGGTACAAATGCCACAGTTTCGTGTACTAGATTTTACTTTGCTTGCATAGTGAAGAAATATCCTACAAAAAAACAGCCATCTTGGTCATAGCCATCCCTCACATCACCCTTTTATAAGGAATTTGCCACAAAACATTCCCGTTTCTTTTCTGCTGTGTAGGGAGGGTACATGCCTCTGTTTTATGTACAGGTTTCCTAGGCATCAGTCTTTTGGAATTTGGTAACTAAAAAAATACAAACTAATGGTCTTTTAGAATTTTTTTGAGACTTACTAATTTTCTTTAAAATTAGTTTTAAAAATGAAATATTAACTGAGTTTGCTAAATAGCTAACTTAGACCTCTATGCACCACAAACATGCATTTGGCTTTGGCCCCTGGGTGACACAGCCATCTCATTTGTCCTGCTGCCTTATCACGAATTCTCCTCTTTGCTCTCCCCACATCTTTTTACGGGGACTGACTCGGTCCTTACTGAAGGCTCAGTTATCTAACCGGGCTTTGTTTCCCTGGGTACAGGGGCAAACGTCTACATTTTCCCATTCTCCTGAAATTGCTCTAATTGTTAGCTTTCTTTTTCTGCTCCAATGTTTCTCTCCCTTTTTCTCTGTATTAAACAACTCCCTGCTCCCATGGTGTGCCCTGCAGTGGCCGTTGCTGCACCTTCCCTCTGCACTCACCCTGTCAGGCCACTTCCACAAGGTCACCCATACCAGGCAGGCCACACACTGTCCCTGACGTCTCAGCCTTCCCTCTGTGCTGCCTGGCCAAGGGGTCATATGCTCTGAGGCATCTGGCTCCTAAGGATAGGGCTTGTGTCACCTGGCTCATAAAGGAGGTGCTCTCATTTATATTATCCACCATTACTTCATCTTTGCCCTGTTGTTTAGTTAGGGGAGTATACCAGTGAGCAAAAGGTCAAGTGCCTCTGGACACTAGTCTAGTCATCAGATTATCCTATAACCATTGACCCATATTTCCCTCCCCCTTCTTTGTGTGACAGGAAAAACTATTTTCTCCCTTTAAGACACTTAAAGTTTTGTGGAGAAGAATCTGGTTGGCAAAAAACACTCTCAAACCAAAACAATCACCTTATAATGCTTTCTGGTCTTTTCCCTACAGTGTCTTCATTGTAGCTATGAAGCAGGTTATCTTCCAGAGCTTTAAAATTTTTCATTACTGACTGCCCACCTCATACAAGTTGCTTAAAACCCAGAATTACTGAGGGCTTACTGTAAGGTTCAAATGTGTGTGAAATTTAAACAAAATTTAAATGAAAGCATCATTGATCACTAATGGCCATGATTGGTTTTTTCATTTATTCATTCATTTATTCATCCAGTAAAATATTTATTAAGGATTCTTTATGTACTATTTTAGATTCTGAGTATGAATACATAGACAAACAGTGAATAAAATAGACACTCTTTGGCTTCATGTAGTTTACATGCTAGTCCAGAAGGACAGGAAATAAACAACTTCTCATATAATGTAGTGTTAAGTGGTGAAAATACGTGGTAGGAAGAAGAAAAGGATATCTTAATTAAAACAAATTATGCATAAGGTCAGATTTCTTTTTACAACCTGACCACCACATACAACTTCTATGGGCTTTTCCTAAGACATAAATATTGTTTTGTCATGTGATTTTTAATAGAATTTTTAAATCATAAACTTTATGCTAAAATATAGCACACATATATAAAATATAAAATGATGCCAAATCATGTGTACGGCCCAGTGAATTGTCTTCACTAGTTGTAACACTACCACTGCTTAGATTAGGAAACAGAATATTACCAGCAGCCCAGAATCTTCCCTGATGCCCATGCCGTCCCTAACATCCTCTTCCAAAGGCAACTATTGTCTTGACTTCTTTGCCACCAATTAATTCTGTGTATTTTTGAACTTTAAGTAAATGAAACTGTGTATTCTGTATTTTGTGTTTGCCTTCCTTCCTTCAGTGACATTATAACAGCTGCTGTGTGTAAGCATTTCATTCTTATTACTAATTAACATGTCTTTGTAGGACTATATTATAATTTATTAATGCATTCTATCATTAAAGGACATTTGTGTTGTTTCCAGTTTGGAGGTATTAGAAGTAGTGTTAAAATGAACTTTCTTATAAATGTTTTTTAATGAACAGATTTTTACATCCCTGAAGTGTGTATACACAGGAGTTGAAATGCTTGATCATAACTTATGCATATACCTACAACTTTAGCAGATGTTGCCAATGGTCATACCAAATTCCATTTTTTGAATATTGTATAAGAGTCTGAGTTATCTGAGATGTCATGAACACTTGGTGTTATTCTTTTTTAATTTTGGCCGTTATTGTGTTAATCTTATTATGTTTAACTTTGCATTTCCATGATGAGTAATGATTTTGAGTAATAGTCATGTTTATTGTCCATTTGATATCTTTTAATGAGTACCTGTACAAGTCTTTTGTTCATTTTTACATTGGGTTGCCTATTTTTTGTAATTCATTTGTAGGAGCTCTTCATATGTTCTAGGTACAAGTCTTTCGTTGGGTACATGAATTGAAATGTTTTCTCTCATTCGGTGGCTAATTTTTTTCATTCTCTTAAACATGTCCTTTGAAAACTATAGTTTCTTAATTTTAATGTAGCCCAATTGATCAATATTTTCTTTTATGGTTAGTGCTTTTGGGGTCCTGTTTAAAATTTTTTTTGTCTATCTTAATAGGGTTTCCTGTTATCTTTTAGAAGCTTTACTTTTAAACTTTACGTTTAAACTTCCAATACACCTGGAAGGGACTTTTGTGGTGGTGTAATGTAAAGGTCAAGATTCTCTTTTTCTTCTTATGCAGATATTCCTTAGCACCAGCACCATTTATTAAAAAATATAATTTCTTCAGTATTTTCAGTCCTGGCTTCCTTATCAAGCCTAAACTCAAATGTTTATTTTGTTCACAACTTGAAACCACTGACCACTCTACTCATCTGCTACTTTCTGCTTCTTTTACCAACTAGCCTCTTGTTTCTCACTCCAAAGTCCTTAAGATTTGGAAAATGCCTCAAAGGGGGAAATTGGCACATAGAATGTCAAGATCATTCCAATAAGCATTTCATGTTTTTGAGTGGTTTATCCCTCAAGTCCTGACTGCTTTGACCCTCTAATACCTCCAGAGTTATTTTAAACAATTTTTTGTCCAGTTTTTCTAGTTGTTTACAGTATGAGTTTTGATCTGCTAGTAGCTACTTTGTCATAGCTAAAAGTGGAAGTTATAATGGCATTTTCTTCTATGTAAAGAATGATCTAATGGCAAATGGTCGTCAATTTAGTGCTTAAAAAAACACTAGGGTAATATCTTAATTAAATCTTAAGCCAGAAAGAAGGATTGAGCAGCCTGAGAAAGACAGTTATTAAGCTAAGGAAAAAGAACTACTGCTCATAATTCACCACCAGTATGCGGGATATGAGTATTACCATTATTCTAGCAAAACTAGAATATTAGAGTGCTATCAAGCAAAAATTAGTGAAAAGAGGCTGAGTAGGTTGCTCATAACCCAGTGAAATTTAACACATAACTTTTGCTATGCTTTTTTGTGAGAATGACTTTCACTTTCTTGTTCTTGAACAGATGCTACCAATTTATGGCCCTTGGTCCTATTTCACGTGTTTTTCAGTGAGAAAAATGACAACTTTTTCTGTAACAGTTCTCAAGAGATGCTTGCTTATACCTCTGTAAGAAAAGAGGAAATTCCCTATTGTGGAGTGTCCTGACACCAGTTTTGGTGACAGGTTTTTTTCAGACCTGTGAAAGACAGATAAAAATAAAATCACAACCTCAATGGGGAACAATGTAAATTTGAGAGCAACTTGAGTAGGGACAGCTGTTACAGCTTATATACAATGTATTATTACAGGTTTACATAATAGGAAGCCAGAAAATAGAAAACAGTAATAATGTGCCTCAGGGACAGCTCTCTTCTCACCTCGATAATTTTACCCCCTGTGGGCTGTAAGCCTCCTGGTGGCTGCACGCCCTACAAGACTTGGGACTAAGAGGAACTCTGCATTCCCAGCAGGGAGGTGCCGACAGATCACCTAATTATGGTATTTGTGTAGTCTTTTTAGTATCTTTAAAAATTGTTTTGTAAAGGCAGGGGCTAAGATGCAAACATATCTAAGACTGATAGAAGATCATCCTCTAACAAGCATGCTGATGGAGAGAGATGTTTTTCAGTCTGGCAGGTGACTTAAGGTCATGCTCGTTCATGGAGGATGGAGGGCCCAGCTCAACCTGGGAAGTTGCATCTTATATCTATGGCTTAATATTTCTCATTAGGTAAAACAAATTATTGATCATTAGCTGTTGAAATGTTGCTTTTGCTTCATTTCTCACGCCTTTTGTGCTGTAGCTTCAAGGTTATGTTAGATATTTTTTCCAAGCCCTAAGTGTGTCTTAAAGCAGTGTTCTGTATTTCCCATATTTTTTCCCTTTCTCTCCTTCAGTCTGGTGTTTTCTTAGCTTTAGTGCCTTCCATTGTGAATTACATATTTCTAGAGACAACTTGAGGCTTGGATTGATTGATCTCTTCCTACTGAGAAAATTCACTTTTACTTCTGGTAGGCAGGGTGGAGTGGATCACTTTCATCTAAACAGAGATCGGGTTGATTTGAAGATGGGATTTAGCATTGGTGAGCACTCACTTTACACATAGGTTGTAGTCCTTTGGTTTTTCCCAGATGGACACCTTCAGAATTTTAATCTGTGTCCCTTCTCCCTGGCAGGCCCTGTACATAATTTTTGTCCCACAAACTCTTTGAAACTGCTGAGCTTCTCAGCTTTCAAATCGACTAATGAGAAGGTCCCAACATTTGTCTCATCTCTCTTAGCTTCTCATTTTTTCTGGAATTCTGTTCTTTTAGGTGTTTGCTCTGGTAGTGCTACAATACAATGCCTTCACAACATCATTTTTATGTTTATCCCTGCTCTTCAGGTGATTCTTAGTGGTGTGTCAGTCCTGAACAACTACGTCACCCTCTTCTGGAAAAGGCAGTTCCTCATGGTTTGGAATTAGAAGGGTAAAGTACAGGACCTGTCTTCCTCACCAATAAGAAAGTATGCTTCATGAGGGCCATCTCCTGCCCTTCAGCACTGCTGGATTATCACCAACCAATGGGCCATGCTTTTTCCTAACCCTGAGCCACCTCATTTGCTGTTTCCTCCACCTGGAATGCTCTTATTGCCTTTTCATGTACCAAACTCACACCTGTATGACTGGTCTTAGCTTAAACATCATTTCAAAGGGAAACCCCCTTTCACCCCTCAGGTTAGGTTAGATTCTCCTTTATTTTTATTGCAGTAATTTGTCCACTCCGAGTTATTAAATTAACTATAATTTAATGTCTGTCTTACCCAGACAGGAAATAGGTTTGCTTTCTCCAACTATGTTAGCACAATGCCTGTCACAAAATAGATGCTCCCAATATAAATGAATTCTGTACTGGCATGCTTTAAGCCAGATTAATATTTCCCAAAATCTGTTCCATGAAAAAGGGGTTTCAAGGTTAGAAAACTTTTGGAAAGTTTTCATAATGGATCTGTCTTTAGGAAAATCTCCATTTTAGTATGTTAATACTCACTGGGACATTAATATATTTTTTAAAAATCTTAGAAATTTCATAGTAAATAAAGCTGTTTAACTTTGTTCTTAGTTTAACACTTAAAAAAGTACCTAAATATTTATTCTGTAGACTGTACTTCAAAAATAATTTGGTTACACGCTTTCTAGAATGGAAAATTGGAGTTTTTTAGATTTTAGGAAAAATAAACTTCATCCCAGATAAGTCAATATATTGCAGATTCTGGATGAATGAAATAAAAATAAAAGAGTCTTAAAGGGAAATTCCATGACAGCAATATTTGCAGGACTGGAGTTCAGCTGACATGGACAAAAGATCTTCTGCCTTCAGTTTACTACAATCGCTATACCTCCACAAATGGCATGAAACGGAGGTTTCAAGCAGTGATCTCAAGTGATTGTTGTTATGAGCTGAAATACTATATATTGAACTGACTGTTCCATGACATGATTGTTCTGCAGTCAGGCAGACCTAGCAAATATGTTGCATTTCCTGTATTTGTGCTGGAAGTTAACTAGTGCTGGCACCAAAGACAAATTATATGAAAAGTAAAATCAGATGGAAGCAGCATTTCAACTGGTAAATAAAACAATTTTCTTTTCAGAGAATTCCCAGTGGCTAATTGTAAATTGCAAATAGTTTGTTTCCTCATTAAGCAAATAACAACTAATTTACATTTATTCCTGTTGGCTTTCCCTCTTCTCTTGCTTTTCCTCTGACTTCTTCATCTATTTAATGACTTTGGAAATAATGATTAAAATTCACTGTGATTATGCTCCACATCTGTATATCTGTTTCTTCCTTTGCCCTTAAGCTATTTTTTTCCTGTTTGAAATATATTTCCCCTTAAGATTCTATGCTAAATCCCTTCTCCTGCCTTCTACTTCTCTCTCTTATGTCATTCTTCTGTCCCTCTCAATCCCCATGCTTCTTTCTCCTCTTCATCATAAAGATATGGTTGACCCTTTTCCGGAATGGTGATACCTTTAATGCGTCATGGAACTGTGGGGTATATAAGAATAATGTGGGACATAGTCAGGACCACAAAATCAAGCTGAACACCAATAAGAAGTGTGGAGGAAGTAGTCTGAGCCTTAAACTTTCCCTGTGAGCTCCCATTTGCCGTAGAACATACCCTCTAGAGCTCTCAATTAGATCTTGCTTGAGGAAATCAGATGTGCTTTTTGTTCACTATCACCCAATGCTCACTGGCCGTCGACTCAACCAGACTCTGTTTCTATCAGTTATTGTCTATCAATTGATTTCTGTTAATTATGCAGAGTTTGAGAGGCAGAGATCCACTCAATGCACCATTGATCACCTCTGTACACAAATCTCAAAGCTGTGTCTTCATCCATGACCACTAAACTTTAGTCTAAACTGTCTTTGGACATGTTCTCATGATTGTGCCAATAGTGTCTCAAATGCACTATTTCCAAACTTTAACTGAATATTCATAATACTTATAGTGCAGCACTTGGCATATTATAGGCACTCAAAAAATGTCTAGTTCTCTTTCTTCTTATATCAAGCCTGCTTGTTATCAGGATTCTATTTTTTGGTGAATGTCAATGACAGTGGGAAATTCAGCATCTTTTTTCTAGTTAATCTTTTTCTCCCCATTTTTTTCTTTCAACAAATATTGAACTATCTCCTATGTTTTTTAAGAAACTGTTTTGGGTTCCAAAATAATTATGAGGACACAGTTATGCTCTCCATAAATTTTCAGTTTAGTGGAGAGCCTGACAGAGAAACGAGTAATATGGTGACAAATATAGAGGTAAGTGGAGGTCATATGGGAGCACAGAAGAGGACACTAATCCAGGTTTAGGGAGTCTCAGAAGATCCTCCAGAGGAGAGGACAAGTAACTTGATATGAACTATGAATAAGAATTATCTCAGAGAAAGTGAAGGCAGTGAATGGTTACAGGAAGATCTCTTAGGAATTGGAAGCAAATGTGTGAAGCGAATATACATCATGCTGCTTTAAGAGGGGCAGAGGATGAGGAGAGGAGTGCCCAGGTCAACAAGGTCCTTTACCAAGTTAAAGGGCACACATTCCTAGGGCAGAGTGTCAGTGAGTGGGTTGGTGTTGGGCAGGGCTGGGTGACGGCTTCTGTCCAACGGGCTTTGAGAGAGAATGACGTGAAAAGCCATTGATTGTACTACTTCCCAGTCTTTCTTTCTCTGCCATATCAGGGAAGGAGTGGCTCTGTCAGGGGTTGCAGCTGCAGGAAAGTACAGACCCCACTAGCCTGTATTCTTGAGTCACCATACGAATATCAGTTACCCTGGAGGGTTGTTCTGACCAGGAGCAGACAGCCCTCATGAGATTTGGGTGACATTTGTTACTATGGAAGAATATTGGCTATCTTGATTGGTATTCATTCATAGAAAATCTTTCCTATGCTCAGTTGGAAGTTGCCACCCCCTTCTCAAACATCATCACATAATTAATAGCAATTATCACAACATAAAACTATCTTTCACATGTCTATTGTTTGTTGTCTGTATTTCTTTTGTAGAATATGAACTCTGGGAAGCAATGACCTGTTTCTCTTGTTCACCTCTCTATTCCAGAGTCTAGGTCAATGCCTGGTACATAAAATGAAATGTGCCATTTTGAACTGAGGACAGTTTTGCTGAAAAAGTGAGCAAAGGGGACAGGACTCACTCAACCATTTTGTGAACTGCTTACATAAAGAAAAATTTCATCTTACTTCTTTTATATTATGCACATTGGAAGGAGAAAGTGCAAGATATCATACAGATGATTTTAGTCAGAGAAAGAAAGGGCTGAGCACCTATTTGGGAGTAAAGATAACAATAAGAGAGCCCAGAATTCAATTAACTTGAACCATTGCTGTTGTCACTACTGATATCACACCGTGTGATAGTAATAACTTATGTTGGCAGATTTGGGGACTTCTGGTGTTTTATGGTTTGTGTGCGCATCTCTCAGATGGCACTTTTGTTATTTGTTTTACACAAGTACATTTTCATTTCTGATCTCTGTTACTGCTAGGACTTCTTTCCCTATTGCTCTTATTGATTTTTCCAAATTAAGATATAAAGTTACCATGACAGATAGCAATGCCTTATATCTGGAGACTAGTTGATGCTAAATAAAGAAATGTCCTAGTTTTTGACTCATGAACCATGAATTTTGGAGCAAAATATGAGGTCTAAGCAAAACAAATTAGTGGCATGTCAGTGACCACCAAGACAATATGATGAATGCTCACTGAAACAAAGAATCTATAGGAAATATTACAATTTAGCCATAAAGATCTAGCAAACTTACAGTTCTCTTATTGGCATAGTTTCAGGGACTACAAAGTATTTTGCTAGATTTCCTTGCTGAACTTGAATTTTTGCTGGTAATAAATTATTGAGTCATTTAGAATTTGGTTTGAGTTCTGTCTCTTTCATTTGCCTGTGTGACCATGGTCAACTTTCTGAATTTTATCATTGCCCAGAGTTGTAAATAGGGACTAATAAGTTGTTACCTAAGTACTTGGTGGTGTTTATGTGCAGCATTTTATAGTACTTTATGAGTCTGTATCCTCCAGTCATCTTGGTTCTAAAGACCTGAGGGGAAAGTTTACTAATTTTTCTGGACCTTGAGTAGCAATTTTAGAAAATTAATCTATTCACCACCTTCATGATGGTATAGTATAAAAGTTCAGAACACTAGCTGAGGAGTTAGGCTGCCTGGGTTTGAATCCTTAATAGCTTATTATTAGCTATGCAAATTCATTAGCCATATGTAAGTCACATAAGTTCTTTTGTAGCCTCACCTGTAAAATGAGAATATCACTAATGCCGATTTCCTCAAGTTGTTATGAAGATTAAATGAGGAGAAAGCATATAAATCAAGTTCTCAGCACAGCACAGGGCATATTGTAAATGTTCACACATATGTATGATATTCTTTCAAGCTTGGCAGGAAGCAGGAGGGTGATTAAGGTGCACAGAGAGGAAGGATGGTGCCCCCTGCCATTTGTATTTTCATTTTCTCCTCACTTGCTCATCGCTACCTCGGGCAGCTGCTCAGGAAGCCTCAGCAGAGATTACCGGAAATGCCATATAGATCTGGAAATGAATTCAGAAAAATCAGAGTGCGGCTTTTGTGTGTCAGTAAACGTGAACACAACACTGCTATTGTCTGCATAGAAATAGGTAATGTCACCTAGGTTCCCCAGTAGTTAAATTATGAATTAAAAGGACTGTTGAACATACTTTTTACAAAATGGAAAAGAACTTCATATAAGATCTAGCAGAGCTCCAATTTAAATACCCAACTCTACTAATGTGCTTCTAAATATAGCTTGGTTTCTTGCAATCTGCATGGCTCATCTTCCAGCATGAAGATTAGCATGTGCATATAGCCATAAAATTGGCAGATATTTAATTTATAGCAACTGGGTTTTTTAAATTTAAATGTTAGATTTAATAGGCTAGATAAAATGTACCAATTATGTATGAAAAAATTAATTGAGTCTGTTGTAATTCATTCAAATAATGCTCACAATACAGGATAAATGGGAAGTAAATCTTTAAAAATCTCCCATTTTCCTGCTTTAGTAGTTGCACAGTTCTTCAGAGCAATCCGTTTTATCGTACTGTTCTTATTTAACGGACATACCTATTTAAGCACCTCATGTAGAAGATACCATAGAAAATAATAAAAACCTAAGTTATGATGGATTTTGAAACCTACTATATTTGGTTCTTTATTTAAGTACCAGAAAAGTGTGATCAATTAATTCCCTAAACCAAACTTAATGGGGTACTTCTTAATTCAGACCAATCTTGCTAGACTTTGGCTTCTCCCCTATTTGATAGGCAAAAAAACAAACTCACTTCTTAAAACTGCTATAGCAGATGTTTTGGTGTCCCATGTCCCATCCCCTCAGGCAGTCTGTGAGTTCACATTGGGGTGGGAAGCACTGCTCCCCAATTTCTTGGTGCCTGGTATACACACTTTTTCCCAAATATTCAGTCAAACACTAATCCAGATGCTGTTGTGAAGGGATTTTGCAGGTGCGGCTAAAGTCCTAATCAGTTAACCTTATAATAAGGATATTTTCTAACTTCATCACATGAACCTTTTAAAGACAGAGTTTTCTCTGTTGGTGGCAGAAAAGGAAGTCAGGGAGATGTGTTCCTACTGGCCTAGAAGAAAGCAAACATCCATTTTATGAGTGCATAGGCACTGTCCCCATAAGCAAAGAAATGTGGGCAGGCTCTAGGTGCCAAATCAGTCTCCAGCTGGCAGCTGGCAAGAGAAAGGGACGTCAGTCCTACAACCACAAGGCTGTGGATTCTGCTAATAATCAGTGAGCCTGTAAGGAGACCCTGAGTCCAGATGAGAATCATAGCTTATCTACTAGCCTTTAGATAAGCTAGGTAAAAAGCAAGCAGATCTTACTTCCTCTTTTAATTTTCTTTTCATTCTCACAATACAGATTTTTTTTTTTTTAGAGTTTCAAAAATCTTGGGCCATTCAGTAGCTTGGACGACATTATTTTTGAGCAATAGATATCATGCAGTTAATTTGGGGTTTTCTTTTTTATGATTTAATTATGTCTTCCAAAGACCATGATTTAAATGCTTCATTTAAAAGACATTTCATGTTTCTATACAGGTCAATTTTTTGTTACCTAGTCTACCAATTCTCTGATTGTTAAAAGTTCTCTCAATAGATTGAAGCAGTATATAATTAGTGGGAAGTTACAACATTTCTGTTGTCGGTAGTCTATTTTATGAATAATTTTTGCAGTTTGACTTACTAATATTTACTCAATCACTTTTAAGAAATTAGTTCTGGGAGATTTCCATTTGGAAGAGTGAGATTCTTTAGAACTGTTATTCCTGGGCCTTAAATTCTCTACATTCTGAAGCTCTGTCATTGTTTCCAAAGGAAACCTGGCTGACTGTATTTTGTGAAAGTGGCCTAATGGAACTCATGAAATCCCTTTGGGAAAATTAGACAGCCTCTGGAAGGTCATTTCTGTTTTTACATTATATTCTCTGAATTTCTTTTGCTTAGTTCTTTGCTGGGAGGTTTTTTAACTTTTGACAGTCATTTCCTGCTGCTTTTTCGAGTCTCAAAGAGAGTCCTCTGTTTGAGGTGTCCTAGTTGGTTGTTACAGAAAAGGTTTTTTATGTTACAATTGGAAGATTATGACTTCAGGCAGGTGAAAATAGCAAAGGAAATATAATTCAAACCAAAATCTTTAGTGGGGAAAAATACAAGAAAATATGTAGAATTGGTCCCAAGTTTTCAGTTATGTTTCTCTTTGAGCCATCATCATTCTTCTAAGACATAAAAAAAATACATACATATATGGTTTAAGATGGACTTTCTTATCTCTACTATGATATTTTTATTTTTAGAGATTCTGATTATTTTTTCTCAACTACTTTTTCATGATTTAACCTTCACTAGTGCTATCAAAATAGCTAATTTTGAAGATGCTGTTCTATGTTTTTTGCTTTTTAAAGAAATGAATCAATCCATAGCTATTCATACCCATACTTGCCCTAGACAGTTGAAGATTGAATTTTGGAAAATTTTGTGATTGGTCTAAGTGGCAGTTCCCATTCACACATTTATAATAAGGCAGTGTTGTGTAAAGCCAGAACTACATGTGACTAAAGTGTTCCCAGGTAGCTAGCAGTCACCTGCCTTGTGACTGGCTGATCCTGTACCCTAAGTGGCCCCGGTCAGGGCCTGCACTGTGATCGCTTAATCCTGCCTGGCACTAATCAATGAATCATGTGCATCCTCAAGTCCTTTGTTTTTTACCAAGGGATCATTTTCCCATGATTTGTGATCAATTTGGCTGCCTAAATCATTTCACCTATAGGATTTCTCCTCTTCCTTTTGTGGTCTTATATGTGTCTTCATGCTCATACAAACTTTTCATGTAGCTAGATTCCCATATACAATCCAACATATCTCATTGTGGTCATTAATCAGTGTACTTATTTAAAAAAAGCCTATTTTATTATTCTGAACAATAGACATTTGCATGAAATCTATTGAAGACAGAGAAAATAAACTTCATGTCTTCCTACAGACAGTAATTACCAAATTACTGAGTAGGTAGTAGTGTGAGAGTCACAGAAGTGAACAGGAGGGAAAAGGTCAAACTTAATCTGAGAATTAAAAAGAGCATCATTAACCCTGAAATATAGATCACCATGTCAAAATAGGGTAAAATTTTAAGGGATCCCCAATTCCTGAGAGAGCCACATTTCAAAGGGTAAATGTTAGAGGCCCTTCCCTTTGGAAGGTTAGATTTAGGTTGGGAGATATTTCAAAAGAGTCCAGAAATTTAGTTATAATATGTACTCTTCTCATTGTCATCTTTTTCCCCCAAAAGGGCATTATCTACAAAAATGGCTTAACACAAATAAGTTTCACACTTCTAGACCAGGCTATTTCAATATCTTGACATTTCTTTTAAAATTTGTAGCCATAATTACTACTTTGTCAGCTAAGAAATTAACTAGGAAAAGTTTAAGTACTAAGTTTTCTCTGGCAGGGGAAGATTAATATGCACTTTGCTAATAACTACATTTAGTAGGATGGATCTCTTCAGTAGTCCTATTTGTCTATTGTGCAAATTCACTATTACATTTCCCAATTATCCCAGACAGTGCTACTGTTGTTTTTCTTCTCTAGAGGGCTTAATGTTTTAATACTTGACATTAATTATATTGTAAATTCCTCAATAAAAGGAATCTGAAAATAACATTTTCTTATATAGGAACAGCAACAGAATCTGGGGTCTCAGTGAACATCTCTTTCCTAGCCCAAACCAGCTCTCTTACCATAGTTTTGAAAAACATATTTCTTCCCTCTCTTGTTAAGCACATGGAAAGCTATCCATATGATTCGACAAATATGTACTAAGCATTTGCTGTACACATACAGTGTTAAGTTTGGGGGATTCAAATAAGACATGGTAGGTGTCTTCAGTTAGCTCATAAGGGAGAAGGGAAAGGCAAACAACTAAGCTCAGTGGACTCTGGTAGAGTTCGACAGAATGCCTTTGAAGCTCAGAGAAGTGGGCATTTATTTCTGTTTGTAATATTTCCACTTAACCTTCATGGAGAAGATTATATTTTTAGCTGGTCATTGAAGGATGAGTATGATTTAGCCAGATGGAAAAAAGAGGAAAGGATTTTCCAGCCAGAGACAACAATATAAGTAAAGCAGGTATAAGAAGAGGGGCACATGGCAGGGGAGAGCTGTATTAGAGGAGCCCATTTCCATCCCTGCTAACATTCTTATGTCCCCCTCAGGATAAACAGAGTAGGCAAATAATTTTTGAAAGCACTATTAAGACAGTTCTGAAATGAATTGTATCCCAGCTCCTTCCCCATCCAGACACCAAACTGATAACCAGTTTTGCAATGTGAAGTGCAGGAACTTTGAAGTCATACAGATCCATTACTTACTAGTTGTATAACCTTGAGAAATCTCAATTTTGTGCCACAGTGTTCTAAACTATAAAATGGGGATAGCTGAACTTTACAGGGTTATTGTGAAGGTATAATTTGCAGGCATATGTAAAAATCTTGGGACATTATAGGTATTCTGTACGTGTTAGTTTCAGTATCCTTTTCTGTCCTTCAACTGCTGTGCAAAGCACAGGGGTATGAAAGTGTACACTTGGTTGCAAAACACTGGTCAGACGGCTACACTGTAATGTAGATAGGTTTAGAGGTTGGAGTGTAAAGCTGGACATTTATATTAGGCTAATGAAGGGTCTTATTTTCATATAAGTTCAGGTTGTTAGTGTGTTGTAGAGTTTATCAGTTATTAGTTGTTGTGTAACAATCCCCATATTTCATGACTTATAATAGTAACCATTCATTAATACAAGCCAAACAGTTTGCTGACTGGTAATACTGACCTGAGACAGGCATGGCTGAACTTAGCTAGACTTACTTACTGGTCTGCAGTTGGCTGGATAGGGTGTCTAGTGATTATTAGGTGCGGTGGTGGAGGTTATTGGGCCAAGTGTCTCTCATCATCCAGTAGGGCAGCTTAGGCTTGTTCACAGTGTGGCAGGTTCTGAAGTCTTGTGGAAATGCTTATACAAATTCATATGAGCAGTATCTTACTCTTAGTAAGACCAGTAACATCACCATTGCAAAAAGGCCTGGCTATAGGGAATAGTGCAGAATTGTGGTCCTTTTTTTTTTTTTTTGCAATTTACAATAGAAGCTGTTTAAATGTTTTTTAATGAATGGTAGGATCAAATTTGTGTTTAATTACTCTAACAGCAATGGGAAAAGCAGTAAGAAGATAGAGCAGACAAAAAGCAGGAAGAGCTGTAAGAAGACTCTTAACTGTCCTGGAGAAAACAATCAGGTGAACATTCAGGTCTAGGGAAAGACTGGGCCTGAATGGGCCTGGGAAGGGTTTCCAGAGTATGTTTTTTTCTGGTAGTTTGGGAAAACATAGTGTCATAAGAGTTGTGTTGTGAGAAGTTGATGGGAGAGAAAATAAAGAGTTTTATAAAAATTGTCATGAGTTTTATCCTGACCATCATGGTGTTCAAGGAACATTAGTGAAAATGTCATGTGCCAGGTATCTTCCCTTTGCCCTTTCACATTCACTCTTGATCCTTCTCTACCCTGTTCTTTGCTGCACAAGGCTGCTCTATGACAGATCACCTCCATGGACCCTCTTGTCCATTGGTTTCTGTTTCGGCAATAAGAGCCTAGTGGGACATCAGAAAGAGCGAGGAAAGTGACACTGGAGTTTGTATTCCCACAGTTGACAAGCTAGCCAGCCAGGCATGTAGCACGAAAAGAAAGATCATCATTATATACATTCTTGTTGGGAATTACTCTTATTTCTAACTTTGTAGCTTTTATTGTTGACGATCTGGTTATTATTTGTCCATGTTTTAAAAGTGTAAATCATCATATTTAATCTTTACAACAACCTTTATGTGGAAGGTAATATTGTTTTTATTTTACAGATGTGAAAAATAAAAAGTTCAGAGACTGATTAAGTGAGTTATCTACCACCCAAGATTTTATTTTCTCCCAAGCTTTTTTAAAACCATTTTAGAAGAGAATAAATTTTTGTATCTAAAATTAATTTTGAATCCCTGTAAACGCTAGTGGAAATGCTTATACAAATTCATATGAGTGGTATCTTACTCTTAGTAAGACCAGTAACATCACCATTGCAAAAAAGCCTACAGAGAAAGAATGGTCAGTGTTGAATTTTATTTCCTAGGCTTTATTCAAATGAATTAAGGTTAAAATTATTCTTTTAACCTCTTACCATTCTTAAAAGGAATTTTAGGTAGGTAAATGAGTTGAGATAGTAGCAAGCTATCTCATTTTCTTAAAAAACAGTAGTAATGATTTTCCATTTTCCTTCTTGACTGCTTGTACATAGTAAGAGTCTAAGCCCACAAATCAAGCTATTTTTTCTTAACATCTGCAATAATAAACTTTCTCGTTTGGAAGAACTGTCTGGTGACATCTAATTTTCATAGATTTTCTGAAGTCTTGTGGAAATGCTTATAAAAATTCATATGAGCAGTATCTGAAAATATAAGAGTGCTATTTAAACACTGTAGTTCTATATGTAGTTTATGACAAATTTAAAAACAGACATGTTTTACAGGTCCCTTTTTCATATATGACATCTATTTGCTTCAGTATATAACTTATAATGTCATCTATATCTTTATCTTTCCTAATAAATATTTCAATCTTTATTTAAAACTTTTCTTTTTGCCATTCTGGACTTGTACATGCCATTAACATTTGGGAAGCTCAAGAGGTAAATTGAGAACAGCTGTGGAATGATTAATATTGATGTCTTGGGTGCAATGTTCTGTCAGCCTTGTGAGTGACAGTAAATCAGCTGAAAACTGGGTCTGAGCTGTATATTTTCCTATCTTGTTACATTATCATAGGATAAGACTGACTAAAATGGACATCTCTCCTCCAGCTCTCTAAAAACTGCCAACTCTCCTGTATATAAACTACATTTCAGTGCATATTTATATAGTTAGTTTGATATGAAATATATATTAATTTACCTATTTTGAGATTACCTGGCATGGTAATTGGTTTGCAAATGACTTCTAATTGTCTCATCCAAGATGGAAGGTGAGTAGTTTGTTTTTCAAATTCAGGCATTTGATTACATTTCAACTGACTCTGTTTCTAAATGGAAGTGATATTCGAAATGGGACCTCACCATTTTCAAAACAAAATGTCTTCTTTAGACTAGGATCAGTGCCTGTGTGGGTGCTAGAAGCAATGCCAATGGAGGTTCTGGTATCACAGAGGAAGGTTCAATCTTGACTTTCATTGAAAGTTATTCTTAAAGAGTTTTCACCAAGCAATTGAGTTTTATAATGTTTCATTTATGTAGAATTATTGGGCTCTTAATGCTATTAGCATTCAAATCATTACTCCTTGTCTTGCTAATTCCAGAACTTTGGGGGTAATCCTCTATTATAGGGTATTTATCTAAGATTGTTATAAGCTGACAACTTCTGGATATTGGAGGAGAAATAACTGGAAGACAAATTTTCCTACCAGAAATTGGTCCTTAGTTTATTTGGTGCCCAATCAGATCTTCTAATATCTTACACATGATATGTTCCAGGAATCATGTTCTGTATTCCCATGTATTAGGACTAGATATAAAGTCTATGCACTCTATAGCAGTTCCACACAAATCTGCAAGTTTTCATAGTGAAGCTATTGCTATACTACATTAGAAAAACACTTCCAGTTCTCTAGCATTTAGATTTTTGATGTTCCCATACTGATTGTTATAGAATCTCATGAGATAGAGACATTTCTCTTTCACTATATATAGATGGGGGAAATAATTCAGTGCTGTTATGGACTGAGTGTTTGTATCCCCCATTCAAATGCATACGTTGAAGTCTTAATTCTCAGTGTGATGATACTAGAAGGTGGTGGCCGTTAGGACATGATTAGGTCATGAAGGTGTAGCCCTCATGAATGGGATTACTGCTCTTGTCTGGAGGATACAGTGAGAAGTCAGCAGTCTGCAGTCCAAAGGAGGGCTCTCACCAGACCTCAGTCATGCTGGTGCCCTGATCTCAGATTTACATACAACATCCAGAAATGTGAGAAATAAGTTTCTGTTGTTTATAAGTCACTCAGTTTATGGTATTCTGTTAAAGCAGTCTGAATGGACTAAGATGAAATTGGTGCCTAGAAACAGAAATGCTTCTGTAACAAATAGCTACAAATGTGGAAGCAGCTTTGGAACTGGGTGATGGGTAAAGGCTGGAAGCATTTTTGAAGTATATGCCAGAAAAAGTCTGAATTGCCATGAACATATTTTTAAAGGCGATTCCAGTGAAAGGGGTCAAAAAGGAAAAAGGAGAGCTGTAGAGAAAGCTTCCATCTTCTTAGAGATTACCTAAGTAACCATGAACAGAAAGTAAAGACCATTTTAATGAAATCTCAGAAAAAAATGAGGGACATATTATTGGAAACTGGAGGAAAGATGTAACTCCAGGGGGAAAATATGTTCCCAGCCAGGGCAAATAACCTTTGAAGCCAAAATCAGTCAAAGGGAGAAATAAAGGGGGAGAAAGCTGTTTATTGCATACAAGCAGTCTTCCACTTCTGCTCACCCATGTCTCTCACAACCCATCTGCAAAAATGGACCTCACCAAACCTACCCGGTCCACATACACCCTCACTCCCCCCACCCTTGTAATCACCAATTGATAAGGAGATGGACTACTTCTCTACACCCCTTGGAAACACCTGTTGATATGGAGAGGCACTAATGCCAGGTGAGAGATTCTGGAAATATTGCAGTTTTACCCACAAAAGGTAATCCTGTTATAAAGTGGCAAAGGACTTGGCTGAATTGTATTCATGTTTTAGTGTTTTGTGGAAGGTAGAAGTTACAAGCGATGAAACTGAATATTCAACAACAGAGATTTCTAATTGTTGAAGGAACAGCTTGGTTTTTCTTGACTGCTTACAGTAAAATACAAGAGGAGAGAAATGAACTGAAGATGAAATTCTTAAGAAAAAAGGAACCTGATCCTTAATTTGAAAATTCTTAGCCTTTCCATATTATAAAAATGAGAAAGCTGTTAGAAGAGAGCACTAAGTGTTACACAACAGCCATTAGATAAGATTAGTGTAGGTGTGAACCATGGAGAGACCACAAGTTAAGCCTACCCCCAAATCCCCCCCACCCTACCCTTTGCCCCTTCTCAAAAGCCTTAAAGGACAGAATCGTCAGCCTGTCAGCCTGCCTTCTCTGAGGACACCTGCACTTTCCTTTTTTTAAGTGTGTACTTTTAAATAAAGCTTTCTCACTGCTCAAATTACTGTGTTTTGTCTCTTTGCTATTTCATTCTATTTCCAAGTCTTCCTTCTGTATCTGCTTTACTCCTGGTAAGTAGGGAGGGGCTGCTGAGAGCTCAGATTTGGGTCTGCAAGTTCCCATTGTCTGGGTGACCTGGATGGAACAGCAGCTGCAGGAGCCTGCCTGAAAATCTCCTTTCTTTGGGAAATTTTCAGAACATAATCTCACTCTATCCCATGCTCAGCAGCTCCCCCAAATCCTGGAGTGGTAGGTGCTAGACCCCATGCCATGCAGATCCAAGCAGACACAGGAAGCCAGATGACCCTGACTTTAAGGGTTGGCAAGGGAATCTGCCCTAGGCTGAGAACTTTCCCTCTTTCCCTCTGCACTTTCCTGTTACCTGCTGCCTGCAAAGCAGCGGCCATTCCCTGCTGCTCCTGCTTTAATGAATTCCTTCCTTACCTATACTAATCTTACCTGCACCAGAATTCTTTCTCAGAGTCAAGAACCCTCCCCCATCCAGGTTGAGGTTTCACCTGGTGTGCAGGGAGAGACCTCCCCAGATGCAGCTGCCTGGCAACATTAATTCCTCAAGTACTAAAAAAAAGAAAGTTATATTTCACACTAATAGTCATTCTATGTATTCCCAAGTGCCACAAAAGTTCAGGTGGATTAAAGATGGAATAAAATGCAGAGCTTCTGGGTCTTAAGGTCTGATATTCAGAGTGACTTTAGCATTCACCTTGACTTTCAGTTTACTCTGAGGTAAGTATGAATAGCCCACAGCCCTTAGATGACTCTAGCTGGCCTAACTTCAAAGTAGTGTTTTGAGTTACTTTTAAAGGCAGACTTTCAACTCATTTAAAGTATTGTTCAGAGTGGGAAATGCCTTCAGAACAAGCTCCTGAATAGAGGTAGCCATGAGACAGTGTGTGGACCAGGTTTGGGGAGGGGATGCTGCTTTGAGGAAGAGTAGGGTTGCCCTTGCCCTAGGGTTGTTACAGGTCCACAGCTGGGTCAAGAGCCTCCAGGGCACTGAGCAGCTGTGTCCTGGGAGGATATGGTGGGCTTGGTGATATTCTGGGTTTTGTTAATGAAATATGGTTTTTAGACTTTCAAGGGATGAACTATCTAAATGTGTATGTGTATGTTTAATAACTTTCTTTGTATTTAAAAAGTCTAAAGTATGAATCACATCTTGAGATCTACTTAGGGTTACATGGTGAATTAGAATTTTGCTTTGGATTTATGTGCCCTTACTTAAGAAATGATTCTGACTATATTCCTGACTTGTTAACAACCTTTAAGAGAAAAAAAAAACAACCTTTAGGAAAGATCTCAAGTTATTAGGGAGGTTGAGCAGCTTTTCTTATGTTTATTAGTCATTTGATCCAAATTTGGGTTTTTATATTTTGTTGAGGTTTTCCAGTAGATTGTTCTTAGAACAGAATGGAGCCCGGGAAATCACTAAGGAAAAAATGGAGGGGTTGTGCCCTGGGGACATTAAAAGAGAAAAAAGGTGGGAAATGTTCCCAGGCCTAATGTCCAGTCACTCTTCTGGAGCCACCACCACACCCTAAGGGCTAGATTATGATCCCTCCCCTTTTTCTCCTCCAGATCCTAACTCCTTTTCCTCCTCCAGAATAATTTATTTTAATCAGGCCTTTCTTCCCAGTTATCCTACCTAGAGAGATGCCATCAAAAAGAATAGAAGAAATTCAAGCCTGGAGCCTGACCCTCTTTGGGACAGAGGAAAATCTGAGGGCAAAGTATAGACCATGAATATCATTTTAATAAAACAATAAATTTCATGCAATAAAGAAAATGAAAATTGAGCAGCTATTGTCATTTGAAATAGCTATCACTCATCAGTTGCATAAATTACCCTTCCCTGGCCCACCAGCTAGTCAAGAGATCCTACAACCAGGTGGGTATAAGTGAGAGTGCACATGTCGGGGTTTTTAGCATTCCCCGAGCCCTCTCCGAACCTGCGGAGAGGACGGGAAGGGGGAGACACGCCCCGGCAAGGCAGGATCAGGAAGGGTGAGTGCCAACTGTTCGCCCGAACACCAGCCTCCGAAACGCCGCTCGAGGCCAGAGACAAACAGACGCGACAGGGAGCTCAGTCAAAGCAGGAACTCGTTTATTGCAGAAACAGCAGAGTATATATAACATTCATGGGCCAATCAGCATAAAGGTCAAGCAGTCATAAGCTCTTCATGCAGGAAGGCACATAATGCAAGCAAACAGTGTCCACGAGCTGATCACATTCACGGAAGCCTCACGCCACCAATAGGGAGATCCCTGGAACACAGGTAGACTAATGTCATAGCCCGCCAAAATGCCTGGGCACCACCCCATGCTCATCCGGCGAGCGCCATCTTGGCAATGCATTTAAGGGCTACTTCTTAGATTAGAAGGCCCTACATGCACAGTAGGTTTTAGTCAGCTTTTAGCACAGAGACTGGCCCTAAGATTATACTGCATTGGAGACCAATCAATCATGTGCCTGCCCCCACTGTGCCTCCTTTCTTCCATCCTAAAATACAAGTATAAATATATGTCTTTGTGGAGTTCTTTTGAAAATGAAATGAGAAAATGTGTAAGAACTAAGATACCATATACATCAAAGGGCTGACAGTTTAGAAAGCTCTCTCCATGTTGTTTCAAATATTCCCGCACTGAAACATCTTAGTGATTAAAAAAAAAAAATAGAGTCAAATTTCTTAGTAACATTTTTCTATTCAGGAAAATTTATTTTCTAAATCAAAAAAAAATATTTTGAGATGGGATTCAGTAAGGTCATTCTCATTTATAATGAAAAAATTGAGGCCTTGAAATATTCAAATTTTTCTAAAACCTCATGCAAACTCAACTCTTAAGGAACCAAATGCCTAACTTTAATTAACTCATTCAAGAGGTTCACATTTGTTGACTATCTTCCATGTGCCAGGAATAATGCAAGGGGCTTGAGATAAAGTGGTGAGGAAAAAAGAAGTTACTATTTCTCTCCTAGATGGGCCGTAAGAGGAATGCAGGTACTGCTAAAACAATCTTGCCCACAAATGTAAAATAAATTCCTATTAAAGCCTTTACAAAAGAGATCTGGTTTGATTCAGGGAGAAAGTCCTTGAGAAAGCGAGATCCTTGATGTGCTATTTGTAGGTCAAGTAGAATGTTAACCAGATTAAATGAAGAAGGGAAGTTTTCTAGGCGAAAAAGAGCAGCACTGGACAATACTCCATATGCTGGAAGGGGTCAGGACATGTCTAAGGCACAGGTGAACGAGGCCGGAGTAGAGAAAGGGGTGAGTACATGGTATGAGATGAAGCTGGAATGGGGCAGAGTCAAATTTTTTCTTCATCTTGAAAGTAATAGAAAGCCATTGAATGTAAATAGGGAGGTGACACGATTCAAAATTTGAAAAGAGAGGCTAGATAATACAACAGGGGGAAAAAGGACATATAAAGATTGAAAGGAAAGAGAGAAAATGAGCCTTATTTACTAGTAATAATGATAAAGGCTTTATGTAGAATCAATAGACCAAGTATTGAAATAGGAGAGTTCAGAAAGTGTGCCAAATCAAAAGGGACATACAGAAATCAATAGATTTCATCTCTAACAGCAATAGCAAACTAGTAAGTCCAATGAAAATAAGATGTCATTTGAAATAACTCCAAAAACTATAATTAGGAACTTATTAAAGAATATCTCCATTAAAATGCAAGTCTTCATATCAACGGTATGCCTTGTTCACTGCTGTATCCTTAGTGCCTAGCACATTGCATGGAATATAGTAGATGTTCAATAAATATATGTTGAATGTTTGAAAGAATAAATAAATACACAAGAACTTTATGGGTAAGATATACATAAAAATGTCAGAATCAGTATAAATACATTTCTTGCTCATGGATACACAATAAAAAACAATGCCAGTTAGTCTTGGATAATTTTATAAATTCAAGGAACAAATCAATGAAAAATTCAGCAGTCTGTAAGTCCAGGGAGAGGAAATCCTGGAGCAAAATATCTAAAAACCTAAATCAGTCAAAGGGAGAAATAAAGTTTAAAACCCATTTATTGCAGTCCAGGGCCCTCTCTGCTTTTCTAAAGAAGCAAGGCAGAAAGCAAGCCAGCCTCTCCCTTTGAACTCTCAGGTTCAGACACACCCTTGGTTGCCCAGGTAATTACACATTGATATGGAGATGAACTTCTCTCCACCCATGAGGAATTATGCAAATCCACTAAAGCCATACTTCTCTCCACCCTTCAGCTTCTGTGGATTTGCATATATACTAAAGCCAGGCAAGATATTCTGGATAAATTACAATTTTACCCACACAGTCTTTCCACAGGAATTTGGAAAACCTGTACTTATACCTCAAAATAACATGCTCATGTTTCTTTTGCTTGATAATCAACTTTATCAATACAGTAGTTACAGACTTCCCACTATGAGTGGTTAGAATTTAACTCACTGAATCTACATTCCCTTCTCTCTCCTACTACAAATTTTGTTACTTATCGGAATTTTCAACAATATCTTTTTACTTCCATTTCTTGTTCCTTTAGCTTAATCACTGCAGATTCTCATTTATATAAATAATGTGACACTATTAGGCCTTTCTAGTGTCTCTTTACCTTCTCTTACCATCATATACATCTCTCATTGTCTCTGAGCTATAATTACTGTGGCATTGTTAAACTTAATTCCATTCTGTGATCAGGCTGTCTTCTCTGCTTTCTCTAAAGGTTTGTTGAAGTAAATTATAATCAGTCCTTAGAATAGTGCCTGGAATAGTAGCCAGTGAATGAATAAAAGTAAAAATCCAAAGATGATGTTTATATTTTTAATAATGTCGATATTGCTAAGGATTATATTTCCTTCATTATGAATCCAAAATAATGACTCCTCCTTTACTCAAAGGAGGATGTTCCCAGCAACAAAGTAAAATGGGTTATTTTTCCTACATGTCAAATGTTTGTGTAATCTCATGCCATATTTTATTTTCTTGTACACCTACTCCCATTAATTCCCCCCAAAATCTATCTATCTTTCTTTTTTATTGCTGATTAAAAAAATGAGTCTTTGCTCTGTCCTGAAGTTATATAGCCTCTCAAATCCAGTGCCATTGCATGGCATTTCCCTTCTTCTGGGAAACCTTTCTTCTCCCTATGCGGGTTGCTCTCAAACCCTGAGACTATTACTGGTGCTTCCTTCAGTGCTTCCTCAGTTGGAGCCTCCATTTCCTGAATTGCTTACTTTTCTCCCTTGTTTTGTTAAAAGTATAACCTCAAGAATGGGTGTGTGGGAGGTAGACTTTCTGAATTCTGATATGTAAAGAAAAATTTAATCTACCTATTGGTAAAGCTGGATCAGTTGGAATCTTTGATTCTGGCCAATTTCTTTCTATAGTGAGGGAGTTTGGGAGTGGGAGAGTTGGGGGTGTGGGGTATAAAAGAGAAGCCTGGAGATAGTGGAGAAAGTCCCCTTCCCAGCATCAATAATTGTAATTTATTGGTGTCAAATCCTCTGCCCTGCCCATCATCCTATCCCTCACAGTTCCATATCAATTATATCATAGTTCCTAGAAGTAGATTTTCAGTTGTAACATTGATTAGAACTGATGACATTACTAGGCTGTGAAAGTGGAGATAGAGCCATGCTGGTAATACATTTGCATGCCTCCTCTTCTGCAATTGTTTCATTTCTTCAAATACAATGTAGTTATTCGAGTGGTAAACTCTTAAAAAAAAATTCTGGAAAAGAAACGTGCCCTGTGATTTTTCACTTGACTTATGGGCTTGTAGACACTCATAAATGATGTCCACCTTCACTGGGAGCCAGCTCCTTAACAGTCCAAGTCAACCCTGACTTTTCTCTTGGCCTGTTTTTTCAGGTTCTCTCATCCCACTTAGGTTATTTTCTTTTACTCTATCACATTCTATTCTTGGGTCTTGAATTCAGTTCAGGTTTTGTCTTCTTTCTTGTACAATTTTGCTTTTTCTGTTCTGGCAGGATGTCCAATGACTAATTTGGGCAACCTCCCTCTTGGCCATATTGAGCCTCCTCCTTTGGGGTGGTCCCTGGCTTTCATACCATTCTTCCTAGAATGTGACATAAAATTGTGCCATAGTAATATGAAATTCTAGTGTTCAGTTGATGGTCGTAGTAGGTTTGAAGCAGCTTCTCAGTTAATATCCTTGCAAACCAAGTGGAATATATATATATAAATCTTTTACTTTTTACCCTGAAAATAAATGTCATCTTGAAAGGTGACAGCAAACACTTAGATGTAAGTCTGTTTTATTCTCAACTAATCTCATATCAATCCTCTTTCATTCATCTTTTGAAAAGACCTGACTGTAAGAGATTTAATGTAGCATTAAAATTTTTATTAAACAAGCTAGAAAATGATAATAGTTTTTTTTATTTCTTTTCCATTGTAATCGACTCTTAAACAATTCTTTTGTTTTTTTCCATAAACATGATGGAACTGAAAAGCTATAGTGCTTTATGGAGGGCAAGTTCTTTCTGGGGGACCATGAATCTAACAAGCCCGAATGAAAGTAAACCCCATATTTGCCTGTCCTTAAAATGCACTAGGCATGTGGGGTCCCCTTCATGAGAAGAAAAGCTTATTTTGAAAACATGAAATATGATGATAAACTACAGTAGGTTTCCTATTGAAATTTGCTTTTGAGCAAAATTACGGCATACTTCTTGATTTGCACAAATGGATTTATACTTACTTTTACAGAAAGTGATTTTTGCCTAGAAAAGGTGATATAGGCCTGATTTTTAAAAGCCTTTAAAAACTCGGTTGATGAAAATTTTAAGGCAAACAAAAAGATGTAAAGAAAGAAATTTTGCCTTCCGCGTGTATTCCACTAAGATTATGCAGCAGTATTGCCTTGTAGAGTAATTTGATACAAATTTTCCCTCATGTGGTTATGCTGCTAAGTGAACACAGTTTTTTTGTTGTTGTTAAAGTTTGTTTTCATTCTTTATGGACTACTTTTCCTTTTTATTTAATTCTACTTTTTGAATATGTAAATCATTTTCACGATTCCAAAGTCAAACAATATACAGGGTATATTGAAAGGAGTCAATTGTATCCTTTCTTTCTCCATTTTATCCTCCTATAAGTTGCCATTTTTTTGTTTTTCATTTATCCTTTTAGTGTTTTCTTTTTGCAAAATATAAACAAATGCACATATCTATTTGAATTTCCCTCCTTTCTTACACAGAAAAAAAGTAGTATATCTCTTTATCTACTTGCTTTATTCACGTATATCTTGACAATCACTTGAGGTAAAAAGTTAGAGATCTTCCTCCTATTTATGGCTGCACAGTACTTCATTTTAAGGACATACCTTAGCTTATTCAGTAGTCCCTATTTATAGGCAACCACATTATTGCCAATATTTTGTTTTGCTATTATAAATAATAATACAGTAAATAAGTTGGTGTGCATGAAATTTTGCCCATTTTCTGGTTAAGTAAGGAGAGTAGTGAAATTGCTGCTGTATACTGTTTACTCAGTTATATATGAAGGATTTCAAAGGGATGTTGATTTTAGACAATGCAACTGGCCATCCTAGGGCCTTTGGCTTGCATCTAATGTCTTTGAAGGGGCCTTTTTCTCTTTCAGTACAACCCTTACTATCCAAAAACTAGATGAAAAGGAATCTAAGGAAATTTTCAAATATATTTTTGAATAGTGATTTTGCCATACCCCCTGACTTTAGTCACACTTGCTCCAACCCCAAAAAGAAATCACTGCACTGAACTAGTGAGTAGTAGGTTGATGTCAGGAAAACCTGGTTATTACTGCTCTGAACCTCAGGGCTTCATTCCTTTTTTCTGCCTTATGAAATTTGGATGGTCAGGTCATTTAGGGGTGACCAGACCCAGAGCAAAACTTACAGACCCCACACTTACAAGAGGATAGCATGCACCAGAAAGTAAATTTAGTCCTTTCCAATAAGAGATAGTATTGCTATTGCTGCTAATAATATTAACTTAGGCCAATCAGTGTAGTCTTTCCTGTGAAAAAAGGCTTTTTGGGAAATTGCATTTAGCTTGTTAAGCAGCTAAGAGAACTTGTAGTCTCAGAACTGCAGGAAGAAGACCTCAGAGATAAACTTCTTAATGGGACCAGACCCTCTGTGTAAGAGGAACCACCCTCTTGAATCTGTAGACGGAATGCCCTCCTTTCTCTCTAAACCCTTTGCCTATATTACTATTTCCCTTCTACTTACGGTAATATCAAAGTTCACATACTTTTATTCCTCGTTAGCCTTAAAGGCTTCAGGCAAAATGATTGAGCCAAACAGACCTATAAAACCTCAATCAAAGAAAATAATTTGTTATTAGAAGGTGAGGTCCTTTCAACAAACATCATTTATTTTGGTGATAGCAAGAAATGAGTCCAAAGTTTTGAGCTCTAGAACTACCTAGGAAAACCAAGGAAAATATTGTGATTAAGGGAGAAAGTCTAAAAAAAAATCCTAATTAAACCCATGGAGGTTTGCTTGAGATTGGAACGAATCATTTAGAGGAATCTGAAAAAATTGCAGTAATTAATTTATGACTTCAGTGAAAAATTTGCCTTCATTCTTAAATAGTTGCTTGCATTTTTTTGTGGCTCATCTTTATTTATGATTATAACTGCAAAGAATCTATTTTGAATAGGTATAGAAAGACTCATTTGTTTGACTTGTTCTTTTCTACATTCTTCCTTTCCTCGCTTCCTCCCTTCCTTCCTTCTGTAAATATTTATTGAGTGATTATCATGTGCCATGCACTTTGCTGAGAATTGAATCTCTGTATATTTTTTCTTCCAGAAAAAATTCTTGTGTTTATTAACAAAAAAAACTATTACTTTCTAATCTTGTCAAAAGGGTATATACAAGATATAATGCTAAGCATGTGAAACACATAGTTATTTCATACATTTAACTAGTTTTAAACACACACATATCTACGTAGATAAGGATGATTCCAATATCAAATATAAAGGAAATGAATCTTTGCTGTAACTGAGCATGTATATCACCACTTTGGAAAATACCATGTTATTCATGAAAGGCTTGATCTCCTTTTTCACATTGTTTTCCTTTTCCAAAAATTCTGTGCTTCAGAATAGTGATTTAAAAAGAATATTTTGAAATGTGTTTGGCAATAAGACACAGAGTTTTTATCTGAAGTTCCTCATAAATAAATGATCTATTTTTCCCTAGCTTTTGAAAGAGCCAGTTCTATTTCACATAAACTTCTCAAAGTTATGTACCTCACCATCTGTGACATGAATGGGGAAAAAATATTACCTGTCCCTACACTTCCATAATTTTGTTTTGGCTTCTGATTGTGCACAATTTTGTGAAGCATCAGTTTAGTAATTTCCCATGGTAGGAGAACTAAGAGGGTGTTTTGATTTTTAGTTGGTAAAGAAGAAATGCTGTTAATTATATTTTTCTATTTAGAAAAGAGTCCTATTTGCTTTATTTAACTGCTATAATTCTTTGGTTATGTGAAGCCACCAGAGCACTAAATGCTTGTAAAAAGGAATTGAGTGGCAGTTAATTAATGCCTCATTTGAATTTTAACAACTATGTTAGCAGAAGGTGCATTAAATAGAAAGAGGTGCTTTAAATGAATGAAATGAGCAAGCTTCAGTGATTTTAGATGACAGGTAGGGTAAAATGTTTCACCAGTTTTTCTGTAATGTTTAGCAGCAATTTTCTATTCTTTTCAATAAATATTAATTGATTACCACCTTTACAGAAAGAGTTCAGCTGGGTGCTGCTGAGAAAAGATAGGAAAGATTAAGTCTCTTGAAGAAGCTTTTAACTGACCAGGGAGAAGAAGGAATTTCAAAAGTAACCATGGAACAGGACAGATTATCAAAGAATTACAAAGAGAATAAGGGAATCCCTGGATGAAGAGATTTTCCTGGGTGGGAAAATGAGAAAAGGTTTAAGGGTGGGACCCTGAAAGGCGAAGAGGATTTTACAAATTGGTATATGGAGATGGGTGTTCCTCCTAAAATTGTTGAAATGTAATTCAGCAAGTCAGTGAAGCATAAGAGCAAAATAGACATTTGAAAACAGGCAAGACTTGGGAAGTTTATCATCTATGCTATCTTCTGGAAAAAAAGTCATTCAAGACTTGTTTCCAGTCTTAGTAGAAAAACATTCAGTGTTTCTCCATTAAGTATAGTGTTAGCTGTATAATAAGTTTTTTTGCAGATTCTCTTTTTCTAGGTAAGGGAGTTCTCTTCCATTACTAGTGTGTTAAGAGGTCATGAATGGATGTTGAACTTTGTCAAGTGCTTTTTCAGTATCCATTTGAGATGATCAGATTGGTTTTTCTTCTTTGTAAACGAGATGGATTACATTGATTATTAAATGTTGCATCAGCCTTGCAGTCCCAAGATAAACCCTACTTGGTATTGAGGTGTTACTCTTATTACATGTTGCTGGGTTTCCCAATTATTCTCAATGCTTCCTATGTCATATATGTCCACATATGAACAGAACATGGTCAGTTTTTGTAAATGTTTCCTATGTGTTTGAAAAGCACATCTGTTTTGTTTAAGTTGGTGAAAATGTTCTCTATATGTCCACTAGATCAATTATTAGTCATTGATGAAATCCTCTATATTCATAGATATTTTGTCTATTTGTTTTATTAATTACTGAGATTGATTAAAATTTCCTACCAATGTGAATTTGTTTACATTTTCATATAGTTCTGTCAATTTTAGCTAGCACATTTTGAAGTCACCATGACTGTAAATAAAATTTCTATATTTAACTGGTGAATTGAACCATCATTCTAACATCCAACTTAACTCTAGAAATGCATTTATCCTTGGAGACCATTGTATCTAATATTTATGTAAGTAACACACCTTTCTTCTTTCAGAATTCTACATATTTGTTTTCTTTTTTTGAAGTTGTGCTTTCCTAGGTCTTTTGCATATCTACATACATTTTAGAATCAGCTTGACACTTTTACCTGGCTAGAATTTTGTATGTGATTGCATTGAATCTCTAGTCAATTTAGAGAAAATTGACATCTTAACAATAATGGATATTCTAATTAATGAATGTGATATATATATCTCTGCTTTTATTTAGATCTTTACTATCTCTCATTAATATGTTATAATTTTTAGCATCTAAAGGTCTTACATATAGTTTATTAAATTTTTCTTAGTGATTTAATATGGTTTATATGATTTTAACTGGCATTAAAAATTTCAATTTCCAAATTTTATAGTATATAGCAATACAGTTGATTTTTGTGTATTTACTGTATCATGTGACTTGTGTGGATTTCCATATATTATCATTATCTAGGAATAAAGTCAGTTTTACCCCTCTGATTACAATCTGTATGCCTTTTGTTTTTCTTGCCTTATTTCACTAGCTAAGCCCTTGAGAATAATTTTGAATAGAAGTGATGTGTGCATGCATCCTTGTCTTATTTCTGATTTTAAGATAAATATTCATTCTTTGATTATTAAGTATGAAGTTAGTTGTAGGTTTTTCACTGATGCCATAGTTTACTAAGGGTTTTTTTAGTTGAATGTGTGGTTGTTGAATTGTGTTGAATACTGAATATATTGAGATGATTATATGGTTTTTCTTTTTATTTTATTAGCATAGTGAATTACCTTGACAGGTTGTTTTTAACTGTTAAATTAATATTTAGCTCTGAGGGTATACCATACTTGGGTTAATATGTTGCTGAATTTTGAATTGCTATAATTTTGTAAGTGATTTTTGCTTCCCTTTCATGAAAGATACTGATTTGTGTATTCCTTTTCTTGTAATGTTTTATCTGCTTTGGCATCAGGATGTTGCTGGCCTTATGCAATGAGATGGAAACTTCTCCTCTTCTTTCTTAAAGATTTTATTTGCCATTTGTATTATTTCCTACTTCTTCTGTAGGCCTGGCATTTTCTTTGTAAGAAGCTTTTATAATTTTATTTTTTTTAATGCATATCAAGCTATTTAGGTATTTGTTTTCTCCCAAGTCAGTTTTGGTAATGTGTCTTTTAATTTGTCTGTTTTTTGCAAATTGCCAATATATTGTCATAAAATATTTCACAATGTTTTCTTATCCTTTTGATGACTGTAAAATCCTTGGTAATATGTCTGATATTGACAATTTCTCTTTATCTTTTTCTTGATCAGTCTTGCTAGATGTTCGTCAATTTTCAATGAATATTTTTAAAAATTAGTTTTCTGTCTAATGATTTCTTTATCTTTTATACATTTTCTCTTCATTGATTTCTGATCTTTATGTGTATTATTTTGTCTTCTGATTGTTTACATGCTGAGCCAGACTTCTAAGAAGCCCTGGCCTCTGGTGCCTTTGGAGTCCTTCATACAGTCTGCTGTCCACATGGGCAAACACTTGTGAGCTAGTGGGCATTCACATTATCATCTTTACTTGCTTTGGATGAGATTTTGTTTTCTTTTTCTCACTTATTAAGGTGAAAGCTTAAATAATGTATTTTGGACCTTCCTTGTTTTCTAATGTAATCACATAAAGCTAAGTTTTACTTTAAGCTCTGCTTTAGCAACATCCCACATTTGGATAAGTTAGTTTTTCAGTTTTTCTCTAATATGGGTAGAGTCTTATGAGTGAAATCTGAAGTGCCTTAAGATTCCGTGTATCCTCTAGCTGTTTCCAGGGCCATGATATGTAGGCTAGAGGTCTGTTGATAGGTTTCTTAGATTCTGGGATCTACATAAGAGCCTCTCTGTGGGTCTCTTAAATAGTTCCATGTCTGGCATTCTTTCTCTTGGAAAGAGATGAGGTTGGGGAAGTTGGTAGTCATTGCCCTTAACATTCATAGTACCTCTCTCTACAGCCTCTGTTCTCCTGTTCCCTGTTTCCTCTCTCCTGTTAGTGTCTTGTGAAACTCCTTCTTAGCTGCCCAGCTTTTCTTTCTTCTATGACCTTGGGTACTGGCTGGGTAGGTTGCCAAAGATTCCGTTATGCCGTATCTGTGAGCTGTATCCATCATTGCTACTCTTCATTTAGAGAGAATAAAAGTCATTGTTCTTAAGTCTACTACATCTAATATTAAAATAGCCTCTCTAGTTTTTGCATTGTATGTCTTTCTCTCTCTCTTTATATATATATATTTTTTTTAATTTATTCATGTCTTTATCTTTAAAGTGAATTTCTTGTGGTCTGTGCTTCCTGTTGTCTAATAATAGCTGTTGCAAGTATTCTGTCTCATATTTTAGTTGTTAACATTAGGAAGGTGAGTCTAGACTGTGTTATTTCATTATAGCCAGAGTAGAAACCCAGTTCATATCTTTTTGTTAATTCTTTGTCTACCCTTACATTTTACATGAGTTTTTTGATAACTTACATAAAATTCCTCATTTTAAAGAAATATATGTACATCTTCAGAGTAATTGTATCAAATTCTTAGAAGTCATCTGAACTATTACCTGTATGATTTGTTGTCCAACTGGCTGGAACTTGGCAATATAGGACCTTAGGACCTGTCAGAATCCCACCCAGCGGTATGTAGGGAACATTTCAGGAGAGTTGCCTCACTCAGATGCATGTCCCAGATCCCAGGTCTGTATCTAAAAAGAAAACCGAACCTGTCAGTGGAGTGGGACTAGGGCAACATGGTGACCAGAAGTCCTGAAGGTGTTTCTGGGTCACTAGATCTGCACTTGGAATTGTATCTCCGTCAAGTGTACCAGCCTCACAAGATGTATTATTACCTGCCCTTGTCAGATTAGAGATAGGGCTGGCATAGGCCTGAGTCTGCTAGTAACGCCTATGAAATCTGACAATATATTTAGTTTTAGAGATCAGGATCAGATAGTTGTGAGGATGCCAGAGCTGATGACTACACTTTAAAATCATTTAGTTGCTGAAAGTTTTGTTTGAATCAAATCCCCTGATATTTTTTTTCTGATCAACTTGTCAAACTTACCCTCTTTGCTCTGTATCTGAAAGTTCTAGTGTGTACAAAGGATACAGAATGAATGTGTAGATGGTTTATTTGTCAGAAACCTGCTGCCTTTTTTTTTCTTTTTTTCTTTAGTGCCAATTTGCTATGTATCCTAAGAATTGAACCTTCTTGGTTCCTGAGCCTGATCCATTACTCATGTGCTCTTACAGAGTCTCCGCTGTCTAGGATGACTTGATAGATTCCTTCCTGACAGAATGAATTATGCCATGTGGTTTATTCTCTCTTACTGTGTTGAGCTGATACTGGGGAAAAAACTGTTAATATTTTCAAAGCTTGTACCACAGAAAGATTGGGTGTTGAATACAAGATTAAATTCCACTGAACTTTTCCAAAGTGGTTGAGGTACAATAATATGGTCTAGAAAACATCTACAAATAAAATGTTGGGATTCATAATTCTGATAACTTCTGACATAAATGGAACTATATTGTAATTTCAAACTTTCTTATCAATATATATGTAACATTATATATTGCTTTTCAAGTTGAAAACGTAAGTATGCTGGGGGAAGCAGGAGAGAGAAATGTGTGTGTGAGTGTGTACATTTGTGTTTTGTGTGTGTACTTGTGTTTTGTGTGGACAGTTAAGATTACTACTTAAATATATGTATACATTGCACACGCACACATGCACATTGTTGTGGTTATACTTGAGGGCTTGAACTGGACTGGCTTGAGTTAGAATCCTGGCTCCATGACTTACTAACTGTGTGATCTTGGCTAGTTACTTGACCTTCCTCTGCCTCAGTTTCCTATCTAGAAAGTAGGAATAGTTGCCTTGTAAGTCATGATGAGGACTCAATGAATTACTGTTGTAAAGCACTTAGAAAGTTCATGGCACATAGTAAAAGTGCCATTACTAAATCACTAAAATAAACATTCTCAATTACCAAATAATTAGCTAAGAGAGTTGACAGCAGTTTCCTCTTTTTATTGGAAATTTTCCGTGGGGAATGTGTTGGGTCGGGGTACTGCTGATTTTTATTGTAAGACTCATAATACTATTAGGTTTTTAAAGCTATATGAATATGGCACTTGGACAAAAATAAATATTGAAACAACTAAAAATTATAAATGGAAACTACTATAACCTATGGAAATTGGTTAAAATTTCAAAAAAAATTACAAATGGAAACTACTATAAAAATATTTATATTGGAATTCATTGAGAGTCAGCATAAGGTTATGGAGAGAAGCTGTTTTTTTGACAGTAGATGGCTGGCTCAGTAAATGTCGTTTGAACATCTAATGAATGGTCTGGTTGGCTTCTCTTCCTTTGGGAGCCCTTTCCCTCTGTGTGCATCCATTTTGAAACTATAGACTATAACCACTCAGAATAGATCATGTGACTTCCGGGAAGATGGCGGTGTGAGCAGGGCGGCAGAAATCTCCTCCCAACACTATATTTATCTACGAAAACACAGAAAATACATCTATTCCTAAAAGAGAGGCGAGAATACACAGGAAAGCGCACAGCGTGCAGCTACACCCGAGAGGACTCGGCACCCCAAGAGGCGGGTAAGATACGGAGCCGCGACCCGGCGGGACCTGAGCCCTCCCCCACCCCAGCGCACCAGCGGGAGGAGAGGATTCAGAGCCGAGAGGGAGTGGAAGCACACCTCGCGAAGTAGCCAGCCCCGGTAATCTGCGCGGGGAGCGCTGACCCACATTGCGCAGTGCAGCGGAGATTGGAGAGACAGAGGGGCAGGATCTGAGCGGGGAACGCGCCAGGGTGCTTGCAGCTGGCTCCTGGGAAGGAAAAAAAAAAAGTGCGTGCTTTCTTCAGCGGTCTTAAAGAGACAGGAGCCCAGCGGAGGAGCCGGATCGCCCCAGCACACTCAGCTCAGCAGGCTGGGAGTCCTGGGGAGTTTCAGACGCCTTAGCTGGTGACTGAGGAAGCGTAGCCATACTTAACACTTCTCACTGAGATCAACAGCCTCCTATTCGTTCCCACCCCTGCCAGAGCGATAAAGGGCCCTGCGGAGCGGCACAGTCACAGCTGTGGAATAGTGGGGTAATAGCGCCACCTAGAGCATTCCCACAGAATCTACGTCCGGTGGGCATTTTTTTTGTTTTTTTTTGTTTTTTTGTTTTGTTTTTGTTTTTTCTTTTCTTTCTTTTTTTTCTTTTTTTCTTTCTTTCTTTTTTCTTTTTTTCTCTTTTTTTTTCTTCTCTTTTTAAAGTCTTAAGAGCCCAGCTGACATACGTGGCAACTATCAGTGACCAAATTATACAGCCATGAAAAGACAGAGGAATATGGTTCAGACCAAAATCAACCAGACAACCCCAGAGAGGGAGTCTGAAGGATGGAAATGCACAGCCTCCCTGAAAAAGAATTTAGAATAAAAGTCATAACCATGCTGATGGACCTACAGAGAATGTGCAAGAGCTGAGGGAGGAAGTGAGGGAAGTGAGGAAAGACAATGCAGAAATCAGACAAGCGATCGACGGCTTAACAGCAGAATGGATGAGATGCAAGAGACTGTTAATGGAATAGAAATCAGAGAACAGGAGTACAGAGCAGCTGAGGCAGAGAGAGATAAAAGGATTTCTAGGAATGAAAGAATATTAAGAGAACTGTGTGACCAATCCAAACGGAACAATATTCTCATTATAGGAGTACCAGAGGAAGAAGAGAGAGAAAAAGGGATACAAAGTGTCTTTGAAGAAATAATTGCTGAAAACTTTCCCTCGCTGGGGAAGGAAATAGTCTTGCAGTCCACTGAAGCCCACAGATCTCCCAACACAAGGGACCCAAGGAAGACAACAAGACACATAATAATTAAGATGGCAAAGATCAAAGAT
>JAVSCE010004023.1:0-33875 GCA_032199065.1 Smutsia gigantea | reverse complement strand
TACAAAGCCACAGTAATCAAGACAATTTGGTATTGGCACAAAAACAGACCCACAGACCAGTGGAACAGAATAGAAAATCCAAACATTAACCCAAACATATACAGTCAATTAATATTTGATAAAAGTGCCTTGATATACAATGGGAGATGACAGCTCGTTCAGCAGCTGGTGCTGAAAACTGGACAGCTACATAAGAGAACGTAAACTGGACTACCTCTATCCCCATACACAAAGGTAAACTCAAGGTGGATCAAAGACTTGAATGTAAGACATGAAACCATAAAACTTCTTAGAAAAAAAAAAAAAAAAAAAAAACATAGGCAAAAATCTCCTGGACATAAAACATGAGCAACTTCTTCATGGATGTATCTCTCCGGGCAAAGGAAACAAAAGCAAAAATGAACAAGTGGGACTATATCAAACTAAAAGCTTCTGTACAGCAAAGGACACCATCAGTAGAACAAAAAGACATCCTACAGTATGGGAGAATATATTCATAAAAAACGTATCTGATAAAGGGTTGACATCCAAAATATATAAAGAACTCATGCACCTTAACAGAAAGCAAATAATCCAATTAAGAAATGGGCAGAGGACATGAATAGACACTTCTCCAAAGAAGAAATTCAGATGGCCAACAGGCACATGAAAAGATGCTCCACACGACTAATCATCAGGGAAATGCAAATTAAAACCACAATGAGATATCACCTCACCAGTGAGGATGGCCAACATCCAAAACACAAACAACAACAAATGCTGGCGTGATGTGGAGAAAAGGGAACCCTCCTACACTGCTGGTGGGAATGCAAATTAGTTCAACCATTGTGGAAAGCAGTATGGAGTGTTCCTCAAAAGACTAAAATAGAAATACCATTTGACCCAGGAATTCCAATTCTCAGGAATTTACCCTAAGAATGCAGCAGCCCAATTTGAAAAGGACAGATGCACCCCTAAGGCTTATTGCAGCACTATTTACAATAATAAGAAATGGAAGTAACCTATGTCCATCAGTAGATGAATGGATAAAGAAGATGTGGTACATATACACAATGGAATATTATGCAGCCATAAGAAGAAAACAAACTTCTACCATTTGCAACAACATGGATGGAGCTAGAGGGTATTATGCTCAGTGAAATAAAAAAAAAAAAAAAAGACAAGTATCAAATGATTTCACTCATATGTGGAATATAAGAACAAAGAAAAAAACTGAAGGAACAAAACAGCAGCAGACTCACAGAACCCAAGAACGACTAATAGTTACCAAAGGGAAAGGGACTGGGGAAAATGGGCGGGAAGGGAGGGATAAGAGGGAAAAAGGGGCATTACGATTAGCAGATGTAATGCTGGGGGGCACGGGGAGGGCAGTACAACTCAGAGAAGACAAGTAGTGATTCTATAGCATCTCACTACGCTGATGGACAGTGACTGTAATGGGGTTGGTGGGGGGGACCTGATGAAGGAGTAGTTTAAATAATCGTAATATTGCACATGTAATTGTAAATTAATGATAAAAAAATAAATTATATTAAAAAATAATAATAATAAAAAAAAAATAAATAAAAAGTTAACAATAGGAGAAATGTCACAGTTAATGGTAAGTATAATGAAACAGCTCAGTCTAGAACCCAGCAACACGTGGTAGATATTTAAAGGACACCTTTATAAAACATCTTAGGTTAAATAGAACTTACTGATTCTGTTAATATATGCCATTTCTCAAAAACTCCAATAATTTTTTTTGCATGTGGTTTTCTGCTTCTAAGCTGAGAATCACTGCAAATGGTGTATTCTAGTTAATAAAGTACAGTGGTTAATAAAAACTACCACACAACATAGATGGGCACCACTATTTGAAGAGTTAGAGTAGAGCAATACTAAAGTAATAAAGCAATACTAAAGCAAAGTAATATCTAATAATTTAGTAATCTTCCATGATTCATAAGATACTTCACGATCTTCCAATAATAGCATACCACCAGCATGAAGGGCAGTTGTTATTATAAGTTTGTTGAAATGCCAATTAAGAGGTGTAATTAGGAAAGAACCAGATTTTTTTTTTAATTGTCTGTTAGGAATTGAAGTTAACCCTTCTGCCACATCCTGGACATTTCTTTCTTACAACAGAAGCCAAATGATGTGCATCAACTTGGTCATACATGTTCACATCCCTTTTTACTAAGAAAAAAATGATCTTTTCACTGGTGCGGGAATTTCACTATGAGTTTTACATAAGGGAGAGTTATTTGGTCTCAGGAGCTCATGAAATTGTCTTCAAATTCTACCAACCAAAGTCTGTTAAAGATCATCGTCCCCTGGATAAGCTGAGACAAATACACTATTACATGTATAGTTCTTTTTCTACTTTTAATCAATCGATTCTCTCAAGGATCTACTTCTAAATCTTTGTACCATATTTTCATCACATCCTGCTAATACAAACTCCAATTAATCTTTCCTGCCTAGGGAAAAAAAATAAGTGGGAATATTTATATCAGAACTGAAGCCATTTTAAGAGAGATCATTTCATCCTAGGACCATCTCTACCTGACATTTCTCTTCCAGTGGGTTTCAGAAAACTGTATTATGCACAATGACAAGCTTCACAATTTCCTGTAGTGTAAGATGAGGGTGAGAAATGTCAAAGGCTCAAAACTGCCTCAACTACCCTGCTACCATCCAGACATGTACCTGCCCACTTGTGTTATTATTAGACAGATTATACAGTTATATATATATCAATCAACTCCTGCTTTACTTTTCATCCCATCCTTTGGGGTTATAAACTCAAGATTGGAAATACATTTATATCTTCAAAACGAGAATGTAAATTAGGGGAAAAGATTATTTGATTTGGTCAAACTCTCAATTCTCTAAGTTAAAGGATACATACGCCTGGAATGCTTTAAATCTGTATTTCAATTGAGTATATGTTGACAGTTTAATCATGCGGGACAGAAACAAAGAAAGAAAGTATTGCTAACAATTTTTCCACCTTGTCTTATGGGGCAAGACATGAGTTTTCATCTCTCCCCCCACCCCTAGACTTCTTTTTAAATAAACATATATTTTGCCCATATTAAATCACACAGTATGGAGTTAAAGGTTATTAAGTTAGATGTTATTTGAAATAATCTGGTCAAAATCACTCACTTTACAAACGATGAACCTGAAACTTGAACAGTCTAAGAGCCCTGCCCAAGGACCACAGATATAGTTATTATTAACTCTTAGTCAACATATGGCCTTTTCAGTTATTATAACCAAACTATAGGATATTAAGGATTGAATTACTGAATTGAAACAATTCATGGTAATCTGAAATTCACAGATACCCCTTTGGGTAACTGCCTTTTGCCATCATTACCCAGGGGGTCCAGCATCATCCCAAAGAGCAATACCCTGGCACCAACAGTCCTTCCCCAACACCTTACATGTCATCTACTGAACTCACTTTGACCAGTATACTCTGTTCTTTGAGTAGCTAATTAGTTACTCCCCATATACAATCTATATGAAAATTTAGTTTCTTCCATCTTTCATAATTCTTAAACTTTACCTTCCTAGTTATTCCTTAATACTGCCACAATTCTAAGAATCAGGCTACTTCCCTCAGCTTTCCAGGTGGGTGGCAGGAAAGCAAAAATGGGTATACAGTTAAAAACCCAATGTAATGGAAATCCACATTCTAACATAATCTGTAATTTACTGTTACTATTCTTATTATTACTATTATTGTCAGTTTCTTCCACATGAGCAAAAAGGGGAAAAAATGTTGTCTCAGAGGAACAGGACAGACTTTCCAAAAGGAGGGTAACATTTATGTTACTAGTACCATCTGCATTCTGTTCATTCAGCTTGAAGACTTCCATGTCACCTTGGTCCCCTCACTCTCCGTTCCCTATAGCCACATGGCTGTCAAGTCCCAAGGTAATCTTTCTGCAGATCCCTCTTCATTCCCACAAACCATCCCAGTTCAGATTCTAATCACCAACAAGCTCCTCATAATTACCTCTGCTTCCATTCTCTCTTCTTTTCCAAAGTCATCTTTTCTTAAAGCAAAGATCCATTTAAGTCATCATCTCCTCTTCCCTAGACTTCTGTAATAACCTCCTTTCTTTCTGCATCCACGTTTCCCCTCCTATAGCCAACTTGGAACATACAAAAGCGATACTGTTAAGACTACAGTGAGATCATATCACTCCTCTGCTCAAAACATTCCAACAGCTCTCTACTTTCATTCTGAGTGAAAATTGAAATCCATACAATGGCCTACATAGTCCTATTGATCTGCATACTTTCTATATCCCTCTAACCTCATATACTACTGTCCCTTTCATTCATTCAGCTCCAGTCACAATGACCACCTCACCGTTCCTCAATAAGGCAGTAAGCACATTCATTATCTCTTCCCTCTACCTGGAATGCTCTTTTCCATTATCCATATGCTTACTCCATCACTCTACCCCCATTTTGAGTTTTTGCTCAGTGAGGCCTACTCTGTCCATCCTATTTAAACGGAAAGAGCCACCTCCTCTGCAACTCCTAGCACTCCTGACCTGCTTTACTGTCCTCTACTTTTTCTTGTTTCATCCAATAAAGTGAGTTCCATGAGAACAGGGACATTTGTTTGGTCAGGGACATACCCCTAATGCCTAGAGCACTGCTTGGCATGTAGAAGCTAAATAAAAATTATAGATGACTATAATGCTCCCATTCATATTCAATGGCTACTGATGACCTACAGAATAAAGGCTAATATCCTTAATACAGCATTCAAAGCCCTGTATTATTCAACCGTAGGCTACCTTCCACATCTTCCTCCCTGATCCGTATGCTATAAAAAACAAAAATGGAAATCCTTTTTCCAGTGCATGCTCCATCATGTCCTGTTTGTGCACTCACTGTTTCCTCTACCTGGAATGCCCACCCAGCTAGATATATTTCTATTTCCAGACCTTCTCTTGAGTTTAAAGTTTGGTTATTGATAAACCAAATACGAAGCCCTGGAGCAGGATTATGCTTTGATCCATCTTTTCTTAAACACTTTTTTTTCTTAACAGGCATCTTCAAGAATGATAGAGCACCCAAAGGTCTATAGGAAATTTTACCCATGTAAAAAATTATCCCAATTACTTGTGATAGAGAACCATAAAGAAAAACACTCTGCTTCTGATTTCTTAATTTACACATTTCATTCAACTACAGAGTGTGTATCTTATATAACTATGCACATTTGACTAATATGGATATTTTCCCACAGATTTCCCTCATGTAAAAAATCTGCCTTCATAAATACCTTCTTGATACCATTACGTAGAACTCTTCTTTACAACTGTTCAGAAAAAAAAGAAATGTGATCTATTAAAATAGAAAATCTTTAAGTAGATTGAAGAGATTGAGTTTCAGAAGAGGTGACTATTGGCTGCTGCTGCACATTAAAAATACATTGAAATTAAACTGGATAACCTAGAAGAAATGGACAACTTTCTAGAAAAATACAACCTTCCAAGACTGACCGAGGAAGACACAGAAAATCTAAACAGACCAATAACCAGCAATGAAATTGAATCAATAACCAAAAAACTACCCAAGAACAACACCCCCGGACCAAATGGATTCACTGCTGAATTTTATCAGACATTTAGAGAATACATAGTACCCATTCTTCTTAGAGTTTACCAAAAAATAGAAGAGGAGGGAATACTTTCAAACTCATTCTATGAAGCCAGCCTCATTCTAATACCAAAACCAGGCAACCTAAGTGTCCATCAGTAGATGAATGGATAAAGAAGATGTGGTACATATACACAATGGAATATTATTCAGCCATAAGAAAACAAATCCTACCATTTGCAACAACATGGATGGAGCTAGAGGGTATTATGCTCAGTGAAATAAGCCAAGCCGAAAAAGACAAGTATCAAATGATTTCACTCATATGTGGAGTATAAGAACAAAGAAAAAAACTGAAGAACAAAACAGCAGCAGACTCACAGAACCCAAGAATGGACTAACAGTTACCAAAGGGAAAGGGAATGGGGAGGATGGGTGGGAAGGGAGGGATAAGGGGGAAAAGGGACATTACGATTAGCACACATAATGTAGCAGGGGAGGCCACAGGGAAGGCAGTATAGCACAAAGACAAGTAGTGAATCTATAGCATCTTACTACACTGATGGACAATGACTGTAATGGGGTATGTGGTGGGGACTTGATAATGGAGGGAATATAGTAACCACAATGTTGCTCATGTAATTGTATATTAATGATACCAAAAAAAATACATTGAAATTACTGTATTGATTACAATTAAGTTATCTGTAATAGAAAATGAATTATTTCTGCCACAAAACTGTCTTTATATAGTGGTTAAAAAGAAAGGTACAAGGAGTTGAGAACAATAACAAAATCACCAAAATGAAGAGGTTCAGAGAACTGTAAAGAGCTGTCTTTGAAAAGATTAAATCACATTTTTATGTAAACTAACCTTTAAAACATATTTTAAATGGTTTTATTAAAATACATTCTCATTTATAATGATGTTCTAGAGACAAGCTCTCAAATTGTATCTGAATTTAATTTATAGAGGTTCATGCATCTCTCATACCACATGCAAGCAGACATTATGGATTTTACTACTGTGTACCAACTGTAGAGGTACTAAGGAGTTAAGAAAAAAAAAAATGACCAAGAAAACTTTATTAGAGTCACACCCCTGAATTACAAGCACTGATTAAAGTCATTTTAGTAAGTTTCTATTGTGCAAATCTAATGATAATGGTCAATTAGGATGAGGGCATATTGAACCAATAACTATAGTGACCATATATTTTCATTAAAATCAACTCTGGAAAAGCAATAAGCTTATGCATTATTCAAGCAATCAGAGTTTATTAAACTTCATTTAGGATTAGTTATATTAAATATAACAATATAGTATTATATGAGTACTGTATAATTATAAAAGTATCACTCCAGAGTCTCAACCCCTTAAGAATAAGAGAAAAGCCTAATTTACTTATAAACTCTAATGCTGAAGTTCTGATTGAAATACAAGCTACAAGCATCATTATAGCAAGAAAATTAAGTTTTAATTTTTTCAATCAGGCAGAAATTAACAAAAACAGCAATAATATAAAGATTCAACCCCCTTATGGCTTATGTTACATGGTAACACAATGCTTTATAAACATGGTACAATTACTCTAGTACCACAGAAATTTGACAACTAAATTGCATATAAATCAAAAGTCTTAACTACCAACTCAAAAACTTAGTCACACTATTGGACTATTTCTTTTCTCTTGAGGAAATAAGTTGACCATCACGAAAAAGATGAATGGTCAATTATTTACCACTCCCCCCCGCTCCAGTTTTAGTTTCTTGTTCTCTAAGAAGAGCAAGGGCAATATAACACTGAAAATCATGTTCAATTCATTGAACAAATATTTGGGCATCCACTCTGCACCTGTTCAGTGCTGGGCACGTGGAATACAATCATAAACAAGATAAGCATATGCTCTTCCTTTATGGATATTGCAGTATAGATGAAAATGAAGTGAATGAAAGACAACTATATCAGAGAAATTCTGAGACCTCTGATAAGGTAGTACCCTAAAATAACCTCCATATACTTTCCACAGTAGAAGGGCCCTTAAGGAAGGCCATCCATATCAACCACTGATCCAGAGTTTTAAATCTCTGAACATCCCTGCCCAATACCTATTCAGATCAGTGGCAGTCACAGAAGGAAACTGTTCCTCTTCAAAGCTGTTACTTTCAACTTTTCAGATCCTGTTCTCACCCTACATTTTATAAACCAGTAAGACCAAGCAAGGCAATCAAGGCCATTTAGTCACCTGACAAACCAAGCTGAATATTCTGTTTAGGTATTCAAGTACTTTATCATAAAGGTTTTTCTTTGTTTGTTTGTTTGTTTTTTAGTTGAGTACCTCTCAGTGGTGTTTGTTTCACCAAGAAAGCTATGTATAATCTGATTTTTAGAACTGGGATCAATTAGAGGTTCACTTCTAAGAAGACAGAAAACAAATTTTGGCTTTCAAAATCATCTAATTACTACTGCCTACATTTAAAATTACTCCAAAATGTTCTTTAATCTCCTTTCTAACAGCAAGGGCCATTTTCAGATACCCACATATTGTGTCAGGTACTGTAGTCTTCCATCACCATAAGCACTGATGAACAGATGATAGATCCGTTGGCAGTGTGTTAGGCACTGGGATTTAAAGAGATGTGGTGCTGCCCTCAAAGGGCGAAAGCCTAGTAGTTGGGAAGATGAGATTACAGGTATTAAGCTCCTATTTTATACCTTACATTGCTGTGGTTAGCATCTCAAACTGTCCATTTCATCATTTTTATACAGCAATGCTTGTATTTATATTTTTTAACCATAAGGACCCATCTCAAATTTTAATCCACCAGAATTCTTGGCTATTACAAAACAAAATTCTTTCCACCATTTTTATGGCAAGAAAAAATTCCTTTAGGGATTTTCCTCTGAAGATGCTCTTCCAATTTATAATGAACAAAGTGTGCTATCTACCAGAAATCAAACATGACATCACAGTATAGGGCTTCAGTCTTCTTCATGAAGAAAAAGACCATGTTACTTCATTGGATACATTTTGTAAATCTGTCATAACAAGATATGCTCAATCTTTTTTTTTTTTGCTATTATTAATATACAATTACATGAGCAACATTATGGTCACTACACTCCCCCTATTATCAAGTCCCCACCACATACCCCATTGCAGTCACTGTCCATCAGCGTAGAAGGATATTATAGAATCACTACTTGTCTTCTCTGTGTTATACTGCCTTCCCCGTATCCCCCCACCCCCCCCCCCCACCCGCTACATTATGTGTGCTAATTGTAATAGCCCTTTTTCCCCCTTATCCCTCCCTTCCCACCCATCTTCCCCATTCCCTTTCCCTTTGGTATCTGTTAGTCCATTCTTGGGTTCTGTGAGTCTGCTGCTGTTGTGTTTCTTCAGTTTTTTATTTGTTCTTATACTCCACATATGAGTGAAATCATTTGGTACTTGTCTTTCTCCGCCTGGCTTATTTCACTGAGCATAATACCCTCTAGCTCCATCCACGTTGTTGCAAATGGTAGGATTTGTTTTCTTCTTATGGCTGAATAATATTCCATTGTGTATATGTACCACCTCTTCTTTATCCATTCATCTACTGATGGACACTTAGGTTGCTTCCATTTCTTGGCTACTGTAAATAGTGATATGCTCAATCTTAAACTGTCTTGCCATAAACTTCAGTCTCTAACTGCCAAGAGGGGTGACTATGATATGGGCATCCAGCAATCTATTCTGTGTAACGAGCATGCTCAGCTTCAGGACTAAGGGCAAAACGTTCAGGAAATGTATGTTTGCCACTTAGGCCTTTAAAAAATTTGTACTAATGTACTGGAGGAAATCACTTAGTATCTTAATTAATCAGGAACAATTGCAGGAATAACCAAGGTTTTTAAGAGTAGTAACTTCTTCTGCAGATATAAAAAGAATATTTATTTGCTTTGTACTAAAACACTTCGAGTGGGAAAATCATTTGGACATGAAAGGTCTTCTTTCATAATCTAAAAAAAAAAAGCTAACAACACACATACAAATGTTTCAAAACATACCACAGTACCTAGTATTTAGATACTCTTACATCATGAGTTAGCCAAGTGGGGCTCAGTATTCAATAAATATATGCCTTCTTTGTTTTTAAAAAAGATAAATCTCTCAACCAAACATTAATATATTTGAGTACCCATTATACACCCAGCACTTTATGACACATAGACATTTAAGAAATGATTCTGCCCTTAAAGCATCTACAGTCTAACTAGGGAGTGAAAACTAACCACATAAAAACAAACAGATAATTAAATGCTAAACTATGCGATTCTGAGGTATGTTGCTCCTCCTCCTCCTACCTAGGCATGATCACATGTCCTGTTTTATTATCTTCACAGAAGTAACAGCTATCGGGAATTATCTTGTTCACTCATTTACTCATTTTTGTTCTAGTTTTCAGGAAGAAATTTCCCTAACTGCAGAGAACTTTATCTACCTGTCTTAATTCACTTCTAGATCTCTAACACTTAGAATAGTAGCAGGCACATAATACCTGCTCAAATATTTGGTGAATAAATTAAGTATAAAAGGAATTCAGAGAAGAAATAGATAAATATAGCTTCATTAAGAAGCTATATAAGGCATTACACCCTAACTGTTGGGTAGGATTTGAATAGCCGAAAGAGGAGGGGAAGAGAAGGAAATCAAACAGAAGGAGCAGTATAAACATTTTGCTTTAGGGAAGCGGCCTTATGAAACAAAGGTTCAAGATGAAGGGTATTAAATTTTGAATATGTGGGGTGAGGACAGATTACAGACAGTCTTGAAAACCACAAGTGGTCTAGACTAAGTCTGACAGTCATTGAGAGTCTCTATGAGGTCCTGATTCAGAGACAGATGGGCAAAAGTTGGTATTTTGGCAAGACGACTTCAGATGGTACAGGTCCACAATCTCTTATCTGAAACCCCTAAAGCCAAATTTGTTTTGGAATTCAGAGTATTTCATGTTTTAGAAAGAAATACGGTATGTATACCACATATTACAAAATACACCCACTAGGGTCTAGGGTAAGACCCTAAACCAAATGTATTCAAGGTTGGCAGTCAAACATGAATATTCTACAAAACAGGAAAAATGAAGACTACATATAGACTGAAGGCAGATTGGGTTTTGTGGCCAAATAATAAAGTTCTGTTCTCAGAGCTTTTGGATTTTAGAATTTCAGTGAAGGGTTATAGGCTGTAATATTCAATATAGACTGGAGAAATAACCAAAGGCTAAAAAATAAAAAAGGTGGCTTGCAGAGATCAGCAAGTTTGGTCTATTCTACCTAAATACTAGCTATCATTTACGGAGCATTTATTGTATGCCAGGCACTATGCAAAAAGCTTTACGTGCATTACCTCATTTAAATTCTCACACAGAAATCCTATGATATAGCAATTTAATGTTCTATTTTATTAGGTCAGGAAATCAAGGTTTGCAATCATTAAGTCATTTGTCTAAAGGCACAAGGATAATAAATTACACAGTTGGAATTAGCATTTAGGTATGAGTAGAATCCAAGTTCTAAAACCTCTATCTACATTCTGAAATCTGCCTGCAAGAGTCTGTCATAGTATAACGATGCTAGTTAGAGCTCAAGTTCTTTTTCAGTCTTGGCCTTTCCATGTAGGCTTTGCTCTGCTTAGAGTGCTCACTCCACACCCACTCCTTATTCATCTGGCCACCTCCTACTTACCCTTTTGGGTCTCAGTTCAGGTTATAGCTGGTCCTGCTATAGTCCCCTGTGGTTCCTGACTTCTTTTGTAACACATTGCAATTGTCAAATTACAGTTCTCTATCAATGCCAGTCTTCTTTGCTATACCAGAAACTCAATGTATTAAGGACTAAGTCTCTCTTGGTCCCCACTGTGTCTTCAGCCTTTTGCACTGTTTCTAGCACATAGTTAGCACTGAAACCTCTCATAATTGACTGATTTGGAGAGGCAGAGGAGAAAGAGGGAGAGAGAGAGAAAGAGAGAGATCCAGTTGTGAGGTGATAAGAGCTCAGACTAGAAAGGTAGCAATAGGAATAGAGAAGGCAGTTACCACATATAATTTTGTTTAAAATTATACTTGTTACTGAAGCAATGTACCCAGACATCTGAGTGTTGTTTGTATTAAATAGGGTAATTTAATATCTGCTGTTGTGATTACTGCTTTTATAACAACAAATAACCTCTAAATGGCTATGATTATTACTCTGGAGATACTTCACCTCACAACTGTTTGCCATACATCTACTTCAAGTAGCTTTTATAAATAACCACATCATTTAGTTTTCTGATGTAGTTGCAGAATTAATCTAACAAAACAAAATGATTCACTCCTTTAAAGATCCAAGAGTATGAACCACCTACAACTTAAAATTATACCTGGATTGTGAATAAGGTATTATTGTAACATATTTTTGATAGGAAAAGACACATAAAAGTCAACCAATTATTTAAGTTCATTTCACTGTAAGTACTTTTAACTGATATTCTTGAATTTGTTGTGGTCTAAAAGTTCACTTGTATGGCAATTGTTTAGCTCCTGGAACATATGTTTCCAAAGAAGCAACTATTAAAAATGGTTTTCCACAGTTAAAGTAGACAACCCAGTTGGAAAACAAGAACAGTTTATCAGGACTCAGACAGGAAGAACTTTTAAAATAAATAGTATAACAAATATTTAACACTTAAAAACTTAAGTAAAACATGCTAATATGGTAGGCAAAATTATTTAAATTTCAGAAAACTTAAAAAGGATCTTTGAAAGAATTTAGGATCAACAAAAATTATTAAATTTAGAATAGAGAGCCCAGAAATAAGCCCAAGCTTATACAGTCAATTAATCTATGCCAGGGAAGGCAAGAATATACAATGGGAAAAGAAAACCTCTTCAATAAGTGGTGCTGAAAAACTGGATAGGTACATGCAGAAGAATGAAACTGGACCACTTTCTTACACCATGCACAAAAATACATACATTTAGGTCTTTAATCCATTTTGGAAGATCTGAAATCATAAAAACTCCTAAAAGAAAACATAGGCAGTAAACTCTTGGACATCAGCCTTAGCAGTTTTTTCTGGATATGTCTCCCCAGGCAAGGGAAACAAAAGCAAAAATAAACAAGTGGGACTACACCAAACTAAAATGCTTCTGCACAGCAAAGGTCACCATCAGCAAAACAAAAAGGCAACATACTAAATGGAAGAATATATTTGCAAGTGATACATCCAATAAAGGTTAATATCCAAAATATATAAAGAACTCATACAACTCAACACCAAAAAAATAAATAATCCAATTAAAAAATGGGCAGAAGATCTGAATAGACATTTTTCCAGAGACACACAAATGACCAACAGGCACATGAAAAAATGCTCAACATCACTAATCATCAGGGCAATGAAAACCAAAACTACAATGAGATACCACCTCACACCAATCAGAAGGGCTAGTATCAAAAAGACAAGAAATAACAAGTGTTGGCAAGGATATGGAAAAAAAGGGAACACTCGTGCACTATTGGTGGGAACATAAAATGGTGCAGCCACTTTGGAAAACAATATGGAGGTTCCTCAAAAAATTAAAAACAGACAAACCACACTACCTAACAATTCCACTTCTGTGTATTTACCCAAAGAAAACAAAACCACTAACTTGAGAAGATACATGTACCCCTATGTTCCTTCCAGCATTATTTACAGTAGCCAAAATATAGAAGCAATCTAAGTGTCCACTGATAGATGAATGAATAAAGATGTGTATGTACACACACATACACACACATACACTGAGATATTACTCAGTCATAAAGTTGTTCTCTTGCCACTGAGACAACACAGATGACCTAGAGGGTATTATGCTAAGTAAGATAAGTCCAGCAGAAAAAGACAAATACCATATGATTTCACTTTAGATTCCATATGTGGAACCTAAAAAACAAAACAGATGAACAAAGAGAAACAGACTCATAAATACAAAGAACCTGTGGTTGCCAGAGGAGGCGGGATGTGGGGGGATGGGCAAAATAGGTGAACGGGATCAAGAGGTATAAACTTCCAATTATACAATAAATAAGTCACAAAGATAAAAAGTACAACATAGAACATATAACCAATAGTATTGTAATAACTTTGTATTGTGACAGATGGCAACTACACCTATTGTGGTGAGCATTTGTAATGTATATAAACATCGAATCACTGTGTTGTACCTGTAACTATTATTATATGTCAACTATACTTCAACAAAAAAAATAAGTTGAAAAAAATTGTGTAACCTTCGTTTTTTTCCCCACTGACTTCAGATTCTATGCTGAGTGGTTATGACTGTTTAAAGCTTTTGTCACATATGTTTTTTAAATAGTCTTTACTTAATTTTAACTTGGATTAGGGATTCCATCTGAAGATAGTGACAAAAATCTGTGAAAGTAAAATAAAGAACACATAGAAAAATTTCATGTATGTCCCTGTGTTTTACAAATAATATAACAAATGGGTGAGTAGTTTTACATGTTTGACTTTTTTATGATTTTAGGTAACCAGCAATTGTATTAGTGTTTATTCTGTTAAACCTCAATTTTCTTCTACATGAACACTGCGTTTTCACAATGGCCTCTTCATGTGTTTGAATTAACTGAGGTAGGGTAAAAACTGAAAATAACTAACTATATTTAGCCCTTAAAGCCTTGTATATAGTATAAATTCACCATATCAGTTATAATTTACAAAATGATTAACTGTATGTCCCTTTGCCTGAAAAATTACAGGCAACTCAAGAACATAAGACTCTTACATGTGCACAGGTCAAAGCAGACGATTCACATATTATTTTTTGATATTGCAAAGTCACAGACATTTTTCAGTCAAAAGATTTTGATGTAGAAAACGATGTTTTTTTCTTTTTCAGCTAGATTTAAGACAACAGTGGTGTCTCCTAAACATCCATACATAGATCACACCTTCTGTATAGCTGGAAACTATGAAGAGACTATTGACCTCTTGTACAATTCTTTGTCTTTGCTGACACCAACAAAGGCTTCTGACCACCAAAATCAAGTCCTTTCATCAGGGTTCTTAAAAACCAATGACAGATACTTATACATCTCTGCACATCTTAAACTTGCCAAAAACAGAGGTGTAGGAGAGGTGCTTTTGATAAAACAGAGGAAGTCCAAGTTATGTCGACTGAATTTGAGAAGTTCAGGACTTACTTTAGTAGTACTTCAAACTTCTATTTTTCTCATTGCTGAGTAATTTGGTTTTGTTACAGTTTAGTCAATTAGGGATTAGAAGGTTGAAAACGTTAAGGTGCAACTGACAGGAGGATTTCTAATTATATCATTGAAATGCAAATACAGATGTGCTTAAACATTTATAGAACTTCTCTTATTGTGTAGCCATGAGTTCTAGCCCCCCATATGAATGAGCCAGTACCAGAATCACAGCCAGTTTTTTTCTTTCTTTACAAAATTCCTCAATTGTGTTCTCTTTAAGTACCATTCTATTTGAGAATAATATTACACTTATTTAAAATGAAATTACTTATTTGATGGCCATAATCAATGCTATTGAGGTTTTTGAGGCACAGAGACCCTTTATAGCCCTGATGCAACACAGACTCAGTTCTTCTATGGTATTTTGCTACAAAGTTCTCAGTGATGGTTGAATTCCCAAGTTAGTTTACAAACTCCTATTTAATCTATAATACACTCTCAGATTAGAACTAGTAGTAGTATTCTAACTGCATCCTTCCTTGAAACACTTTCTGTAGAAAATATACATTCTAACTTAGGATGTCAAAAACCTGATTTTTCCTTTCTGCAGTCATGGCTGGCTATACTAGCAATGGTACAATAGGTGACAGAAGAGAAACTGGTCTTTTGTATCAGTATAACGGATGAGAGAGAGTAACAGAGGAGAAGATAAACCCCTGGGCTTCCCCCACATGAAAACCTGTCAAAGCATGACCCCAATAAAGCTCATAGTGTACTACTGCATCTGGTGATCATATCTTTTCTCCTTGATCAGCCCTGAAATCCCTCAAATTCACTATAGGATACCCAGCTAATGGCCCTTGGAGCAGCCCTACACTTACTGAATAAATTACGGGAAGCTGGTAATTTCTTAATATAAATAGGCTCTCTCTCAGGTTTTATAATAGTCCTTTTCACCAATGGAGAAATCCATCATATAAAGAACCTCAAAGACAGAACATTGGTAGACACAAAGTTGAAATGGTAAAAGAGGAGAAGGGATACATAGCCATAATATAAAGGCCAACAACAAAGGGATAATTATAATTATTATTTACTGAGGGTTAACTATGTTCCACGTACCATATTAAATACTTTCACACGTATCAAGATTTAATTTCTAGAGAAGGATTAAACATGGCAGCATAAAAGGTGAGACAGAGGCTTCCTCCTAAAACCGCATATAATATGAAAATATAAATAATACAACTACTCTTCAAAGAGCAACAGGAAAGAGGACTGGGCTAAACTGTATACGCCTGGAGACAAGAGCCTACCTCACAGAACAGGGTAACATAATAAAGCTGTGGCCCAGCAGGATCCAAGCCCTTCACCCACACCAGCTCACCAGCAGGAGGAAAAGAAATGGAGCAGGGAAGCAGTGGAGACCTAGGACTGCTGAATACCTAACTCCGGAGAACTGCTCTGGGAGCACAAACCTACATTTCATGGTGCTTGCATGATACTCTCATAATTAAGGGGTTGGAAAGCTAAGACAGGCAGAATTCCTGGAGAGACTAAGATTCCAGCAGCTTCTGGAAAGCAGGGATACATATCCAGCTGCTCTGGGATGAAAGGCAGGCAGTCTGAGACATCCTAACAACGAAGCCGTTAGTAAGGGGGCTGCTAAAGGGGCAACGATTGCACAGAGTTTACAGGTCAGGAGAGAGGACAGTAGACAAAATTGTCTGGGTGCACTCTGCCCCGCAGGTAGGGAGCTTTCACGATCTTCAGGTGCTCTAGCTCCCTGGCTGCCTACACAGCTCCAAGAAAACCTCCGTGATAGGGAGCCTACTGCGCCTTTTTCCTGGCCACTCCACATGGCTCGCACACCGGCAAACCCGACACTGGCATTAGGCCAGCCAGAGTGAAGATAGGTCTACAGCAACTACAAAGGCAAAGCATAGAGGCTTATACCTGTGTGCTCAGCCCACTGGTTCAGGCAGTGGAGACAGGTATAGCAACCGGGAAGCAGAAAACAGTTCTTTCCGCAACCCAGGCACCAATACCACTCCCCTGCAATCCCCAAAATTGCTTCAGGGGCTGAGCAGCTCCAGAGAGCTGAGCTTCTGGGCACTAGAGGGCACCATACACAAATATGAAACACCAAAGGAACATGGTCCAGAGTAAAATTATTAATACAACTCCTGAGAAAGATTTAAATGATATTGACCTCAAGACTCTCCCTGAAAGCGAGTTCAAAATAAAAATTATTAACATGCTCATGGAGGTATGGTAAGATATTCAAGAACTCAGGAATGAATTCCAGTCAGAGATCCAATCATTGAAGACCACAATGACGATATTAAAAGCAGATTGGATACGGTGGAGGAGACGATAAATGAAATAGAAACTAGAGAAAAAGGAATACAAAGAAGCTGAGGCACAGAGAGAAAAAAGAATCTCTAAGAATGAAAGCATATTGAGAGAGCTGTGTGACCAAACAAAATGGAAAAATATTTCCATTACAAGGGTACCAGAGGAAGGAGAGAAAAAGAGATAGAACGTGTCTCTGAGGAGGTGATTGTTGAAACCTTCCCCAATCTGGGGAAGGAGATAGTCCCTCAGGCCATGGAGATGCACAGATCTTCTAACACAAGGAACCCAAGGAACACAACACCAAGACATATAGTAATTAAAATGGCAAAGATCAAGCATAAGGACAGACATTTAAAAGCAGCCAGAGAGAGAAATAAGATCACATACAAAGGAAAGCCCATCACCCTATCATCAAACTTATCAATAGAAACCTTACAGGCCAGAAGGGAGTGGCATGATGTATTTAATGCAATGAAGCAGAAGGGCCTTGAACCAAGATTACTTTATCTGGCAAGATTATCATTTAAATTTGAAGGAGGGATTAAACAATTCCCAGATAAGCAAAAGCTGAGAGAATTTAACTCCCACAAACCATCTCTACAGTGTATTTTGGAGGGACTGCTATAGATGGAAGTGTTCCTAAGGTTTAATAGCTGTCGCCAGAGGTAATAAAACCACAGTAAAGAAAGTAGAATAGCTACTTACTAAGCAAATGCAAAATTAAATTAACTATCCCCAAAGTCAATAAAGAGACAGACAAACAGTACAGAATATGATACCTAATATATAAAGAATGGAGGAGGAGAAAAAAAAAGAAACTTTAGACTGTGTTTTTAATAGCACATTAAGTGTGTTAAGTTAGCCTCTTAGATAGTAAGGAAGTTAAACTTGAACCTTTGGTAACCACGAATCTAAAGCCTGCAATGCCAATAAGTACATACCTATCGATAATCACTCTAAATGTAAAAGGACTGAATGCAGCAATCAAAAGACATAGAGTCACTGAACGGATAAAAAAACAAAACCCATCTATATACTACCTTCAAGAGACTCACTTTAAACCAAAAGACATACACAGACTAAAAGTGAAGGGATGGAAAAAGATATTTCATGCAAACAACAAGGAGAAAAAAGCAGGTGTTGCAGTACTTGTATCAGACAAAATAGACTTCAAAAGGAAGAAAGTAGAAAGAGGTAAAGAAGGACATTACATAATGATAAAGGGGTCAGTCCAACAAGAAGATATAACCATTATAAATATATATGCACCCAACACAGGAGTGCCAGCATATGTGAAACTAATACTAACAGAATTAAAGGACGAAATAGATAGCAATGCATTCATTTTAGGAGACTTCAACACACCACTCACTCCAAAGGACAGATCAACCAGACAGAAAATAAGTAAAGACACAGAGGCACTGAACAACACACTAGAACAGATGCACCTGAAAGACATCTACAGAACTCTGCACCCAAAAGCAACAGGATACACATTCTCCTCAAGTGCACATGGAACATTTTCCAGAATAGACCACATACTAGGCCACAAAAAGAACATCAGAAAATTCAAAAATATTGAAATCCGACCAACCAACTTCTCAGATCACAAAGGTATAAAACTAGAGATAAATTTTAGAAAGAAATCAAAAAGGCTCACAAATACATGGAGACTTAACAACATTCTCCTAATTAATCAATGGGTTAACGACCAAATCAAAACAGAAATCAAAGAACATATGTAGACCGATGAAAACAACACAAAGCCACAACTTCTGTGGGACGCAGCAAAGGCAGTTCAAAGAGGAAAGTATATTGCAATCCAGGCCTATTTAAAGAAGGAAGAACATTCCCAAATGAATAGTCTAAAGATACAATTACTGAAATTGAAAAAGAAAAACAAATGAGGCCCAAAGTCACCAGAAGGAGGGACATAATAAAGATCAGAGAAGAAATAAATAAAATTGAGAAGAATAAAACAATAGAAAAAAATCAATGAAACCAAGAGCTGGTTCTTTGAAAAAATAAACAGATAAACCCCTAGCCAGACTCATTAAGAGAACACAGAATCGACACACATAAACAGAATCACAAAAGAGAAAGGAAAAATAACGACGGACCCCACAGAAATACAAAGAATTATAAGAGAATATTATGAGAATCTATATGCTAACAACCTGGAAAACATAGAAGAAATGGACAACTTCTTAGAAAAATACAACCTCCCAAGACTGACCAAGCAAGAAACAGAAAAACTAAACAGACCAATCACCAGCAACGAAATTGAATCGGTAATCAAAAAACTACCCAAGAACAAAACCCCCGGACCTGATGGATTCACATATGAATTCTACCAGACATATAGAGAAGAAATAACACCCATTCTCCTTAAAGTTTTCCAAAAAATAGAAGAGGAGGGAATACTTCCAAACTCATTCTCTGAAGCCAGCATCACTCTGATACCAAAACCGGGCAAAGACCTCACCAAAAAAGAAAATTACAGACCAATATCCCTGATGAATGTAGATGCAAAAATACTCAACAAAATATTAGCAAACCGAATTCAAAAATACATCAAGAGGATCATACACCATGATCAAGTGGGATTCATTCCAGGGATGCAAGGATGGTAGAACATTCGAAAATCCATCAACATCATCCACCACATCAACAAAAAGAAGAACAAAAACCACATGATCATCTCCATAGATGCTGAAAAAGCATTTGACAAAATTCAGCATCCATTCCTGATTAAAACTCTCAAGAAAATGGGTATAGACAGCAAGTACCTCAACATCATAAAGGCCATATATGACAAACCCACAGCTAACATCATACTTAACGGCGAGAAGCTGAAAGCTTTTCATCTAAGATCGGGAACAAGACAGGGATGCCCACTCTCTCCACTGTTATTCAACATAGTACTGGAGGTCCTAGCCACAGCAATCAGACAAAACAAAGATATACAAGGCATCCAGATTGGTAAAGAAGAAGTCAAATTGTCACTATTTGCAGATGACATGATACTATACATAAAAAACCCTAAAGACTCCACTCCAAAACTACTAGAACTAATATCTGAATTGAGCAAAGTTGCAGGATACAGAATTAACACACAGAAATCTGTTGCTTTCCTATACACTAACGATGAACTAACAGAAAGAGAAAGCAGAAAAACAATTCCATTCACAATTGCATCAAAAAGAATAAAATACCTAGGAATAAACCTAACAAAGGAAGCGAAAGACCTGTACTCTGAAAACTACAAGACACTCCTAAGAGAAATTAAAGAGGACTCTAACAAATGGAAACTCATCCCACGCTCTTGGCTAGGAAGAATAAATATTGTCAAAATGGCTATACTACCTAAAGCAATATACAGATTCAATGCAATCCCGATCAAAATACCAACAGCATTCTTCAATGAACTAGAAAAAATAATTCTAAAATTCATATGGCACCACAAAAGACCCCAAATAACCAAAGCAATCCTGAGAAGGAAGAATATAACAGGGGAAATTACGCTCCCCTACTTCAAGCTCTACTACAAAGCCACAGTAATCAAGACAATTTGGTATTTGCACAAAAACAGACCCACAGACCAGTGGAATAGAATAGAAAATCCAAACATCAACCCAAACATATACAGTCAATTAATATTTGATAAGGGAGCCTGGGATATACATTGGGGAGATGACGGCCTCTTCAGCAGCTGGTGTTGGAAAAACTGGACAGCTACATGTAAGAGAATGAAACTGGACTACTGTCTAACCCCATACAGAAAGGTAAACTCAAGGTGAATCGAAGACCTGAATGTAAGTCATGAAACCATAAAACTCTTAGAAAAAAATATAGGCAAAAATCTCTTGGACATAAACATGAGCGACTTCTTCATGAACATATCTCCCCGGGCAAGGGAAACAAAAGCAAAAATGAACAAGTGGGACTATATCAAGCTGAAAAGCTTCAGTACAGCAAAGGACACCATCAGTAGAAAAGAAAGACATCCTACAGTATGGGAGAATATATTCATAAATGACATATCCAAAGAGGGGTTGACATCCAAAATATGTAAAGAACTCACGCACCTCAACAAACAAAAAGCAAATAGTCCAATTGAGAAATGGGCAGAGGACATGAATAGACACTTCTACAAAGAAGAAATTCAGATGGCCAACAGGCACATGAAAAGATGCTCCACATCACTAATCATCAGAGAAATGAAGATTAAAACCACAATGAGATACCACCTCACACCAGTGAGGATAGCCAACATCCAAAACACAAACAGCAACAAATGTTGGTGAGGATGTGGAGAAAAGGTAACCTCCTACATTGCTGGTAGGAATGCAAATTAGTTCAACCATTGTGGAAATCAGTATGGAGGTTCCTCAAAAAACTCAAAATAGAAATACCATTTGACCCAGGAATTCCACTCCTAGGAAGTTACCCTAAGAATGCAGCAGCCCAGTTTGAAGAAGACAGATGCACCCCTATGTTTATCACAGCACTATTTACAATAGCCAAGAAGTGGAAGCAACCTAAGTGTCCATCAGTAGATGAATGGACAAAGAAGAGGTGGTACATATACACAATGCAATATTATTCAGCCATAAGAAGAAAACAAATCCTACCATTTGCAACAACATGGATGGAGCTAGAGGGTATTATGCTCAGTGAAATAAGCCAAGCTGAAAAAGACAAGTACCAAATGATTTCACTCATACGTGGAGTATAAGAGCTAAGAAAAAAACTGAAGGAACAAAACAGCAGCAGACTCACAGAACCCAAGAACGGACTAATAGCTACCAAAGGGAAAGGGACTGGGGAGGACGGGTGGGAAGGGAGGGACAAGGGGGAAAAAGTGGCATTACGATTAGCAGGTGTAATGTTAGGGGGGCACGGGGAGGGCTGTACAACCCAGAGAAGACAAGTAGTGACTCTATAGCATCTCACTATGCTGATGGACAGTGACTGTAATGGGTTTGGTGTGGGGGACCTGATGAAGGGGATAGTGTAATCACTGTAATATTGCTCATTTAATTGTAGATTACTGATATCAAAATAAACTTTAAAAAAATCCATCAACATCATCCAGCACATCAACAAAAAGAAGGACAAAAACCACATGATCATCTCCATAGATGCTGAAAAAGCATTTGACAAAATTCAACATCCATTCATGATAAAAACTCTCAACAAAATGGGTATAGAGGGCAAGTACCACAACATAATAAAGGCCACATATGACAAACCCACAGCCAACATCATCCTTAACAGCAGGAAGCTGAAAGGTTTTCCTTTAAGATCAGGAACAAGACAAGGATGCCCACTCTCCCCACTTCTGTTCAACATAGTACTGGAGGTCCGAGCCATGGCAATCAGACAACACAAAGAAATAAAGGCATCCAGATTGGCAAGAAAGAAGTTAAACTGTCCCTGTTGCAGATGACATGATATTGTACATAAAAAACCCTAAAGAATCCACTCCAAAACTACTAGATCTAATATCTGAATTCAGCAAAGTTGCGGGATACAAAATTAATATGCAGAAATCTGTGGCATTCCTGTATACTAACTTTGAACTAGCAGAGAGAGAAATCAGGAAAACAGTTCCATTCACAGTTGCATCAAAAAGAATAAAATACCTAAGAATAAACCTAACCAAGGAAGTGAAAGACCTATACGCTGAAAACTACAAGACACTCATGAGAGAAATTAAAGAACATACCAATAAATGGAAACACATCCCATGCTCATGGATAGGAAGAATTAACATTGTCAAAATGGCCATCCTGCCTAAAGCAATCTACAGATTCAATGCAATTCCCATCAAAACACCAACAGCATTCTTCTACGAACTAGAGAAAATTGTTCTAAAATTCACAGAAGACCCTGAATAGCCAAAGCAATCCTGAAAAGGAAGAATCAAGCTGGGGGGATTATGCTCCCCAACTTCAAGCTCTACTATAAAGCCACAGTCCTCAAGACAGTTTGGTACTGGCACAAGAACAGACCCATAGACCAATGGAACAGACTAGAGAGCTCTGATATTAACCCAACCATATATGGTCAATTAATATATGATAAAGGAGCCATGGACATACAATGGGAAATGACAGCCTCTTCAACAGCTGGTGTTGGCAAAACTGGACAGCTACATGCAAGAGAATGAACCTGGATTATTATTTAACCCCATACACAAACGTAAACTCAAAATGGATCAAGGACCTGAATGTAAGTCATTAAGCCATAAAACTCTTAGAAGACAACATAGGCAAAAATCTCCTGAATATAAGCATGAGTAACTTCTTCCTGAATGCATCTCCTCGAGCAAGGGAAACAGAAGCAAATATGAACTCATGGGACTAAATCAAACTGAATCAAAGGACACCATAAACAGAACAAAAAGGCATCCTACGGTATGGGAGAAGATATTTGTAAATGACGTATCCGACAAGGGTTTGACATCCAAAATATATAAAGAACTTACATGCCTCAACACCCAAAAAGCAAATAACCCATTTATCAAATGGGCAGAGGATATGAAGAGACAGTTCTCCAAAGAAGAAATTCAGATGGCCAACAGATACATGAAAAGATGCTCCACATCACTAATCATCAGGGAAATGCAAATTAAAACCTCAGAGAGATATCATCTCACACCAGTAAGGGTGGCCAGCATCCAAAAGACTAAGAGCAACAAATGTTGGCAAGGATGCAGATAAAGGGGAACCCTCCTACACTGCTGGTGAGAATGTAAGCTAGTTCAACCATTGTGGAAAGCAATACGGAGGTTCTTCAAAAAACTAAAAATACAAATACCATTTGACCCGGGAATCCCACTCCTTGGAATTTACCCAAGGAATACAGCTTCTCAGATTCAAAAAGACATATGCACCCCTATGTTTACTGCAGCACTTTTTACAATAGCCAAGATATGGAAGCAACCTATGTGTCCATCAGTAGATGAATGGATAAAGAAGAGGTGGTACATATACACAATGGAATACTATTCAGGCATAAGAAGGAAACAAATCTTGCCATTTGCAACAACATGGATGGAGCTGGAGGATATTATGCTCAGTGAAATAAGCCAGGCAGAGCAATTCAAGTGCCAAATGATTTCCGTCATTTGTGGAGTATAACAATGAAGCAAAACTGAAGGAACAAAATAGCAGCAGACTCAGAGTCTCCAAGAAGGAACTAGTGGTTACCAAACGGGAGGGGTGTGGGGGGGCGGGTGGAAAGGGTGTGAGAAGGGCATTGAGGGGTATTATGTTTAGTACACATGGTGTGAGGGATCACGGGGAAAACAGTGTAGCACAGAGAAGGCAAATAGTGAATCTGTGGCATCTTACTACCCTGATGGACAGTGACTGCATTGGAGTATAGGTGGGGACTTGATAATATGGGTAAAAAAAAAAGATTTAATTTCTGCAACAATTCTTAACAATTCCATTATTTGTCCCTTTTTTACAGATGGGGAACCTGAGGCTCATAGATATACTGCACCTTAATCATGGCTCATGAGTATTAAAAGATGGAAACAAGATAATCCAGATTTGTTATTCTCCAAAGTCAATGCTCTTAAACAATATCCACATCAAACAAGACTAACTAAGAACTCAGTGACAGCTCAAGGAATATCAGTAGCCAAAGAAAAAATGGAACTGATCTTAGAACAGAGCGCATATAATAGGTATTTAGGGATACCACAGTCAATTCAGCTAGAGGGCAAGGGTATGTGGTTGGGAAGATAATAATAAAAGAGAACAGTATACAAGACTTTTAACACCAAGAAAATAAATCTACAGAAAAAAAATCCAGATTAGCAAAGAATTTAACATCACCCTAAAAAAGTGAAATTAACAGTTAACCCTCAATACATAGTCACAACATTTAACTAAACATATTATAAGAAATACCTGTAATCTCTATGGTTTGCCCTGACCATCCAGACTAGCTAATTAGGTATATCCATACCCCTATTTATGAGGCTGACAAAAAGTGTATGTGTATGGGTTGGGGGATCTTTCAGGAAGGAATTATTATACATACATGCCTCTGGAGCCTAAATATTCAGAGGCCATGGGAGTTTGCTTGGGAAACTCTCTTAACCCCAGTTGACTGGCTGCTTGTTAAACGGGAATAAAATAGTAAGAAATAGGAAGTTTATTTTTAAGATCAACATTTAAATACATTTGAACTCTAAAGCTTAATCTGAATTTTTTTTTTAATTTAGAAACCAAAGAAAGCAATGTCAGGGTTTCTTTTCCTCTTCTGGGATATACAGCTTCAAATTCTATCTCCTAATCAGACTGCCACAGTTCATAAAGCAATAATTACATCCTGAGCCTACTGCTGCTCCAGCTAGACAGCAAGTCCAAGAAATAGAATGCAGGGAGGACGTGAGAGCAAGGGGAGGGCAGGGACAGGGAAAGAGAGGTACGGAATAAGTGAATGAAAATCTCTTTAATTGCCAAATTGTAGAGGTAAAAACTTGACAAGGAATTGTGTTAATTAATCATTTGTACACTAAAGAAGGAGGAAAAAAACCTAAACCTAAAGAGACAATATCACTACTACTAATACTACGAATTAAGATTCACTGAGCACCTGTTAGGTGACAGGAATTATTCTTAATGCTTTGGTTTAATTAACTAATCCCCACAATGAACCTCTAATATACATATTATTATTATCCCCATTTTACTGATTAGGAAGCTGAGGCACACAGAGATTAAACAAAACCATTTTACAATATTCTCTGACCTTTATGCAGTATCATCATGCCAGCTAATAATACACCTTCACAAAGTAATTAGTAAACATAAGACTGTGGTATGGTTTGAGCCATCATACTACAAATAGAGGCATCAACATATTCCATAGTTCCTTTGCTTAAAAACCATTAAAACTTTTTAACCTAACATCTTGGATCATTTAGATACTTTAGTTTCAAAATTTAAACAAGAGCCATAGAACACAAAGGTCACGTGCCTCCCATATCACTCATATGAATTTACCTTGTGCATAAAAGCTATTTTCTGACACCAGTAACACACAGCCATTTCCAGGAACTTGACTGATCAACTATGAAATACAAAATAGTAAGCAACAAAAATAAACTCTCGTGAGAATAAACTACAGCATTTTCTCATGGTATTTGCATTTAAAAAATATAGAAGGAAACATCATGAAATATTAATGATCACTGTAAGATGAATTTGTAGTTTGGATTTGCCTTAAATTAGGTATTCCCATCTTATGTACATAATAAACCCTACAACAAAGATTAAAAACCTTCCCGGTTTCTGCTTTCATCTGCCTAAGTTTAGTTCCAGCAACATACAAAATGAGTGTTTCAACTCAATCCCTCAAAGACTTAAAGATTTCAACATAAACTTTGAGACAGGCAACACAAAGAATTCAGTTTCTTTTTCCTAGCTTTGTTAAACAGAAGCTTCTGCTGAATTCCACAAAGAAGGCAGTCTGACTGAAACTTAACAGTCCAACTAAATGAAATTGGAGGGGGGGGGGGGGCGGAAACTACTACAAAATGAGGTCATGTGTATAATATGCTGATAGTCTCTACATCAAATATATTGTAACTAAATCATTATAGGGTACAGATTCAAGGGGGAAAAAACTTGGAACTGAAAACAAATAAGAAAGGATTACTTCAAAAATACCCACTTATAACTGAGTGGTTTGTTGCAAGCCCCCTAGAAGTACATTTATCATGAGTAAAATCTGTCAAATTGATGGGAAGTTTTCTGCCAAAACCCATGTTGATGTGACCATATAGCAAAAATGTAACATTTGTTCTTAGTGAAGTGGCTGGATTTTCTTCTGCCTTCTCTCTCCCTACCAGAATGACCCAGCTTAAGGAATATGCAAGGTTATAATAAAATAATCCCTAAATTATATTATGTATTTAAAGTATTCTAAAAAGGTTTTATCTCAATCTTACACTAATCAAAGATGAAATACTGTGTGATAGGTCAAAATCTAGATGGCCACTTACTGGAGAGTCTAACTGAGAATATGCTCTCAATCTCTTCATGGGTAAGTGATAAACTGTGAGGTTCTTGTTAGCATGAACATTGTTTCTGTGCTACATTTCTCGCAAAAATATGTGCTTGAGCTAGAGAGTTTGATATGTGAACCAGGAAGGATGAAACTTTGACCAAGGCTGGAAAGGGTGTTGTAATAAAGAACTACAAATAGATATATCACATGACCAGGGGGAGAAGAGTTAGGAGGAAAAATGTTTGTAAACTGGGAGAAGCTATTTGTACACAATGTTTATGAATTGATAAGCAAGTTCAGTAAAAGAAGGGATTGCCAAATAACTATTGACCAAATTAAAGGAGACTGCCAGAAATGTTAAGATAATTTTTGAGTAGGCAATTTTGACCTAAATCCAAGACATTATACCTGAGACTAAGTAAGGAAGTTGAAAGGGCTGGTTAACATTCAACCCAAATTGACCAGGTGCTCGAGGACAGGGGATGTGGGGGAAGCAAAAAGGAACAATAAAAATCTCAATCACTTTAACTGTAACTAGTTTGGGTTTTTAAATGCATCTCGGACTTCCAGTTCTACCCAGGCTTACCATCCTGCCTAAAACAACCAAAAAAAAAAAAAAACCAACATATATTTCAAACAATGGTTTGCAAGACAACTGGACATCAGGCAACAAAGTCCAGTGATCCCTCAAAGACAGTAAACAAATGAGACAAGCCCTACAATTGCCCTAGCATACTACCTTGAGAGAGTGTCCAGGTCATAGCTCAGGGAGGTGACCCAGGCAGAGCTCTGCAGTCTACCTGAGTTGAGAATCCAAAATCCAAGGGGACCAATCTGCTGGAGTTCACAAGGCAGAGTGCCAGAAAGGAGAAAGCCACACTGAGAACTCAGGAAACCTGTGGAGGTCCACCCTGGTATTAGACAGAGTGCTAATTGGTGCATGTACGTATATAAAGAAACTACCTGAGAAAAAGGAAAGAAAGAGCCATTCAAGAGAATTAGAGAGAGGACACTGCCTAGTACTCAGACAGAACTAGGAATAAAACTTATTTCTACCAGCCAGACTGGAAAACCTTATAATTAACAAGGCATTGGGTAGACCTCTCAAAAGGCTCTTGCCTCAACACTAAGGGAATATTTTGCCCTAGACTAAACCTTGCTCTGGTCTTGCCAAACAAATCTTAAAAGCAAGACCCAAAAGGATCAACCTGTTTCCAGGTAACTTAACTGCATCCCAGGACAATGCTCTAGAATAATTATAGTAAACACAACAATATCTGCAAACTAACAAGGTAAAATTCACAAAATCTGGCATGTAATCAAAGATTGCAAGGCATGCAAAAAAGCAGGAATATGTATGTGACTCATAATGAAGAGAAAAAGAAAGCTGGTCAATCAAAACTAAGCCAGAACTGACACAGATGTTAAAAATTAACAGACAAGGACATTAAAAGTTACTTTTAACTTGTATTCCATATGTTTAAAATGTTAAGTAGCAATATGGAAGATACAAAAAAAAAGACCCAAATTGAACTTCTAGAGATGAAAATTCAGTGCCTGAGCAGAAAATTCACTAGATAGGATTAATGGCAAATTAGACATTGCAGTAGGAGAGATTAGCGTACTTGAAGACATAGGCTTTCCATACATAGAACTATCCAAAATGAAACATAGAAAAAAATAGACAAAGAAAAATGAAAAGAGCATCAATAACATGAAGGACAATTTCAAGTGACCAAAATACATGTGCAATTGAAGTCCCAAGGGAAAAGAGGATCGGGGAGGGGGGCCGGGGGAATAACAAATATTTAAAAACATAATGGCCAAAAATGTTACAAGTGTGTTTTTAAAACAACTTTAAATCCACTGATCCATAAAACCCAATAAACCCCAGCACAAGAAATATAAAGAAAACTACACTACAGTTCACCTTAATCAAATTGCTGAAAACTAGTGATAAAGAGAAAATATTAAAAGCATCCAGAGGGGGAATAAAAAGACATGGTACATAAGAGGATGGAAAAAGATAAGCCATGCTGACAGTCAAAAGAAGGCTAGAGTGGCTGTATTAATATCAAAGTAGATTTCACAGTAAAAAATATTACCAGAGATAGAAAAGGTCATTTCATAATGAATGATAAAGGGGTCAATTAATCAGGAGGATATAAGAGTTCTAAATGTTTATGCCTACAATAACAGAGCTTCAAAATACATGAAGCAGAAACTGATAGAACTACAAGTAGAAATAGACAAACCCACAATTATAGTCAGAAATTTCAATGTCCCTCTCTCAATAACTGATAGAACAAGTAAACAGAAAATCAACAGGAATCTGGAGCTACTTGAACAACATTATCAATCAACCTCATCAGATTGACATTTATAGAACATTCCACCCAACATCAAAAGAATACACTCTCTTCTCAAGTGCATGTGGCTTATTCACCAAAAAACAGTCTCAATAAATCTAAAAGTAGTCAAGTCATACAAAATATATTCTCTGACCACAACAGAATTACATTAGAAATCAAAACCAAAATATTTCTGGAAATTATCCAAATATTTGCAAGGAAATCTATTTCAAGTAACAGATGAGTCAAAGAAGAAAGCAAAAGAGAAATTAGGAAGTATTTTGGACTGAATGAAAATAAAATAGTAACATACCAGAATTTGTGAGATGACACAGAAGCAGTAATTAGGGGGAAATTTGTAACAAAAACGTCTATATTAGAAAACAAAATTCTCAAATCAATGACCTTAGTTACCACCTTAAGCAAACAGAAAAAACGCAAATGAAACCCAAAGCAAACAGAAGGAAATCATAAAAGTCAAAATGGAAAGGAATAAAATAGAAAACAATATTAAAAAAATCAATAAAACCAAGTTGTTTCTTTAAGAAGATCCATAAAAGTGACAAAAAAGAGAGTAAGAGAAAAGACCTGACATGGTTTCACTGATGTATTCTACACAGATATGATTTCAGAAAACTGAAGAAAATGCAAACTGATTCTTGGTTTAGAGATAGGGATGAGGAGATTGGAGAGGAATCCCTGGTGGGAGTGTGTGTGGATATATTCATTATCATGATTTTGGTGATGATTTCACAGATGTGCATAGATGCAAACTTAGCAAGCTGTACACTTTAAATATGTATGGTTCCACGCATGTCAATTATATGTCAATAAAGCTGTTTTAATAGATTGATAGAATAGACAGGTAAATTACTATATACCAGTTACCAACTTATCTCCATTTACAAGATGGAAATAGAATAACAGGACTGAGTTTCTTCTTTAATATACTAGAATATACATACTCAAATCACTTGTTCCCCAAAATAATAAACTCTAATTAGCATTGCAGCCACTCAAATACGTAAGACTCAAAAGCAAAATGTGACCTTGAAAGTGGCTTTCTCATATCTCTTATAACCTAGTTCTGAATACAATTCCCAAACATTCCAAAAAGTGTTTTTAAGAAATGGTACCAGCATCATTACAAAATAAAAACAAAACCCCATCACCCAGGGTGACTATACTGAAGGGACAACAATTGAATATATTTACAAGGATTTGTGGGCTTACTATTTTATAGCCTCAGTTTATCATCTGTGACGATATTTTTTAAGACTATAGTTTTACAATGTTAACACTGAGGTTTTACAGGGTCAACACTAGTTTCACACTAACCAGATGACTGAAAGACTTGTACGGGTGACCCTGTTCAGATGCAAGGTACCCAAAACACACAAAAGGTTTTGGGTTGTGCCGTTTGTTTTGGAGCCATATCACAAGACCAAATATATATTATACTATAATAAAATATATATAAATAATTATTATATGTCAACAATTATTAATATAATTAATCTTATATAATTAAATTAAATATAATTAAATTGATATAAATATGATTAATAATTAATAATAAATATTACTCTGAAGTAAAGAAGACAATGGAGGCATCTCATTCTCATGCTATTATGTTTGTGAAATAATTTCTATGACAACTCCTACTTTTGGCTGTGTTTAAATATACATTGAATAGCAGTCACTCCCTCAAACCCTAATCCTTTCTCATCAATAATCGAACATGAAGACACTCATTCTTAATTACCTATAACATTTCTTGCAAAATACTCTAGGTCACTGAAGCTTAAGACAGAAATAAAAGACAAAGCATCAAGTTATATCTTGTGTGTGCCCCATTTCCTCTTAACTATGATTGCTTAACTCCAATGATAACAGAGAATAAATCTTCACTGTTTAATCAATATTGCCATGTGAAAGCATATATAATCCAGCCATAACAAGTGAAGTATTGCAATAAGTGTCTCTAGAGTGTGACTTTCAATGGGTTTGGCTCCATTAATAGTTTGCATCATTAGTCAGTAACTGTTGCCCTGGGTTGAAAATCTTTGTTCTAAAATTCACTTTCAACTGCATGGCTAATATGCTGCACAAAAATGAATGAATGCTCTGCTCCCTAAGATTTTTTTTTTCTTCAGGTTAAAGAGTAATCAAATGAGTATCAGAAATAAACTACATGCAAGTTTAAAGATTTAAATTATATATGTATTTTTTACTGTGCAGTATACATTTATCCTATAAGAATGCAAGTAAAGTTTTATTATAGTGATTTAAAAAACACACACACAGAACTTTCCACTTCACTATTTAATCACTAATGGAATTTAAGAAAAGTTAGGAATTATCTCTTGTTTACTAACAACACACTTCTCAAAAGACTTACCTAATATTTTCTTTGCTAGGTCAACAGGCCTCACAAATTGATTAATGGAAAGCACACTATCTTTAATGCTTAAACATAAACATGCACAAGCACATGTACATATGTGTACACAGAGACACATACAAAGTGTGGGGTTTAGAGGATCTCATGGCTCTTCTGAAATGATGTTTCAAATGCTTTTGTCTGTTTTTCTGTAGTCTTCCAGGTAAAATTCTTCAAGCAAAATAAACTTGACAAATCAAAACAGAATTATCAATCATCATGGAAAAAGAACATTGAAGCAATTTGTTTTGTTTTTATTTCCTTTACTCTGAGAGCATGCCTTCCTCAGTTTTTGCAATCAGTGGTCTTTGTAGCAGTGTTAAGCACAGTCCTGCCTCAACGATTATGTGTGTGAGTGTGTGTATGTTTATTTTTAAGTAAACTTTATTTTTCAAAGCAGTTTTAGATTTGTAGCAAAACTGAGCAGAAAGTACAGAGTTTCCATGTACTCTCTGCATAGCCTTCCCTAACATCAACATCCTGCACTGCACCAGGGTGGTGTAGTTACTACAAATGAGGACCCCATATGGACACATCATTATTACCCAGAGTCCATAGTTTATATTAGCTTTACTAAATCTTGGTGGTGTACATTCTATGGGTTTTGGCAAATGCATAATGACATATGTCTACCATTATAATATCATACAGAATAGTTTCACTATCCTAAAAATCCTCTGTTCTTTGTCCATTAATCCCCCCCCACCCTAACAACTGCCAACTACTGATCGTTTTACTGTCTCCATAGTTTTGTCTTTTCCACAGTGTCATAGAATTGGAGTCATACAGTGTATAGCCTTTTCAGATTGTCTTCTTTCACTTAGTCTTATGCACTTAAGGCTCCTCCAGTCTTTTCATTTCCTTAATAGCTCATTTCCTTTTAGCATTGAAAAATATTCCATTGTTTGGATTTACCACAGTTTATCTATTAACCTACTGAAGGATATCTTGGTTGCTTCCAAATTTTGACATTTATGAATAAAGCTACTATAAATATCTGTTTTCAGGTTTTGTATGGACATAAGTTTCAAATCCTTTGGGTAAATACCAAAGTTAGAGTAAGTGAAGTATGGTAAGAGTATGCTTAGTTATCTTTAGTTTTGTAAGAAACTGTCAACTGTCAAACTGTTATTCAAAGTGGCTGTATCAAGAATTTTGCATAGGCTATTCCTATGGCCCCCACTTTTTTTCTAATTGACCTCTGCTCTTCGTTAAGCCCTCAGCTTTGTTATCTCTCATTACCTTTTGATTCAGTACCTTCTTCCCATTTCATGCTTTCATGGCATATGTATCTCTCTCCTTTTTATCACTTATATTATTAGCTTGTGTGTGTAATTCTTTAATGTCTGTCTTCCCTACTACTTTGTAAGCTGTGTGAAAGCATGGTTCATGTTTCATTTTTTGCTCATCATTTTATCTCTAGTACCTAGCACAGTGTCTGCCATTTTAGCAAGTATTTGTTAAATATATATGAAATGAATGAATGAAAAACAAAGTTAGGGACATGGTTGCTAGGCTTGAGGAAATCAAGTGAAACAAAATTTCAACAAACAATATACAACAATTATAGAGAAAAAGACAGATATGGAAAACAAAGGAGAGCCACTTTAGTGAAGTGATACGGCCAAAGACACAGAAGAATCAAGATTAGTACCCAGCTTTATCCTTAACAACCTCTTTGTAATAAACCTGCTTATTTAGCAGAGTTCAAAATTCTAAGAATTCAGTATCTAGTCAGATAATCACTTCAGTTTATCAAGTTATGGTGTCCATTTAGATGTTTCAGGTTTTTAATTTTTTTCTGATTTTACTGCTATAGAATATCCACTTT
>JAVSCE010004022.1:0-26365 GCA_032199065.1 Smutsia gigantea | reverse complement strand
TTTTCAAACATGCTTAGTTGTTTTTTTAGCATTTTCAAGTTCTCTGCCAAAGTAAAAATATTAAAAAAACAAACAAAACAACTCCTTAAACACAAGCATAGTTGGTTTACAGTCAATGACAGACAATTCAGTTATCTGGAGTCCTGGTAGACTATTTTTGTTTTGGTGAATCTTCTACACTCCATTGGTTCTTGTTAGGTAATCTTGTCTCCTTTGACTATATGTTGGCCTTTGTATTTAAGAAATTATTGATATAGATAATTTGAAGCCTTGGACACTGTTATTTTCCTCCAGGGAGGGTTTTCCGGTGCTTCTTCAGGTTAGGCATCTTGGGAATACTAGCAATCAGAATCACCTTCAGTTTGGGGACTTGAGATTTTCTAGGTTATGTAGATGACTTAAAGCCAGGCTGCGGCAGTCAGTACAAAGGTGGCTTTTTGATCACCTGTTACTCCTCAGGACTTTGGGAGTCTCAGGCCTAAGCACTGGTCCTCCTTTCTGAAGTCCTCTTTCACATAATTTAAGTTTTTCTGAGGTTGAGGGACAGTCTACTTGTATATTCCTACCAAATAATTGACTTGTATCCCAGAAAGGAACTTGGCGTCTCAGCTTGATCTTACTCAAAGGACAGAGCTCTGATCCTTGACCTGGGATGTAACTGCTTCATGGAACTTACCTCCATACTGCTTTTAATATCATGGCCTTTGTTGGTTCTGATACTTTTTCCAGAGTCTTTTTTTGCCACCATTCCTCTCATCTGTTTGCTAATAGGGTTCTTTTTTTTTAATTAATTAATTTATTTTGGTATCATTAATATACACTTACATGAACAACATTGTGGTTACTAGATTCCCCCCATTATCAAGTCCTCACCACATACCCCATTGCAGTCACAGTCCATCAGTGTTGTAAGATGCTACAGAATCACTACTTGTCTTCTCTATGCTATACTGCCTTCCTCGTGGCCCCCCCCTACATTATATGTGTTAATCGTAATGCTCGATTTTCCCCCTTATCCCTCCCTTCCCACCCATCCTCCCTAGTCCCTTTCCCTTTGGTAACTGTTAGTCCATTCTGGGTTCTGTGAGTCTGCTGCTGTTGTGTTCCTTCAGTTTTTGCTTTGTTCTTATAGTCCACAGATGAGTGAAATCATTTGGTACTCTTCTTTCTCCACGTGGATTATTTCACTGAGCGTAATACCCTCTAGCTCAATCCATGTTGTGGCAAATGGTAGGATTTGTTTTCTTAAGACTGATTAATATTCCATTGTGTATATGTACCACATCTTCTTTATCCATTCATCTAATGATGGACACTTAGGTTGCTTCCATTTCTTGGCTATTGTAAATAGTGCTGCGATAAACATAGGGGTGCATATGTCTTTTTCAAACTGAGCTGCTGCATTCTTAGGGTAAATTCCTAGGAGTGGAATTCCTGGGTCAAATGGTGTTTCTATTTTGAGTTTTTTGAGGAACCTACATACTGCTTTCCACAATGGTTGAACTACTTTACATTCCCACCAGCAGTGTAGGAGGGTTTCCCTTTCTCCACATCCGCGCCAACATTTGTGGTTGTTTGTAAGTTCTCATTTTAATGAAGCTACGAAAGTGTTCTAATCTTATGAACTTCACTCTATTCTTTTAATGCTCATTTTTGAGGAAAACTTAAAGAGTTGTTGGGCTATAGAGAAAAAAGTTTCATTACTTGGTAATTTTCCAAATTAAAGTTAAAATATAGTTAACAAATAATGTTAAGTCATTAAATGAGAGATGCTTTTTACAGATATGGTAAAAAGAATCTGGAATAGAAGTTATGTTCAGTTATCAGTCCCAGTTACCATTGGCAAATGACTTGGGTAAGTTAATTATCATGATTGTGCTTCAATCTTTAATCTGTGAAATAAGGGCAGTTACTACATCTGTGATGTAGTTTGTTTCTTTATGCTTCCTACCCTTTCTAGTTATTTTAATAGGGCAACTTTTCTATAAGGTAACCTGTGCTTACATAATATTAGATGTTGGCTAGAATTTGGTATTATTAACTATTGGGATACCCTCAGTATTGAAATGTTGTTTGACCTCTTGGCTGTAGTTAATCTGTAATGAAAGAAAATACTTTTGTAAATTTATTCCAGTTAAACTACAATAAGGAGCCACCCATTAGCCCAATTCTTAGGAGAGGTACTTTAAACTCAGTACCTTATATGTTTCAGAACATTACAATACATATTCATTTAAGCTCCTTAACATCCTGTATTTAAGGTTATAATTTATAAACCAAAAATTTTAATGAGGCTTATTTTTTAAAATATGTACTGTTATATTTTAGAAATGATGTTTGTGTCTGAAACATACAACGGAGAGATTTAAAAGTAGATTAGATAAGATAGAGGAGATGGTAAATGAAATAGAAATTAGAGAACAGGAAAACAAAGAAGCTGAGGCACAGAGAGAAAAAGGGATCTCTAGGAATAAAAGAAAATAAGAGAGCTCTGCAACCTATCCAAATGGAACAATATTTGCATTATACGGGTACCAGAAGAAGGAGAGAAAAAGGGGTTTATGTCTCTTTGAGAAAATCATTATTGAAAAGTTCCCCAATCTGGGGAAGGAAATAGTCTCTCAGGTCATGGAAATGCAAAGATCTTCCAACAGAAGGAACCCTAGGAAAACAATAACAAGACATATAATAATTAAATAATTAAAATGGCAAAGATCAAGGACAAGGAGAGAGTATTGAAAGCAGCCAGAGACAGAAAAAAGATCACTTACAAAGGAAAGGCCATCAGGTTATCATCAGACTTCTCATCAGAAACCTTAAAGGCCAGAAGGGAGTGGCATGTTACATTTAATGCAGTGAAACAGAAGGGCCTCCAACCTAGAATATGTGGCAAGATTACCATTTAAATTTGAAGCAGGGATTAAACAATCTCCAGATAAGCAAATGTTGACTGAAGTCATCAATACCAAACCATCTCTAAAAGATATTTGAAAGGGATTACTCTAGATGGAAAGGATCCTAGGGCTAAATAGCTGTCCCCAGAGACAATAAACCCACAGTAAAGGTAGTAGGCCAATTAATTACTAAGCAAATAAAAAATTAAGTCAACTACTCACAAAGTTAGTCAAGAGATACACAAAGAGTACACAATATGATACCTAATATATAAGGAGTAGAGGAAGAGGAAGAAGGAGGCAGGGAAGGGGAAAAAAATACCTTTAAGATTGTGTTTGAAATAGAGTAATAAGTGGTTTAAGGTAGACTGTTAGATTGTAAGAAGCTATCCTTGAACCTTTGGTAGCCACAAATCTAAAGCCTACAATGGCAACAAGTACATATGTATTGATAATCACCCCAAATATAAATGGATGGATTGCACCAATCAAAAGATATAGAGTTTAAAAATGGATTAAAAAAACAAGCCCCATCTAAATGCTGCCTACAAGAAACTCATTTCAAACCCAAAGACATACACAGACTAAAAGTAAGGGGATGGAAAAAGATATTTCATGAAAATAATCAGGAGAAAAAGCGGGAGGAGCAGTACTTAGACAAAATAGATCTCAAAACAAGGAAAGAAAAGAGGCAAAATAGGACATTACATAATGATAAAGGGGTCAGTCCAACAAGAGGGTATAACTATTATAACTATCTATGCACTCAATATAGGAGCACGTAAATATGTGAAACAAATACTAACAGAATTAAAGGGGGAAATAGAATGCAATGCATTCATCTTAGGAGACTTTAACACACCAGTCACTCAAAAAGATCAACCAGAGAGAAAATAAGTAAGGAGACAAGAGGCACTGAAAACCACAGTAGAACAGATAAACCTAAAAGACAACTACAGAAGACTCTACCCAAAAGCAGCAGGAAACACATTTTTCTCAAGGGCACATGGAATGTTCTCCAGAGTAGATCACATACAAGGCCAGATAAAGAGCCTCAGTAAATTTCAAAAGATTGAAATTGTACCAACGATCTTCTCAGGCCACAAAGGCATGAAATTAGAAATAAATTATGCAAAGAGAACAAAAAATCTCACAAACACATTTAGGCTTAACAACATGTTCCTAAGTAATTGATGGATCAATGACCAAATAAAAACAGATTAAGCAATATTTGGAGACAAATGAAAAAAACAATTCAACAACCCAAAACCTGTGGGGTACAGTGGAGGCAGTTCTAAGAGGAAAGTATACTGCAATACAGGCTTACCTGAAGAAACAACAACAAAAAAAATCCCAAATGAACTGCTTAAACCCACAGTTAAATAAACTAGAAAAAGAAGAATAAAGGAGGCCCAAAGTCAACAGAAGGAGGAACATAATAACGATCAGAGCAGATATAAATAAAATTGAGAAGAATAAATAGAATCAATGCATGCCACCAGGAGCTTGTTATTACATAGAAAAAAAATAGATAAAACCTCTAGCCAGACTTACAAAGAAAAAAAGAGAGCAAAAACAGACTTAGAAATGAAAAAGGAAAAATCACTACAGACACCACAGAAATAAAAAGAATTATTAGAGAATACTAAGAAAAATTATATGCCAACAAACTGGATAACCTAGAAGGATTGCACAACTTTCTAGAAAAATACAACCTTCTAAGACTGACCCAGGAAGAAACATAAAATTGAACAGATCAATTACCAGCAATGAAATTGAACTGGTAATCAAAAAATTACCTAAGAACAAAACCTCTGACCCAGATGGCCCCATGGTTGAATTCCATCAAACATTTAAAGAAGAGCTAATACGCATCCTCCTTAAAGTATGCCAAAAAGTGGAAGAGGAGCGAATACTTAAAAACTCATTTTAAGAGGTCAGCATCATCACCAGAAAGATACCACAAAAAAATTATAGACCAATATCCCTGGTGAACACAGATGCAAAAATACTCAACAAAATATAAACGAATTGAATTCAAAAATACATCAGAAAGATCATCCATCATGATCAAGTAGGATTTATTCCAGGGATGCAAGGATGGTACAACATTTGAAAATCCATCAACATCATCCCCCACATCAACAAAAAGAAGAACAAAAACCACATGATCATCTCCATAGATGCTGAAAAAGCATTTGACAAAATTCAACATCCATTCATGATTGAAACTCTCAACAAAATGGGTATAGAGGGCAAGTACCTCAACATCATAAAGGCCATATATGATGAACCCACAGCCAACATCATACTTAACAATGAGAAGCTGAAAGCTTTTCATCTAAGATGGGGAACAAGACAGGGATGCCCACTCTCCCCACTGTTATTCAACATAGTTCTGGAGGTCCTAGCCACGGCAATCAGACAAAACAAAGAAATACAAGGCATCCAGATTGGTAAAAAAGAAGTCAAATTGTCACTATTTGCAGATGACATGATATTGTATAAAAAAAAACCCTAAAGACTCCTCTCCAAAACTACAAGAACTAATATCTGAATTCAGCAAAGTTGCAGGATACAAAATTAACATAGAGAAACCTGTTGCTTTCCGATACACTAACATTCACAAGTGCATCAAAAAGAATAAAATACCTAGGAATAAACCTAACGAAGGAAGTGAAAGATCTATACCCTCAAAACTATGAGACACTCCTAAGAGAAATTAAAGAGGACACTAGCAAATAGAAATTCATCCCATGCTCTTGGCTATGAAGAATAAATATTGTCAAAATGGCTATACTTCCTAAAGCAATCTACAGACTTAATGTAATCCCTATCCAAATACCAACAGCATTCTTCAATGAACTGGAACAAATAGTTCTAATTTCATAGGGAATCACAAAGGTCCCCGAATAGCCAAAGCAATACTGAGAGGGAAGAATAAAACAGGGGGAATTATGCTCCCAGACTTCAAGCTCTACTACAAAGCTACAGTAATCAAGACAATTTGGTACTGGCACAAGAACAGACCTACAGACCAGTGGAACAGAAGAGAAAATCCGGACATTAAGCCAAACATATACGGTCAATTAATATATGATAAAGGAGCCCTGGATATACAATGGGGAGATGACAGCCTCTTCCGCAGCTGGTGTTGGGAAAACTGGACAGCTACATGTAAGAGAATAAAACTGGAGTACTGTCTAACCCCATAAAGAAAAGTAAACTAAAAATGGATCAAAGACCTGAATGTAAGTCATGAAACCATAAAACTCTTAGAAAACAACATAGGCAAAAATCTCTTAGACATAAACATGAGCGACTTCTTCATGAACATATCTCCCTGGGCAAGGGAAACAAAAGCAAAAATGAACAAGTGGGACTATATCAAGCTGAAAATCTTCTGTACAGCAAAGGACACCATCAGTCAAACAAAGGCATCCTACAGTTTGGGAGAATATATTCATAAATGACCTGAGAAGGGGTTGACACCCAAAATATATAAAGAACTCACGCACCTGAGGAAACAGAAAGCAGATAATCCAAATAAGAAATGGGCAGAGGATATGAATAGACCTCCAAAGAAGACATTCAGATGGCCAACAGGCACATGAAAAGATGCTCCACATCGCTAATCATCAGAGAAATGCAGATTAAAACCACAATGAGATATCGCCTCATACCAGTGAGGATGGCCAGCATCCAAAACACCAACAACAACAAATGTTGGCGAGGATGTGGAGAAAAGGGAACCCTCCTACACTGCTGGTGGGACTGCAAATTAGTTCAACCATTGTGGAAACCAGTATGGAGGTCCCTCAAAAATCTCAAAAAAGAAATACCATTTGACCCAGGAATTCCACTCCTAGGAATTTACCCTAAAAATGCAGCAGCCTAGTTTGAAAAAACAGATGCACCCCTATGTTTATCGCAGCACTATTTACAATAGCCAAGAAATGGAAGCAACCTAAGTGTCCATCAGTAGATGACTGGATAAAGAAGAGGTGGTACATATACACAATGGAATATTATTCAGCCATAAGAAGAAAACAAATCTTACCATTTGCAACAACATGGATGGAGCTACCGGGTATTATGCTCAGTGAGGTAAGCCAAGCGGAAAAAGACAAGTATCAAATGATTTCACTCATATGTGGAGTATAAGAGCAAAGAAAAAAACTGAAGGAACAAAACAGCAGCAGACTCACAGAACCCAAGAATGGACTAATAGTTACCTAAGGGAAAGGGACCGGGGAGGATGGGTGGGAAGGGAGGGATAAGGGGGAAAAAGGGGCAGTACGATTAGCAGATGTAATGTTGGGGCGGCATGGGGAGGGCTGTACAACTCAGAGAAGACAAGTAGTGATTCTATAGCATCTTACTATACTGATGGACAGTGACTGTAATGGGGTAAATGGGAGGGACCTGATGAAGAGGGGAGTTTAGTAATCATAACGTTGCACATGTAACTGTAGATTAATGATAGCAAAAGAAAAAAATATAGCCAAGACTACTAGCTTCTTGTCAAAGACCAAAGATCAACTTGGCAATGGCTCCCTCAGGCCGCAAATGGGACAATTTTAGTATCAAGAATAATGAGTACAATAATTCAAACATATCCAAAAAAAGTTAGTCCATAATAAAACAAATAAATCATTTCATTAGCTACCTTTTAGAGATTAAGACACTAATTAATAATTCTGAAACTTCATCAATAAAGGAACAGTATGAACCTAACAATATTAAAATATATACATGCATATATATGTGCATATATACACACACATAGAAAAAGGTCTCAAAATTTATACTTCAAAGTATTAAACTGATGATCTCTGGGTGGTAGGGTTATGGGTGGGGTATCTTTTAATTACAAATTTGTTTCTACAGTAAATATGTATTGTTTCTATGCTAAATAAAGTTATTTTAAGGTTATAAAAAAAGTGTTTTCAGTCAAGGAAAATGTAACACCCCAGGTTTTGAGAATAAAAAGAATGAGGACTTGTTTGTAGTTTAAAATAACACTTTGCATTCCTTTTGTTCAAATGTAATCACATGTCTATATAAATTTAAATAATAAACTCTTGCAAGAAGCCATTTAGAAAAACTGATTCTCTTGTCTTTTGCTTTATAAATTTAGTCAATGATAAAGTGTAATCAACAGGCCGCGGCGGGGCTGCTCTGACACCGGGAAGTCCCGACCTCCCCTCGGGTGGGGAGAGCGGGCGGGGGGCGCGCGGTCGCCCCCGCAGCTCATGTTGTCCGCGCCGGCGGCGTCGGCGGCTGGGGGGCAGCGCGCGCGCGGCTCCCGCGGGGGGAGCCTGACACCTGGCGGCCGGAGTGGGCGCCAGGCAACTGCGCGGTCCGTGGAGAGCCCGGGGCGGGGGGCGCTGTCAGGGCGGCGACCTGCCGCCTGGGTGCTCAGCTCCGTGTTCCGGCACCTGGCGGAGCCCGCGTGCTCCCCCTGGGGTGTGTCTGGCGTGCCCCAGGACCACTGATGGGCTCTGACCCCCGACTGGCCGCACGACGGCTGGCTCGCTGAGAGTTCGCGAGGCCAGCCGGGCGGCCTGAGCAGCTGGCTAGGGGAGGCGGAGGAGCCGGGGCCGCGCGCCTTCCATCGCCGTCCCCGCAGCTGCCCGCGACGCGGGGGCGCCTCCCTGCGCTGCTGCGCCGCCTGCGGTCGGAACGCGGACTCGGACCCGAGGGACCGGCGGTGGTCGGGGACACGCGAGTCTCCCTCCCCCGTGCGCCCCTCCGCTCCCCCAGCGCATCCCTGCTCATACTGTTTTGGACTTTGCTTTTTTCTTTAATTTAGTTGGAAAATGATTCCATCTCAGTTCATTATTTCCATCATCATTCTTTTATATTAATGTATAATATAATGCCTAATATCCCATCTTAAGTCTGCTCCATAATAATTAAAAGCGGTTTCCTATTGGTTGATATATACATCAATATACGACAAGTAGAATGACATATTGACATATATGACATACATATATGTGTATGTTTATATAGATAAACACAAATATTTTGCCTTCTAAATGTTTTAGTGAATAACCTTGTAACACCTGTCATTTTGCACATGGGTAGTCACCTCTGTTAGATAATTTCCTAGGATTCAAATTGTTGAGTCCAAAGAAGTGTTCTTTTTTTAATATCATGAAATTGCTAGAGGTCCCAGGTCATATCTCTGCTAGTGATGTGTGTCTGTGTCTGTGGATCTTTTTCCTGGAGCCTTGCCAACACAGTGTTACCAAACTTTTTTATCTTAACCAAAACCAGCCAGAGAAGTGAAATATATTTTAGTGTAATTTTACTTGATAGGACTCTTCGGGGTGAGGTTGAGCATCTTTTCAAACACGTGACACATTTAAATTCCTTTTCTGTGACCTGTTTGTAATCTTTGTCCATTTTCCATTGGATTATGAGGTGATCCTTGCTTTTGGATTTTTAAGAGTCATTTATGTATTTGGTTAAATAGTCCTTATTTAAGAATGGTAATTATTTACATTTTTAAGTAGGCCTTTCCGATATAATACTAAAACTGCTGTCATTTTGCATTTCAGTATCAGTCATTTCCATATAACAAAAACAGGTTTAAAGTCGGCATGAAATTAGAAGGTGTGGACCCCGAGCATCAGTCTGTGTGCTGTGTCCTCAGTGTGGCCGAGGTAAGCTCTGCCTCGTCTTTATTTTATTTATTTTTGTGTGTAGCTCATTTATTTTTTCTTTTTTTATTGTGAAATGATTATCACAGTAAGTTTAGTTAACATCCTTCAACATACATAGTTACAAATTATTTTTTCTTGCGATATGAACTTTTGAGGTTTTTTCTCTTAACAACTTTTCAATACACAAGACATTATTGCTCACGATGCAATGAACAAGTTCCAATACAGTGAACAAGCTCCCACAAGGTGAACAATGCAAGGAACACAGTGAACAAGTTCTCACAAGGTGAACAGTGCAGAGGCAGTCATATCAGAGAAACTAATTCAGTTACTATAATCAATCAAGTCAACTATGATTATTCATATGATTTTTATACTTAAATTATAAGTGAATCCCACATTTCCCCCTTTTTTGTTTTAATTGACACAAATGCATATGCATATATTTGTGGAAGGTACCAGAATAATAATTAGCTGGTCTCGGCCTGTGACATAGCTTGTCACAGGCAATGTCTCTCTTGTCTGGAGGGGTGAGGTTCTATGCCTCACCTCAGTGGGCCCCCACGTTGCTCACCTGAGGTCCCTTGTGACTGTGCCTGTCTTAGGTTGTTGCTCCCATGAGGAATCTTACCCGTCTCTGGCTAACCAGCCATCTCCTGGGACCAAACACGGAGATAAAATACGAAAGAGAGGACAGCCAGCAGCTATAATTCTGGATAAAATCACAATATACATGATTATTTTCTTGCAGCAAATGCAGGTGGGGAATCCGTATATGATTTCACAAAGTTGTTTAAAAGGAATCACTTATTTCTTGAAGTTAATTCTTGAAAGGTAGCATATGTTTGTATTGGCTTTAAAAGACCAACAACTGCCTTCCGCACACACACTAGGAGAACAGGAATACAAATGCATAACAGTATTAGACCTACAATTATAGGCCAATTTAACAATCCAGGCATTTATGAAAACTTATCAATACCATGATGAATGTTGTCTATTTGATCTTGATTAGTATGCGAAAAATCAGACAAATTAAAACAACACATCCCTGGAAACTGTTCACATCCCATACTTGTACAGCTCTCCCCATGCCCCCCCAACATTATATCTGCAGTCATAATGCCCCTTTTCCCTCTTATCCCTCCCTTCCCACCCATCTTCCCCAGTCCCTTTCCCTTTGGTAACTATTAGTCTGTTCTTGGGTTCTGTGAGTCTGCTGCTGTTTTGTTCCTTCAGTTTTTTTCTTTGTTCTTATACTCCACATGTGAGTGAAATCATTTGACACTTGTCTTTTTCAGCTTGGCTTATTTCACTGAGCATAATACCCTATAGTTCCATCCATGTTGTTGTAAATGGTAGGATTTGTTTTCTTCTTATGGCTGAATAATATTCCATTGTGTATATGTACCACCTCTTCTTTATCCATTCATCTACTGGTGGACACTTAGGTTGCTTCCATTTCTTGGCTATTGTAAATAGTGCTGCAATATACATAGGGGTGCATATGTCTTTTTCAAACTGGGCTGCTGCATTCTTAGGGTAAATTCCTGGGAATGGGATTCCTTGGTCAAATGCTATTTCTATTTTGAGTGTTTTGACGAACCTCCATACTGCTTTCCACAGTGGTTGAACTAGTTTACATTCCCACCAGCAGTGTAGGAGGGTTCCCCTTTCTCCACATCCTCGTCAGCATTTGTTGTTCCTAGTCTTTTCTATGTTGGGCATCCTCACTGGTGTGAGGTGACATCTCATTGAAACCAGTTTTCTAAAAACTTTCCAAAGATCCTCGGTTTATGACCATCTGCAATTGTTTCATCTACAAAAATGCCAATTATTGATCTTTATGGACGCTTATGATAAAATTTTTTAACAAATTTTACCTCAATAATACAGTTTATGAAAACATGTTGATTTACCAAAAACTACTTTTTCTCATTGTTGAGAATTATGTCTTGAAACATAAGTAGGTTTCTCTGAGAAGTCAAGGAAAAATGTGTAATGGTACAAAGAAATAAAAATGGGCAGCATGTTTTAAGACTACAAATAACTAGAGTCCTTTCCACACAGCTGAGACATTTTATCTTTCTATTTTTCTAGAAGATAAATACAGTACAATCAATTCTTCAGATAAGGTTTCTTGTTATATGTAACTGTTACCTACTCCAAATTATTTCTATCGCTTCCTGTGTAACTCCAACTACGGATAATTTGAAACACATGATATTGTCCCAGACCACTGAGACTTTCCATATTTTAATCTATTTTTCTTTTCTTATTAAGCTCCACTTTGATTAGTTTCTATTGCATTATCTTGAAGTAACAGTTTTCTTTTGTTGCAAAAGCCAACAGATTTTTAAACAACTCAAGCCTTTTATCATTTCAGATACTTTTATTTTTAGTCCCAGAAATTCCTTTTTTTCTTTTTTTAGATTCTACTTCTTTATTGATATTCCTCATTTTAGTCACTCATTATGCCCAATCTTTCCACTAAATGACTGAGTAGGAGGAGTCACGGGAGTGTCGCATCTCCCCTTGGATAACTGAGGAGGAGGCATAGGAGTGTCACCTCTACCCTTGGATGACAGAGGAGGAGGAGCCATAGGAGTGTCGCGTCTCCCCTTGGATGACTGAGGAGAAGGAGGTATCGAAGTGTCGCCTCTCCCCTTGGATGACTGAGGAGAAGGAGCCATAGGAGTGTCATGTCTCCCCTTGGATGACTGAGGAGGAGGAGCCATAGGACTGTCGCCTCTCCCCGTGGATGACTGAGGAGGAGGAGCCATAGGAGTGTCACGTCTCCCCTTGGATGACTGAGGAGGAGGAGCCATAGGAGTGTCGCCTCTCCCCTTGGATGACTGAGGAGGAGGAGCGATAGGAGTGTCGCCTCTTCCCTTGGATGACAGAGGAGGAGGGGCCATAAGAGTGTCAGGTTTCCCCTTGGATGACAGAGCAGGAGGAGCCATAGGAGTGTCGCGTCTCCCCTTGGATAACTGAGGAGAAGGAGGTATAGGAGTGTCGCCTCTCCCCTTGGATGACTGTGGATAAGGAGCCATAGGAGTGTCACGTCTCCCCTTGGATGACTGAGAAGGAGCCATAGGAGTGTCTCCTCTCCCCTTGGATGACTGAGGAGAAGGAGCCAAAGGAGTGTCGCATCTCCCCTTGGATGACAGAGGAGGAGGAGCCATAGGAGTATCGCCTCTCCCCTTGGATGACTGAGGAGAAGGAGCCATAGGAGTGTCGCCTCTCCCCTTGGATGACTGAGGAGAACGAGCCATAGGAGTGTCACCTCTCCCCTTGGATGACTGAGGAGGAGGAGCCATAGGAGTGTCGCGTCTCCCCATGGATGACTGAGCAGGAGGAGGTATCGGAGTGTCACGTCTCCCCTTGGATGACTGAGGAGAAGGAGCCAAAGGAGTGTCGCCTCTCCCCTTAAATGACTGAGGAGAAGGAGCCAAAGGAGTGTCGCATCTCCCCTTGGATGACAGAGGAGGAGGAGCCATAGGAGTGTCGCCTCTCCCCTTGGATGACTGAGGAGGAGGAGCCATAGGAGTGTCGCCTCTCCCCTTGGATGACTGAGGAGGAGGAGCCAAAGGAGTGTCGCGTCTCCCCTTGGATGACAGAGGAGGAGGATGCATGGCAGTGTCGCGTCTCCCCTTGGATGACAGAGAAGGAGGAGTCATGGGAGTGTCACGTCTCCCCTTGGATGACAGAGGAGGAGGAGCCATAGGAGTGTCGCCCCTCCCCTTGGATGACAGAAGAGGAGGAGCCATAGGAGTGTCACGTCTCCCCTTGGATGACAGAGGAGGAGGAGCCATAGGAGTGTCACCCCTCCCCTTGGATGACAGAAGAGGAGGAGCCATAGGAGTGTCACCCCTCCCCTTGGATGACAGAAGAGGAGGAGCCATAGGAGTGTCACGTCTCCCCTTGGATGACAGAGGAGGAGGAGCCATAGGAGTGTCACGTCTCCCCTTGGATGACTGAGGAGAAGGAGGTATCGGAGTGTCGCCTCTCCCCTTGGATGGCTGAGGAGAAGGAGCCATAGGAGTGTCACGTCTCCCCTTGGATGACTGAGGAGAAGGAGCCATAGGAGTGTCGCCTCTCCCCTTGGATGACTGAGGAGAAGGAGCCAAAGGAGTGTCGCCTCTCCCCTTGGATGACAGAGGAGGAGGATCCATAGGAGTATCTCCTCTCCCCTTGGATGACTGAGGAGAAGGAGCCATAGGAGTGTCGCCTCTCCCCTTGGATGACTGAGGAGAACGAGCCATAGGAGTGTCACGTCTCCCCTTGGATGACTGACGAGGAGGAGGTGTCAGAGTGTCACGTCTCCCCTTGGATGACTCAGGAGAAGGAGCCAAAGGAGTGTCGCGTCTCCCCCTGGATGACTGAGGAGGAGGAGGTATCGGAGTGTCACGTCTCCACTTGGATGACTGAGGAGAAGGAGCCAAAGGAGTGTCGCGTCTCCCCTTGGATGACTGAGGAGGAGGAGGTATCGGAGTGTCCCGTCTCCCCTTGGATGACTGAGGAGAAGGAGCCAAAGGAGTGTCACGTCTCCCCTTGGATGACTGAGGAGAAGGAGCCAAAGGAGTGTCGCCTCTCCCCTTGGATGACTGAGGAGAAGGAGCCAAAGGAGTGTCGCGTCTCCCCTTGGATGACAGAGGAGGAGGAGGTATTGGAGTGTTGCCTCTCCCCTTGGATGACTGAGGAGGAGGAGCCAAAGGAGTGTCGCGTCTCCCCTTGGATGACAGAGAAGGAGGAGTCATGGGAGTGTCGCGTCTCCCCTTGGATGACAGAGGTGGAGGAGCCATAGGAGTGTCACGTCTCCCCTTGGATGAGTGAGGAGGAGGAGCCATAGGAGTGTCGCGTCTCCCCTTGGATGACAGAGGAGTAGGAGCCATAGGAGTGTCGCCCCTCCCCTTGGATGACAGAAGAGGAGGAGCCATAGGAGTGTCACGTCTCCCCTTGAATGACAGAGGAGGAGGAGCAATAGGAGTGTCACCCCTCCTCTTGGATGACAGAAAAGGAGGAGCCATAGGAGTGTCACGTCTCCCCTTGGATGACAGAGGAGGAGGAGCCATAGGAGTGTCACATCTCCCCTTGGATGACTGAGGAGAAGGAGGTATCGGAGTGTCGCCTCTCCCCTTGGATGACTGAGGAGAAGGAGCCATAGGAGTGTCACGTCTCCCCTTGGATGACTGAGGAGAAGGAGCCATAGAAGTGTCGCCTCTCCCCTTGGATGACTGAGGAGGAGGAGCCATAGGAGTGTCGCCTCTCCCCTTGGATGACTGAGGAGGAAGAGCCATAGGAGTGTCGCGTCTCCCCTTGGATGACTGACGAGGAGGAGGTATCAGAGTGTCACGTCTCCCCTTGGATGACTGAGGAGAAGGAGCCAAAGGAGTGTCGCGTCTCCCCCTGGATGACTGAGGAGGAGGAGGTATTGGAGTGTCACGTCTCCACTTGGATGACTGAGGAGAAGGAGCCAAAGGAGTGTCGCGTCTCCCCTTGGATGACTGAGGAGGAGGAGGTATCGGAGTGTCACGTCTCCCCTTGGATGACTGAGGAGAAGGAGCCAAAGAAGTGTCACGTCTCCCCTTGGATGACTGAGGAGAAGGAGCCAAAGGAGTGTCGCCTCTCCCCTTGGATGACTGAGGAGAAGGAGCCAAAGGAGTGTCGCGTCTCCCCTTGGATGACAGAGGAGGAGGAGCCATAGGAGTGTCGCCTCTCCCCTTGGATGACTGAGGAGGAGGAGCCATAGGAGTGTTGCCTCTCCCCTTGGATGACAGAGAAGGAGGAGTCATGGGAGTGTCGCGTCTCCCCTTGGATGACAGAGGTGGAGGAGCCATAGTAGTTTCGCCTCTCCCCTTGGATGACAGAGGAGGAGGAGCCATAGGAGTGTCGCCCCTCCCCTTGGATGACAGAAGAGGAGGAGCCATAGGAGTGTCGCGTCTCCCCTTGAATGACAGAGGAGCAGGAGCCATAGGAGTGTCGCGTCTCCCCTTGGATGACAGAGAAGGAGGAGCCATAGGAGTGTCGCCCCTCCCCTTGGATGACAGAAGAGGAGGAGCCATAGGAGTGTCGCGTCTCCCCTTGGATGACAGAGGAGGAGGAGCCATAGGAGTGTCGCGTCTCCCCTTGGATGACAGAGGAGGAGGATGCATGGGAGTGTCGCCTCTTCCCTTGGATGACTGAGTAGGAGGAGCCATAGGAGTGTCGCCTCTTCCCGTGGATGACAGAGGAGGAGGAGCCATAGGAGTGTCACGTCTCCCCTTGGATGACAGAGGAGGAGGAGCCATAGGAGTGTCGCTTCTCCCCTTGGATGACTGAGGAGGAGGAGCCATAGGAGTGTCGTCTCTCCCCTTGGATGACTGAGGAGGAGGAGCCATAGGAGTGTCACGTCTCCCCTTGGATGACAGAGGTGGAGGAGCCATAGGAGTGTCACTTCTCCCCTTGGATGACAGAGGAGGAGGAGCCATAGGAGTGTCGCCTCTCCCCTTGGATGACAGAGCGGGAGGCGGTGGCAGAGGAATGTCGCGTCTCCCCTTGGATGATGGAGGAGGAGGAGACATAGGAGTGTCGCGTCTCCCCTCGTGTGACTGAGGAGGAAGAGGAGGCATAGGTGTGTCACGTCTCCCCTTGGATGCCTGAGTAGGACGAGGCATAGGAGTGTCGTGTGTTCCCTTGGATGACGGAGGAGGAAGAGGACGCATAGGTGTGTCGCTTCTCCCCTTGGATGACTGAGGAGGAGGACGCATCGGAGTGTCACACCTCTCCTGGAATGACTGTGGAGGAGGACGCATCGGAGTGTCACACCTCTCCTTGGATGACTGAGGAGGAGGACGCATCGGAGTGTCACACCTCTCCTTCGATGACTGTAGAGGAGGAGGCATAGGAGTGTCGCCTCTATCCTTGGATGACAGAGGAGGAGGAGGCATCGGAGTGTCACACCTCTCCTTGGATGACTGAGGAGGAAGAGGCATCGGAGTGTCACACCTCTCCTTGGATGACTGTAGAAGAGGAGGCATAGGAGTGTCGCCTCTCCCCTTGGATGACAGAGGAGGAGGAGGCATGGTAGTGTCGCGTCTCCCCTTCGATGACTGGGGAGGAAGCCTGGGAGTGCCGCGGTTCCCCTTGCATGACTGATAAGAGGCATGGGAATGTCGCGTCTCCCCTTGGATGACTGAGGAGGACTTGAGTAGTGTTGTTTCTCCCTTTGGATGACTGAGGCATAGGCATGGGAGTGTCCCATCTCCCCTTGGATGATTGAGGAGGAGGCGTGTGAGTGTTGCATCTCCCCTTGGATGACTGAGGAGGAGGAGGCATAGGAGTGTCGCGTCTCCCGTTGGATGACTGAAGAGGAGGAGGCATAGGAGTGTCGCGTCTCCCGTTGAATGACTGAAGAGGAGGAGGCATACTAGTGTCACTTCTCCCATTCGATGACTGAGGAGGAGGAGGCATAGGAGTGTCGCGTCTCCACTTGGATGACTGAAGAGGAGGAGGCATAGGAGTGTCGCGTCTCCCCTTCGATGACTGAGGAGGAGGAGGCATAGGAGTGTCGCGTCTCCCGTTGAATGACTGACGTGGAGGAGGCATAGGAGTGTCGCGTCTCCCGTTGGATGACTGAAGAGGAGGAGGCATAAGAGTGCCGCGTCTCCCGTTGGATGACTGAAGAGGAGGAGGCATACTAGTGTCACGTCTCCCCTTCGATGACTGAGGAGGAGGAGGCATAGGAGTGTCACGTCTCCCATTGAATGACTGAAGAGGAGGAGGCATAGGAGTGTCCCGTCTCCCGTTGGATGGCTGAAGAAGAGGAGGCATAGGAGTTTCACGTCTCCTCTTGGATGACTGAAATGGATGCATAGTAGTGTCACATCTCCCCTTGGATGACTGAGGAGGAGGAGGCATAGAAATGTCGCGTCTCTCCTTGGATGACAGAAAAGGAGGAGGCATAGGAGTGTCACGTCTCCCATTGGATGACTGAGGAGGAGGCAGCATAGAAATGTCGCGTGTCTCCTTGGATGACAGAGAAGGAGGAGGCATAGGAGTGTCACGTCTCTCATTGGGTGACTGAGGAGGAGGAGCCATAGGAGTGTCGCGTCTCCCCTTTGATGTCTGAGAGGAGGCACGGGAGTGTTGCTTCTCCCCTTGGATGACTGAGTAGGAGGTGTAGCACTGTCACATCTCCCCTTGGATGACTGAGGAGGAGGTGTAGGAGTGTCACATCTCCCCTTGGATGACTGATGAGGCATCGAAGTGTCACGCATCCCTTTGGATGACTGAAGAGGCAGCGTAGGAATGTCACATCTCCCCTTGGATGACTGAGGAGGCAGTGTAGCAGTGTCACATCTCCCCTTGGATGACAGAGGAGGCGTCGAAGTGTCACGTCTCCCCTTGGGTGACTGAGCAGTCGGCGTAAGAGTGTCACATCTCCCCTTGGATGAGTGAGGAGGTGTAGGAGTGTCACATCTCCCTTTGGGTGACTGAGGAGGAGGACTATGTGTGTCACATCTCCCCTTGGATGACAGAGGAGGAGGTGTACCAGTGTCACATCTCCCCTTGGATGTCTGAGGAGGAGGCACAAGAGTGTCACATCTCAACTTGGATGACTGATGAGGCATCGAGGTGTCATGTCTCCCCTTGGATGACTGAGGAGGCGTCGAAGTGTCACGTCTCCCATTGGATGACTGAGAAGGCGTAGGAGTGTCACATCTTCCCTTGGATGAGTGAGGAGGAAGTGTAGCATTGTCACATCTTTTCTTGGATGACTGAGGAGGAGGCGAAGGAGTGTCCCATCTCCCCTTGGATGACTGATGAGGTGTTGAAGAGTCACATCTCTCCTTGGATGACTGAGGAAGTGTCGAAGTGTCACATCTCCCCTTGGATGACTGAGGAAGGGTCGAAGTGTCACATCTCCCCATGGATGACTGAGGAGTAGGTGTAGCAGTGTCACATCTCCCCATGGATGACTGAGGAGGAGGACTATGTGTGTCACATCTCCCCATGGATGACTGAGGATTAGGTGTAGCAGTGTCACCTCTTCCCTTGGATGTCTGAGGAGGAGGCACAAGAGTGTCACATCTCAACTTGGATGACTGATGAGGCGTCGAGGTGTCATGTCTCCCCTTGGATGACTGAGGAGGCGTCGAAGTGTCACGTCTCCCATTGGATGACTGAGAAGGCGTAGGAGTGTCACATCTTCCCTTGGATGAGTGAGGAGGAAGTGTAGCAGTGTCACATCTTTTCTTGGATGACTGAGGAGGAGGCGAAGGAGTGTCCCATCTCCCCTTGGATGACTGATGAGGCGTTGAAGAGTCACATCTCTCCTTGGATGACTGAGGAAGTGTCGAAGTGTCACATCTCCCCTTGGATGACTGAGGAAGGGTCGAAGTGTCACGTCTCCCCTTGGATGACTGAGGAAGGGTCGAAGTGTCACGTCTCACCATGAATGACTGAGGAGGAGGACTATGTGTGTCACATCTCCCCATGGATGACTGAGGAGTAGGTGAAGCAGTGTCACATCTCCCTTTGGATGTCTGAGGAGGAGGCACAAGAGTGTCACATCTCAACTTGGATGACTGATGAGGCGTCGAGGTGTCACGTCTCCCCTTGAATAACTGAGGAGGCGTCGAAGTGTCACGTCTCCCATTGGATGACTGAGAAGGCGTAGGAGTGTCACATCTTCCCTTGGATGAGTGAGGAGGAAGTGTAGCAGTGTCACATCTTTTCTTGGATGACTGAGGAGGAGGCGAAGGAGTGTCCCATCTCCCCTTGGATGACTGATGAGGCGTTGAAGAGTCACATCTCTCCTTGGATGACTGAGGAAGTGTCGAAGTGTCACGTCTCCCCTTGGATGACTGAGGAGGCGTAGGAGTGTCACATCTCCCCATGGATGACTGAGGAGTAGGTGTAGCAGTGTCACATCTCCCCATGGATGACTGAGGAGGAGGCGTCGAAGTGTCACATCTCCCCTTGGATGACTGAGGAGGAGGTGTAGGAGTGTCACATCTTCTCCTCTTGGATGACTGAGGAGGAAGTGTAGCCGTGTCACATCTCCCCTTGGATGACTGAGGAGGAGGCGTAGGATTGTCACATCTCACCTTAGATGACTGACGAGGCGTCGAAGTTTCACATCTCCCTTTGGATGACTGAGGAGGAGGCAGAGGAGTGTCACATCTCCCCTTGGATAACTGAGGAGGAGGCGTATTAGTGTCACATCTCCCCTTGGATGACTGAGGAGGAGGTGTAGGGGTGTCACATCTTCTCCTCTTGGATGACTGAGGAAGAGGTGTAGGAATGTCACATGTCCTCTTGGATGAATGAGCGGGAGGTGTAGGAGTGTCATATCTCCCCTTGGATGACTGAGGAGGAGGTGTAGGAGTGTCACATCTTCTCCTCTTGGATGACTGAGGAGGAGGCGTAAGAGTGTCACATCTCCCCTTGGATGACTGAGGAGGCAGTGTAGCAGTGTCACATCTCCCCTTGGATGACTGAGGAGGCGTCGAAGTGTCACGTCTCCCCTTGGATGACTGAGCAGGCGGCGTAGGAGTGTCACATCTCCCCTTGGATGAGTGAGGAGGTGTAGGAGTGTCACATCTCCCTTTGGGTGACTGAGGAGGAGGACTATGTGTGTCACATCTCCCCTTGGATGACAGAGGAGGAGGTGTACCTGTGTCACATCTCCCCTTGGATGTCTGAGGAGGAGGCACAAGGGTGTCACATCTCAACTTGGATGACTGATGAGGCGTCGATGTGTCACGTCTCCCCTTGGATGACTGAGGAGGCGTCGAAGTGTCACGTCTCCCGTTGGATGACTGAGAAGGCGTAGGAGTGTCACATCTTCCCTTGGATGAGTGAGGAGGAAGTGTAGCAGTGTCACATCTTTTCTTGGATGACTGAGGAGGAGGCGAAGGAGTGTCCCATCTCCCCTTGGATGACTGATGAGGTGTTGAAGAGTCACATCTCTCCTTGGATGACTGAGGAAGTGTCGAAGTGTCACATCTCCCCTTGGATGACTGAGGAGGCGTAGGAGTGTCACATCTCCCCATGGATGACTGAGGAGTACGTGTAGCAGTGTCACATCTCCCCATGGATGACTGAGGAGGATGCGTCGAAGTGTCACATCTCCCCTTGGATGACTGAGGAGGAGGTGTAGGAGTGTCACATCTTCTCCTCTTGGATGACTGAGGAGGAAGTGTAGCCGTGTCACATCTCCCCTTGGATGACTGAGGAGGAGGCGTATTATTGTCACATCTCCCCTTAGATGACTGACGAGGCGTCGAAATTTCACATCTCCCTTTGGATGACTGAGGAGGAGGCAGAGGAGTGTCACATCTCCCCTTGGATAACTGAGGAGGAGGCGTATTAGTGTCACATCTCCTCTTGGATGACTGAGGAGGAGGTGTAAGAGTGTCACATCTCCCCTTGGATGACTGAGGAGGAGGTGTAGGAGTGTCACATCTTCTCCTCTTGGGTGACTGAGGAGGATGCTTAGGCATGTCGCATCTCCCCTTGGATGAATGAGGAGGAGGCGTAAGTGTGTCGCTTCTCTTCTTGGATGACTCAGTAGGAGGCGGCATAGGAGCGACACATCTCCTCTTGGATGACTGAAGAGGAGGCGTAGGGACATCACATCTCCCCTTGGATGACTGAGGAGGAGGCGTAGGAATGTCGCATCTCCTCTTGAATGACTGAGGAGGAGGCGTAGGTTTGTTACATCTCCTCCTGGATGATTGAGGAGGAGGCATAGGAGGGTAACATCTCCCCTTGGATGACTGAGGAGGAGGCATGGGAGAGTCACATCTCCTCTTGGATGACTGAGGAGGAGGCATGGGAGAGTCACATCTCCTCTTGGATGACTGAGGAGGAGGCATGGGTGAGTCACATCTCTTGGATGACTGAGGAGGAGGCATGGGCGTGTCACATCTCCTCTTGGATGACTGAGGAGGAGGCATAGAAGTGAAACGTACTCTTTTGGATGACTTCTGTGGATGAATGGCTCCTAGAGCAGGTACACTGTGCCCTGGTGTTCCCCCTTCCGTAGAGGCTGCAGGGGGTGCCATCACGGCATTTGCCTGTCCCTTTCGGGCAGCTATGCTCTGGCCATACAGAGCCTTCCAAAGAGTGCTTGGAACTGGCATTGTTCGTTTAGAGATATGGGTGGAATTTGGATTTTTTCTGCCAGCTTTTTTCGAATGTGAAGACGTCGAGACATGGACTGAAGTATGGCCAGTGCCTGGCTTGGTCTGTGATCCAGGAGGTAACTTGGGAGCCATGAAACGACTTGTCCCAGAGACAGAGGGAGGATGGAAAATTACAGCCTGGGAAGGCAGTGCTGTATCCATGTCTTCATAAGAAGGATTTGCATAGGTACCTATGGAGTCTTGGGTAGAAGTGCAGACAGCAATATGGGAAGGGGGAGGCTGGGCGGCCGTGGTAGGAAGGCCTGCAATGTACGTTATTGATGGGACTCCAAGACCAGAGTTATTGAGGGCAGGCACTTGAACAGGGGTGGGCAAGAAGCAAGGAGCAGGAGAATCTGTGCACATTGGTGAGGGTGACTTCATCGGACAGGAGTACTGCTGCAAGGGGGTGGCAGAGGTGCTGGGAAGTGCGGGGACATTAGAAGTAGGTGGGATTGTAGCTGTGAATGAATGACAAAGGCTCTTCTTCTCCTTAGGTGGAAGTCCCACTGCAGGGACCTCTGAAGTAGGAGTGGTCAAGGGTGGGGAACCTGCAGTCCCTGGGGCAGGTGGGGAGGAGGAAGGGGCAGGCTGAGGGGCACTGCCAGAGGCCATGACCTCTGTTTTACCCCCCAAGTCTCTGTCCATCTGACGGTCAGGGCTCTTCTCCAGTTTGCCCAGGTTTGGGGCAACAGCTAAGCAAGGAATCTTGGGAGGTGGGGGCAGCTCACCGCGATCCCATGGCGCTGGTAGTGGTAGTGGCTGCGGCAACGGGAGCACCAGAGGCATGGATGATTTCCTCTTACGGGGCCTGTTGATGGCGGGTCCTGGCAAAGAGCTCCTGGGCGGCATGACTGCAGGCTTCGTGCCGTGCATCTTCTTCTCAGATGGTGGTGAGTCTGCGGAGCTCAGCTGATGTTCTTCATCCAGGACTTTGTCTGTGGGTGTCTCTGGCAGCCGCGAACAGCATGGGCTGGGGTCAGAGAGCACTGCTGCTTCGGGACCAAGCGTCCCAGGAGGCAGAACATCTCCAGAAAGGCTGTTGGAAGCGGTGGCCATGCGGTCTTTAGAGGAGGAGCTCACCTGGGACATCTGGGTGGTCTCAGTCGAGCCATCATCTGGGGGCCTAGGATGGTGGTCCAGAGGCCCAGGCCTGTATTCCAGGGAGGTGAAAACTCTGCTGGTGTCTAGGGGCCTGGGTGTAGTTGACATATCCGTACTGCCACGGGGGTCCCTGTTCTCATCATCCTGCCCCGTGGGCTCTGCGTGATCCTCCCCCTCTTCTGGCATCCCTTCTGCAGGCTCTTTGTGGACCTCCACTTCTGGGCGAGGAAGCAGGAGGTGAATGGCTGGCACTGGCTTCCTCGCCTTGGCTACCTCCTGAGATTGTAAATGCAGGAGAGTACGTATTCGCCCTGCAAGGGAAGGGATGCTCCTGGATCTTAAGTGTCCATTACACGCTGAGAGCGTGGGCTTCTTCGGGGGGTCTGTCCAGATGTTCGAGGCCACGATGCCCAGAAGGGAGCATCTGGGCTGCTGGAGAGGATATCGCCTCCTCGGCTGGTTGGAAAAGCCCCCTGATAGCGGCACACGATCCCAGCGGCTTAACCCGCGACCAGGGCAATCGGCAGGTGCGGGAACGGCGGGGTGCTCCCTGGTTGGAGGGGGCTCCCGGGGAGGGAGAAGCAGGGGACGACAGCGGCGAGGCCGCAGACGGCGGCGGAGTGGGGCCCAGAGCTTAGAAAGAAAATTGCCCATACGGACATTCAGTGTGTGCCAAAGGATACGAGACTGGAGTAGGAAACTAGGAGAGTGACTCCGTTGCTTCTGACTCCTCTCGAAGCCAAGCACACACTGAGCTACTTGCCCACTGACTGCCCTTTTGATGTCACCTGGGCATGTGTCACAAAGCCCCCCGCCGGTGCAGCCCCTCCCCCACCAGGACACCTCACAATAGGTCAGCTGACGTAGTGGAATTTCCAGCACCTGGGACCGCCCACTGACAGTTGCAGGGGGTGGGCGCCAAGTAGAGCACCGTGAGGGACCATTCAGGGACGGAGTGGGCACATCCAATCAGCATTCACGCCGCCCAGGCACTGGCTCTGCAGGGGCCCTGAGCGTCCAGTGTGTGGCGGCCAACCCAGTTCCCCGGCGTCCCAGAAGCCAGGACCTGCTCAAAGCCACACGGAACCACCCAGATCCTGCCAGGGTGGCCGCCCCCTTCCACGGGCCTTCCCAGCTTCTCCAGGAAGCTTGGAGCCAGGCCCGCCTTCTCCGCAGCCACCAGCCAGGCAGGTGATTTTGGAGGAGGCGACCGGAGGCTGCACTGGGTGGACAAGGCAGTCCACAACATTCTTCCTAACAGGCAGGTCGTTTGCTTCTCCGAAAGTGTAGGTTAGGGACTGCCTACTGTCAGCATAGCACCATCCCACTTTCTAACTGAGCCTTGCAGCCCAGATTTTCTCCTTGGTCTAGTTTGAAGGATCTAGTGTAGAGAGCAAATGCCTCACTTACTGCAAGTTTTAGCTGCACAGGTTATTGGCTTACGTACGATCGGCGCAGTGTGGTCCTTGGGAGCCTGTCAGCTGGGGCTGCCGTTCCCTCCAGCTGCAGTCCGCGTGCAGCTGGGCAGGCAGTCAGCCACCACTTTCTAAGCTTTTTCTCTCTTGGGCTTTTTCTATAGTACTTTCCTTTATTGAGATTGCTCTTTGTCTGATCTTCAAATGACTGGCTACTTCTAATCCTTTAAATCATAGCTGAAAATCACTTCCATGGAGATTTCTTCCCTATTATCCAGTCTAAAATAGACTGATGGTCTATTTTATAATATATATATATTTTTTCTTTGTATTTTATTACCGTTACTTCATACTACAGTCGTATTGTTATCTTAAGTTGTCTTTATTATTATTACTTTCTCATGTATTCTTTTCCCTTCCATTAGAATATAAATTCCTGGAGAACAAGATTTGTGTCCATCTTTTTCATCATTGTGCTTAACAAGAAGCAGGCTGTTAACACTTGTTAAATGAGTGGATTACGTTTTTTCTACCTGTACCATTATTCTCTTTCATAGGATTTCCTTTACTTTGAGAAGAAAAAGGAATGTGAATTCATTAATTGTCTTATCAGGCACAAGAGATATTTGACTTTAAAGAGAAAAAAAACCCCACCCTACTGCTATAACCATTGCATTAAGCACATGAGTTGATGGAGGGGGGAAATAAGGTCTGTTTTCCCAATCCATAACATTAAATCTTAATGTGGAAATTTAAATAACTTAAAACCTTGGGTTGGGAGGGAAAAACAACTGAATTAACAACCTGTTTCTTTCTGAAACTGAAACATTCCCAGTGTTTGCAAATTGAGAGTTCAGTCAATATTGTGACTATGAATTTAGTTGGCTCTGCGATTTTGGCTGTTGTTATTTTCCTTCTGTTAGTGACAGTCTTCAGAAATGTCTAATCCTAATTAAATAGTACATGATTCATGACTCTTTATATATATATATAAATGCCAGATGTTTAAAAGGTTAATATTCCCTCATAAGGAAAACTAAGTTCTTAAAGGTCGTTTATGTTGTTTCCCTGGATGTTCTTCACCTGTTAACATTATTGATAATCCTTTTCTGATTATGAATAAACACTTTTTGCTCTAAGTATTCATGTCAACATTTGCTTAGTAAAATATGTTTTTACAGGAATATAAATCATTGCTGGAAAGCACTGACAACATCAAACAAAATGAAGTTCATCCTATTGCTTTCAGCCATTGGGTTCTGCTGGCCTCAGTGTGCCCCACACACCAAACGCGGACGGACGTCTACTGTCCATCTCTCTGAGTGGCGGTGGAAGGATATTGCCCTTGGATGTGAGCGGTACTTAGCTCCCAGAGGATTTGAAGGGGTTCAGGTGGGTATTGTTCCTAGTATAAATTACAGAGTTTGCTGTGCTTATGGTAAATGGTATTGTGATTTGTATTACTGAAGCTGGGATAACACTTTACTTCACAAAAAGTACTTAAAGTAAAACAGTGTTTGTGAAGAAGAAAAAAGTTTAGTATCATTGGGACCTTTATGTTTTGTTTCTGATACAATCTTTCTTCAACAAGACATTTCCAATGTGCTAATTCATATTTTCAAATGGTTTTAAGAAATGTACCTTCGTATCCGAAGATGAAGAAATAATTTTAGATTATTGATTAGTTTCTAAAGCATCCAATGATATATAAAGTAAGCCATAATTCGATATTTACTAAGATTGTTTGATTTGTAGATCTCTCCACCTAATGCAAACGTTATAATTAATAACCCTTCAAGACCTTGGTGGGAACGATACCAACCAGTTCCAGGTTATGTACAAGATGGGAAATGAAGATGAATTCAAAGACATGGTGACTAGGTGTAAGTATCAACGTTGGTGTAACTGAATTAAAGTTCTCTTTAAAAGTATTATATAGGGAAATTTCTCTCCTGTCTCTTGCTCCCCTTTTGAGCAGAATGTTTTCATATTTTTATTTTTATTTCCACTTTTCTATAACTGCAATCTAATTGTTGCCTTATGTTCAACTTTTGTAAATCTTTGTATATATGCCATTTAGCTAGTAAAGAAAGTGTAAGTCAAAG
>JAVSCE010004021.1:0-18783 GCA_032199065.1 Smutsia gigantea | reverse complement strand
GGTCTATTCAAATACCCACTTAAACTCCCTGTTTCTCCTCTCCACCCTTCTTCAGGCACTTTTCAACATGCAGCCAAAGGGAGGCTGTTCAAACTTTGGTCAGATCCTTTCACTCCACACCCCACTGGTTTCCCATCATCATAACTAAAAAAACAAAGCTGCTGGACTTTAATGGCTCACAGGGTCCATGACACCCAGGACCTTTGACCTCATTTCCATGAGTCTTCAGGCCATTTGTTCCTCTCCAACCCCCAAGTCTAATCCCCATTCCTCAGATTGTCTGGTGCTCCTTCCCAGACACATAGAGCAGTATCTTCATAGTGGGTGCTCTGTAGCTAGTTCCTGAATTGGTGAATGATTACATTTAAAAATACCAGAGTGACATTCTCCTCTTCTTAGGCGTGGCATATTGCAAGGCTGTGAATGCTCTACCCATAGGGAAGATGTGGTATTTCGCCCTGCAAGGAAGGAGAGAAAACAGGGGTGCAAGGACTTAATGTCCTTTTTTTAATAACACAGGATATTCTGTATTCTTATGCATAAGCATATGAAAAGGTCAAAAGAGGTTTGTGAACTTCTTTTTAAAATTTTTTTGTCCTATATTTTTGAAGCTTTAGGAGCAGTTTTGAATTTTGTTTTCTGGCTTTACTGTCTCTTATCATGAAATTTACATGGAAAAGGAGAAAACCTTATCCTGAAGTATCTTTATCATAACCAAATGTTTCCCAGTAGCCAGCTCGGCAGTATGCATATTAAAATGCACCCCTGCACTTTGAAGCTTTCATTCTACACCTTTACACACATCTGAGAAACCTAGATCATATACTACAGGGGGAAGCTCCAAGCTAATGTGTGTGAGCAGTGGGGCCAGAGGAGGAAGCGTGAGGTAGGAGGGGCGAACTACCAAGCCTGAGGACTTCTGCCTGCCTTTTTCTTCTGTCATTGTAAATATTACTGGCCCGTACTAGAATACAGCACATGGATTCTTGTCCCACTTTCTTAAAAAACATTGTTAAGGAAGGTACATATAATGAAACCTCATGTATTATTAACCTAACATTACTCTGAATGTACAAGGAATAGGCTTAATTCAACTAAAATTTATAGGCAATTTGTTAAAGCAGCAGTGCACATTAGAAGGCACATTAGAGCCACATTGGTTTTAATATGCCATTCAATAACTTGAACAGAGGTTAAAAATGCTGCTTAACCTCCATTAAGTATTTTAAAAATGCCTTAATTTAAAATTATTTGGACTGTGTGTACATATATGAATGTACACGTACCCACACTAATAAATATAGCACTAAATATGTTTTCCCCGTTCATTTGTTCAGTGCTGGATGACCTCGTAACGTTCAGTAGCAGGCACTTAATCAGAGGCCAGGCCAAGAAAGGCAGGGAAGGATGTCAAGGCATTCTGAGCCAGTGACCCACCCTTGTCCTTGAGAACGAGAGACAGAGACATTGCGGACTCTGCTGTTTTGGAATAAAATACAGGCTAATTTATAATGAAAACAGACTCATATGACATATTTTGTGCTAATAGGACAATTCCTAATGCTTCCCTCTGGTATTTACTTCTGGTTTTGCTTTGTAATTCACGTAATTAGAAAGTAAAATAAAGTATCTTGTTTTGTTAAGAAGCATATCATACTTGTTAAGTAATAAGCTCATAAACCAGAATTGCTTGCAAGACCCTGCCAATGGAATTGGAATTAGATGGTTGATATTCCATTAAAAGTCAGTGCATCAGAGTTGAGATCCGATTAGGCCACATGTCCTAGTGTTTGCTGAAACAGCTTTCCAGACTAACATGTTTTTCACAGGGACATCTGAGTCTCAGAATAAGAGCTTCTTCCTTGATAAACCACCAGGAAAGAATTGTATCATAGGCGATTGGACCATAATCATAGGGAAATTTGGGGTGAGGTGGGGAGACATTGACAAGTCATCATTTAAACTTTAGGAAAATATGACTTTCATAGAGAAAAGCCTAATAAAAATTGCAATGGTGATAATGGATAATATGTACTGTGTGTGTGTTTGCCCCACCCTGAAATAAGGTTTTATCTGAAAAGTCCCATTTAATATGTGCAATATTTCTATGACAGAAGCACCAGTGTTATTCCCATTTTAGAGTAAAAGAAATGGATTCTAATTAAGTAGAAAAGCCATTTATAAATCCAGATCCAAAGGACTTCAGAATCTGCACTCTAAAAGAAAAAACCTTTTTCTGAATAGCTCGATATGTGTCATAAACATTAACTCAATAAATATCTGAGGGTGGGTTAAAACAGAAACTCTTACAAGTGTTTGTAACCTTCCCCCACCTTCAGTCATCTCAAGTGACCCATGACTCTGGCTTACTGCTGAGGTCCAGGGATACCTCATTTTGTTGTGTAGAATCTGAGTAATAGTTGTAAAATGAAATTTAAGAGTCCTGGGAAGCTACAGTGATCAGATAAGGAAGAGCTGAACTGAAGGCTGTAAAAAAGGGATGAACTCCTTTTTTGGGGACTAAGAGAAACTTTTGAAATGGTACAGTGGCAGGAAAGAGACTTTAAAGCATACAGTCGATAACTATTGAGATTGAGACAAATGGGAAAAAAGAATATAAAAGTGCTCCTGTCGATTATTAATACACATATATATCTACACATTATAAGCTCCAAAATGTCATCAGAGATGTCATTATTTGTACTCATTGTTACTGGATTTGATTCTTAAGGAGTATGCTTACGGAGGCCTTTCCTCTACTGGTCCGTCCATTATAGAAATATTGCACATATTAATTGGGACTTTTCAGATCAGCCCTTATTTCAGGGTCTGACAGACACACAGTACATGTTATCCATTATCATCATTGCAACTTTTATTAGGTTGTTTTCTATGAAAGTCATATTTTCCTAAATTAAAGTTTAAAGTTTAAATATGGAGGGTGTTAACATAATGAGGAAAACTAGGCTTTTTATAAAACAGAAACGTTCAATAGTGTATTTTCCCTTATACAAGCATGTTATATATCCTTTGCTCTAAGAACAGGAGACATAGTTTTGGTATGACATTGTCTTTCTGATGCTCTGTTCCATTTGTTCATGTAGCAAGGATTACATTTTAAATTTATTGTGCCTGATTCAAATACATTCCATGGTATTCTCCCTGATAGACCATGCCCCTCTGACCAACCACTCTTACGACTCGCAGATTCCATGTTTTTCTTCTGTTTTCAGTGTTGAAGAGATCATCTCATATTTTAAGTGGTGACAGATATCCATGCACTCATCCATCCACTCATCCATTCATTCAGCCATCCATCATTTTATTCATATATCCATTTTTTTCAATAAACATTTATGGAATGAATTACTATATACCAGGGACGTGCTGGAATATAAAAGGAGCCCTTTTATATTCCTTGCTTCCATTTTTCTCAGTCTCACTAGCTATCAACTCTATGCTCTAAAGTCTCTCTCCTGCCCCTGCACCATTTCAATCATAAATATTATTTAAGCATTATGGTTTAGTAGGGGAAAATGACATATGTAAATATAGCACGGTGTGATAAGTGCAATTTTAGAAATGTACAATATAGAGAAGTACTAAAGTGAAGGGATTGATTAATTTTGAAGAACGGGGGATATAGAGGACTTAGTTGAAGGTAACTACCAAGCTGAGCCTTAGAAGTAAATAGGAACTGGTAAGGTACTCAAGGAGAGTATGGTAGTCCAGGAAGAAGGAATGGGAGCAGGGAATTTAAAGCCTATCTACAATAATAGAAAAGAGTTTAAAAAATTAAGTTATATCTTGTATGAATAATATTAATATATAGTTATGCATTGGTGACATTTGGTAAATCCTATGAATAATGATCTTAGCATTATTTGATATAAAACCACCAAACGGAGGAACATTATTACTGTTTTAATTTGAAAGTTAGCATCATCTACTACACTTCATTCCAAAAATATTGATTTGTGAAAGCATCACTAATAGTCTTTTGTTGCCTGGTAGAGGCAAGACAGAAATTCCTCCCTAGACTCTTCCCTTAATACTATGTCCATTCTCTGGTTTTAGGTGAAAGGCATTTCTTCGAAATGGCTTATAATTAGCGATTAGCCTCAGCTCTGCCCTCTTTTTCTGAATCAGGCCTAGAGGTTAAACTTGTTTTTCTTTCTCCCATTTCAAGACCGTGGCAAAGCCTAGTTGTTCATAGTCCTCAGGAGGGACATTGCTAGGAAATGGGCTCTTTTTTTTATGCCCAGCACAGGTACTGTGCTGTGCAAATAGCCACTACAGGAGACAACACCAGCAGCTTGCTAATAACTTTGAACTCTAAGGATTCTCTAAGCCTTTTCCTAGATAAAGCAGCACTATTTTATGATACAGGTGCCTTTTTGCTTTTGCTGAAATAACACATTGTTTTCCACATGAGACTTGTCTTGCTCGGGACCAGGGTTTAGCTGAAATAAAACCGGGGAAAATAATAAACTTTAGTAGGCTGTTTTGTGCTAGGTATGTGTGAACTCTCGGCACTACGTAATGTAAGGTAATAGCATTGTCCTAATGACTGTGCTTCAGAATGTGGTACAAAACCACTCATGGAAAGAAATCTCAAAAAGATGAGTTAAAATGATCCAAGCACAAAGATGTGAAACATGAATTGGAGCTAATGGAGGGAGATCAGAAAAGTATCGAGTTAAAGCAAAGAAATTAAGGTCAGTTATCTTTAAGCTGCATTCAGGAGCTGAAGTTTAAAGGGAAAATGTTTTTCTATAGTTGGGAGTCATAAAAGGAGAGGTAATGGTCTAGAATTAGGCACATTCAGGTAAGGCAAGAAGTAATAGTTGAGCAGGAAGTTACCTGAGTCATCTTAATTAGAAGTGTTTAAAAATAGGACAACTAAAATACGGGTGGGATTAACCTTTATAATCATGCTCCTGAAAGGAGGAGGGGAATTAACCCCAAGACACATTCCAATGTAGTCTTTTCCTTGTTTGCAGCCTCCCTAGGTGCTTTAACACCTTCTTTGTTCTTCTCTGCTTATATCACTGATTTTTCTAGGCATTCTGTGTTTTCCCAGACCTGGGCAACCCAATCTTTTACACCAAAATTTACCATCCCTTGTCTTTATAGATTTATCTAATAAATCATTTCTTGTAAAAATCTTCCCCAAATTTTCTAGAATTCTCTGTGGCTCAAAGCTATTGCAATAAATCTGAATTAATTCTACCTGTAAGTATCTGTGCTAATGGGTAATTTATCCAAATTGGAGAGCTGTTAGTACATTCATGGTGTTATCATCATGAATATAAGGACCTAGGTAACTTCACAGGAAGAAAAATACGTACACTCAGCCCTAGCAGTCTTGAATCAAAAACAGAACCTTCCAAATTTGTGACTTTGATCATATAATGATTCAGGGACATGAATATACATTAATTGATATGGCTATACCTATTTCTGGAAATACCTACAATAAAGTAAATTACAGTCAGTAGGTTCATAGAAGCAAATGACATAATCTAGTTGTAAATTATTAAAAAATGACAGTATTAGTTCTTTCCAACTGAATGGCACAGACTTTGAGTTTCTTCCTTTCTTCTCATTAACCACAATGTTTTCTATTCTATTCCTGAAGCTTTCTAAGAGAAAATATGCAGAGCCTAGAAGAAAAACCAAACTAATTGTTGATGGTTATAAAAGAATCGCTTGTTTTCAACTTGAGCCTTAAATGAGTTTTACAGTGTTTCAATTACTTTTTGTTTTTCCCTACAGAATAGATAATACAGAGTGATTCACTATGTGCTTTCTCTCTTTCAGTATCACTGATATTTTATATTTCTAAATTAGTTATCATGACAGTTGTGCAATTCATTTTTACTTTCCAGAACTTCACTTATTAGAATCCTTCTTCAATCCCTCTTCTGCATTTAGTAAAATTTCTTGTAACATTATGCATGTGCATGTGTGTATGTATACATGTGCATACACATATCACACAACACAAGTACCATTTCTCCCTCATATGTTTGCTCCATCATTCAGATGTCTGATACCTTTCTAATTTTATAACTTCTACCTTCTGGGTCCAAGAACTGTTAAGTAACTTGAAAATATTTTTGAATCATATTTTTATTTCTTTTCTTTTGTTGTAAGAAATAAATAATGTTTATTTACTTTTTTATTAAAGCATAGTTCACATACAATATTACATTAATTTCAGGTATACAACGCAGTGGTTCACCAGTTACCCACATTATTAAATCCTCACTCCCACTAATACAGTTATTAATCTGTCAACATACAAAGATGTTACAGAATCATTGGGTATATTATCCATGCTGTACTACCATCCCTGTGACCAGCTTACATTAATATTGAGAATTTTTGTGCCCTTTAATCTCCCTCACCCTTCCTATCCACCCACCCTAAGCTCTCCCCCATGGTAACCATGAGTAACTTCTCAGTGTCTATAAGTCTACTGCTATTTTGTTCATTTTATTTTGTTTCGTTTTTAGATTTCACAAATAAGTGAAATCCTATGGTATTTGTCTTTCCCTGCCTGGCTTATTTCACTGAGCACGTTACCCTCTAGGTACATACCTGTTGTTACAAATGGCAGGATTTCTGTATTTTTTATGGATGAATAATATTCCATTATGTATATATACCACATCTTCTTTATCCATTCATATCTTGATGGTCACTTTGGTTGTTTCCCTGTCTTAGCTATTGTAAATAATGTGGGAATAAATATAGGGGTGCATATATCTTTTTGAATAGAGGATTTTGTTTTCTTTGGGTAATTTCCTAGAAGTGGAGTTACTGGGTCATATTTCTATTTCTATTTTTATTTTTTTGAGAAACCTCCATCCTGCTGTTCACACTGGCTGCACCAATTTACATTCCCACCGACAGTGTAGGAGGTTCCCTTTTCTCCACATCCTCATCAAAACTTGCTATTTCTTGTCTTTTGGTTAGTAGCCATTCTAACTGGTGTGAGGTGATATCTCATTGTGGTTTTGATTTGCATTTCCCTGATGATTAGTGATGCAGTGTCTTTTCATGCACCTGTTGGCCATCTGTATTTCTTCTTTGGAAAATTATCTGTTCAGGTCCTCTGCCCATATTTTAATCAGGTTGTTTTTGTAGTGTTGAGTCATATGAGTTCTTTATATATTTTGGATGTTAACCCTTTATCAGATAATTTACTGTTTGGTAGAAACCAGATTAATTATAACTTAAATGACTGCAAAGGAAATAGGGTGCTACAAAACTGAAATAAGCATGCCTAAGCCAGCCCAGGGTAGGTTACTCAAGGAAGTCCTAAGACCAGGGTGAGAGGGAGCTAAGCAGAAGAGGTGGGTCAAAATCATTTCAGCAAATGGAACTGACCATGGAGGGGCCTTTAGGTGTCAGGAACAGAAGTATGACTGGAACAGACCGAGCTGGGGATGAACAGCTAAATGAAGCGAGGGAGCTAGGTGGGACCTGATGAGACAATTGGAGGCTGTGTTAGGGATTTGGATTTTGTTCCTAAAGGAAAGAAAAAGTCATCAAATAATTTAAAATAGAAGAATGAGACATTCAAACTACACTCTGAAAAGCCAGTTCCAGATACACTATGAAGAACAGATTGGATGGGAGCCGACAGAGACACCAATAAATGAGGCAGCGTCTGTAGCTGAGATGCCTGGGTTTGGATCTGGCTTCTATTTGTTAACTCTATCATTTTAGCAAAGTTTGTCAACTGCCCTAAATTTCTGTTTCTAATTTATATAATGGACATAATAATAATACCTGAATTGTTAGCACTGCTGTGAGAACTAAATGAGGTGTAGCCTCTGGTGCATAGTGTTAACTCTAAAAAACCTGATGGTGACTTGAACTAGGCAGGTGGCAGTGGCGATGGAGAGCAGAAGGTTTAAAATTCTGAGAAGACAGTGCCTACAGGATGTGGTGGCTAGCCAAATGGAGGGACAGAGGGAAAGAACTCAAGTGTTGGCAGTTTTAGCAAAACATAGGATGCTCAGTTAAATTTGAATTTTAGACGACAGTGTTTTTAATATAAGCAAATATCACATGGGACACACTTTTACTAAAAATTATTCATCAGAAATTTAAATTTAATTCGCCAAACTGTATTTTAACTGCTACCTTTCCAAAGATGTTTCAGGGTTCTAGGCTGAGCAAATGAATAGATGATGGTTATGGTTAGAGGAGGTCCAGTTTTTAGTGGAAAGATCACAAAATAGGTTTGACATGCATTGTATTTGAGGTGCCTGGGAAAACCAGATACAATGTAAATGATCTACTCAGCCTCTCTTTGGTCATATTTGACCCACTGCTTAAGAATAACGAAAACCACATCTGTATTGGGAGTTAGGTAGTCTCACAATACAGTGTCTTGTTTTTTGATATTATCAGAATATTATCTTTTTAAGAAGAGTCTGGATAGAAGGTATACAAAAAAACTTTTCATCTTTTTATTTCCAGGTTTTTATGTTTCCCCAGGCAATGCCACTGGTTGCCTGCCATGTTCATGTCATACAACCGGGGCAGCGAATCACATCTGTAATAGCCTCACTGGTCAGTGTGTTTGCCAAGATGCCTCCATTGCTGGTCAAAGTTGTGATCATTGTGAACACCTGTACTTTGGATTTGATCCTCAGACTGGAAGGTAAATATTAATGAAAATTAATAATTAAACATTTTATTCAATTTTATTTTCATGAACTTTTTTTTTAGCTAACAGTGTTACTTTGGCAGTATCTTTTGTAAAAAGTATTATTTTCTGTCCTCCTTGATTTGCTGATCTATTTTGGACTCTTTGATATCTGTTAAATGTAATGGTAATTTCTTAATATTTTCTAGAATTCCAACATGCAGTTTGCTATAGATCGATAGATGAACCTGGTATTAGGGTTTGGGAATTCTTAACTAGATGACATTATTTTCCCTCAAACAACTTATAATACGGATGTAGGGAAAGGCAGGTAAAGAGCTATCTATAAAAGAAAATATACATACATACACAAAATAAGGGTTAGGGTAAGGAGCGTATGTATGTTTATACTTTGTTCTACATGGCCTCCATATTTATTATTTATTTATTTATTATTGCATCCATTTATGTTGTCCATGCCTTTCTAATTTAGGTTTAAAGACTGGCAAATGACAAACATATCTTTGTATTCAGGGACATGATTTTTTTCCTTAGTGTGTAAAGTGCATTCTGAAATTAAACACTTCCCAAGTTACACCATCTTTAATGTTCTACTTCTCCTTTCCTGTGTATCTGTAGGCATTTACTCTAATGCATTTGTATTCATTGCTGTCCTTTTGAATGTGTGCTAAAATGCCAATTCCATGTATGCCTTTTTGTCTAGTCTGATTATAAATTTGTCTAGGATTGGGACCATATCCATGAATTTTTTGGCATTCCTATCCCCAGGCAACTAGTATTGTGCTCTGCAAATGAACACCAGTCAAATCATCTTTTCAATATGTGTGTATGTGTTTATAGAGTTGCTAATTACTAAAGGATTTCAGATTATCCGGACTCTTTTCAACGCATTGCCCCCCTTTTCAACTCTTCTACTCATTGATGCCTATCTTTTGGCCATTACACTTTTTATTAGCATCTCGATTAGAATGTAGACAGGGTGGCAGGTTGAATTATTTAAAAAGAACTCAAGCTAGTTCATTTGGCTTTCTACTAAAATTGAATTTGATTAAAAATCTTTAATGTGATATTCAAAATATTTTTTAAAACAATTTTTGTTCTTATTACATACCTCTTATTTTAAACAATGCTGCTCCCCTTCCATTACCGTCAGAATATTGTGTAGGGAATCTGAGGACATTGCTATTCTTTTCTACAAATGTTAAATCACTCCAAATGAATATAGAAAATACATGGTGCAGTAAACATTAAATAAAATAAGTAAGTAAATTAAACATTAACTGAATTTGATAGTAAACCCGGAAGCCAGTTATTGCACATACAACCTCCTCTATGTATTTTTTATTGAAAGACTATCTCACAAATTCCCCAGATGGAACTCAGGGGTTGGTTTGTGTCACTCCTGGCTACTTCTGTAATTAGATGTATCTTTTCCATGGCCTTTCTGATAATATTTAATTTGCAAAAGAAAAATATCTTCCCCAATCAACTTTCCTTGGAATACTCATGCCCATCTATGGCATTGTGTGCCAATCTCACCCATTTTCCATCTACAGTTCCCATTCCTCCTCCTAACGTTATCACCAAAAACCCTGCTTAAGCACCAAGTGTGTCTAGTCTTAGTTTTTTCGCTTAACTTTCTTTAAGTGAATCCTCATTCCCTTCATTACCCCCACTTTATTTTACCCTTCAGGATTCCTAAATTCAGGCTAATTTTGACCCCATTCTGCTTCTCTTGTTTATCTACCCATCTCACTCCCTATCCCAATCAAATCCAGGATCAAGAACTGCTTCCAAAAGTGCATTCTATCACCTGCCATTCTGCAGGAGGACTGGCTAATGCTGGAATTAGACTCCCTGGGTTAAAAACTGGGTTGAAATGTTTACCTAGATAGATTTATGAGGAATAGAAAGAGCCCCCCAGAAATTGGTGTAAAACTACATTATTAGAAGGTGCTGACGTTAAAATCAAGAAAGCAGAACTCAATAAAATAAAAGGGATGAGTGCAGTTTGGAATCTAGAAGATAGAAAACCAAAGTGTGGAAAGCTGGATGGATTCTAAAGACTAAAAGATCCAGTGTAAGTGTGGGTTCAAAGTAAAAAGAGGTGTGACAAGTTTTATATAATTCAATTGTATATCTTTATGTGTATTAGCTGACTCATGATTATATTGAGTCAGGTAAGGAATTACCTTTTTAAAATTACAAGTTGTCCTTTGAAATGTTACTTTTCTTCCATCATCACTGGATGTCATTTAGATTCTCATGTTTCCACTCATTGAGAGCCCTCACAGAAGAATGGCATTTCTCCCCCCTCCTGGTCATTCATTTATTTTATTTACCATTCCAGCAACGCATTTTCATGACCACACCAGCATTTCGCGATCATTCAGAACTTCTCTACTTCTCAAATCTTCCTACTCCGAGAAATGCTACGCTGTGAACACATCACTTCTTTCTAAGCTTTGTCTCTAAACTACCACCTTATCTGCTCTTAACTTCTCTCAAACCTCTCGTCCATTATGCTTACCTAATCTTCTTTATTGCAGCCCAATTGCTAACTTTCTCACTATACCTAGTCTGGGTTGAAACAACTTTATTTTTTTTTCAGGTATTTTATTTTATTTATTTATATATTTTACATTTTATTTTGGTATCATTAATCTACAATTAAATATGCAATATTATGGTTATTAAACTAACCCCTTCATCAGGTCCCCCCCACCAACCCCATTACAGTCACTGTCCATCAGCATAGTGAGATGCTATAGAATCACTACTTGTCTTCTCTGAGTTGTACAGCCCTCCCCGTGCCCTCCCAAACATTACGTCTGCCAATCGTTATGCCCCCTTTCCCCCCTTATCCCTCCCTTCCCACCCATCTTCCCCAGTCCCTTTCCCTTTGGTAACTATTAGTCCGTTCTTGGGTTCTATGAGTCTGCTGCTGTTTGGTTCCTTCAGTTTTTTGCTTTGTTCTTATACTCCACATATGAGTGAAATCATTTGGTATTTGTCTTTTTCCGCTTGGCTTATTTCACTGAGCATAATACCCTCTAGCTCCATCCATGTTGTTGCAAATGGTTGGATCTGTTTGCTTCTTATGGCTGAATAATATTCCATTGTGTATATGTACCACTTCTTCTTTATCCATTCATCTACTGATGGACACTTAGGTTGCTTCTATTTCTTAGCTATTATAAATAGTGCTGCAATAAACATAGGGGTGCATCTGTCTTTTTCAAACGGGGCTGCTGCATTCTTAGGGTTAATTCCTAGAAGTGGAATTCCTGGGTCAAATGGTATTTCTATTTTGAGTTTTTTGAGAAACCTCCATACTGCTTTCCACAATGATTGAACTAATTTGCAGTCCCACCAGCAGTGTAGGAGGGTTCCCTTTTCTCCACATCCTGGCCAACATTTGTTGTTGTTTGTGTTTTGGATGTTGGCCATCCTCACTGGTTTGAGGTAATATCTCATTGTGGTTTTAATCTGCATTTCTCTGATGACTAGCGATGTGGAGCATCTTTTCATGTGCCTGTTGGCCATCGGAATTTCTTCTTTAGAGAAGTGTTTATTCATGTCCTCTGCCCATTTCTTAATTGGATTATTTGCTTTTTGTTTGTTAAGGTGCGTGAGTTCTTTATATATTTTGGATGTCAACCCCTTATCGGGTACGTCATTTATGAATATATTCTCCTATACTGTAGGATCTCTTTTTGTTCTACTGATGGTGTCCTTTACTGTACAGAAGCTTTTCAGCTTGATATAGTCCCACTTGTTGATTTTTGCTTTTGTATCCCTTGCCCGGGGAGATATGTTCATGAAGGAGTCACTCATGTTTATGTCCAAGAGATTTTTGCCTATGTTTTTTTCTAAGAGTTTTATGGTTTCATGACGTACATTCAGGTCTTTGATCCACCTTGAGTTTACCTTTGTGTATGGGGTTAGACAGTAGTCCAGTGTCATTCTCTTACATGTAGCTGTACAGTTTTGCCAACACCAGCTGCTAAAGAGGCCATCATATCCCCATTGTGTATCCAAGGCTCCTTTATCAAATATTAATTGACTCTATATGTTTGGGTTAATGTTTCGATTTTCTATTCTTTTCCACTGGTCTCTGGGTCTGTTTTTGTGCCAATACCAAATTGTCTTGATTACTGTGGCTTTGTAGTAGAGCTTGAAGTCAAGGAGCATAATTCCCCCTGTTTTATTCCTCCTTCTCAGGATTGCTTTGGCTATTCGGGGTCTTTTGTGGTTCCATATGAATTTTAGAATTATTTGTTCCAGTTCATTGAAGAAAGCTGTTGGTAGTTTGATAGGGATTGCCTTGAATCTGTAGATTGCTTTAGGTAGTATAGCCATTTTGACAATATTTATTCTTCCTAGCCAAGAGCATGGGATGCATTTCCATTTGTTATTGTCCTCTTTAATTTCTCTTAGGAGTGTCTTGTAGTTTTCAGAGTACAGGTCTTTCACTTCCTTCATTAGGTTTATTCCTAGGTATTTTATTCTTTTTGATGCAATTGTGAATGGAATTGTTTTTCTGATTTCTCTTTCTGTTAGTTCATTGTTAGTGTATAGGAAAGCAAGATTTCTGTGTGTTAATTTTGTATCCCGCAACTTTGCTAAATTCAGATATTAGTTCTAGTAGTTTTGGAGTGGAATCTTTAGGGTTTTTTATGTACAGTATCATGTCATCTGCAAATAGTGACAATTTAACTTCTTCTTTACCAATCTGGATGCCTTGTATTTCTTTGTTTTGTCTGATTGCCGTGGCTAGGACCTCCAGTACTATGTTGAATAACCGTGGAGAGAGTGGGCATCCGTGTCTTGTTCCCGATCTTAGATGAAAAGCTTTCACCTTCTCGCTGTTAAGTATGATGTTGGCTGTGGGTTTGTCATGTATACCCTTTATGATATTAAGGTACTTGCCATCTATACCCATTTTGTTGAGAGTTTTAGTCATGAATGAATGCTGATTTTTGTCAAATGCTTTTTCAGCATCTATGGAGATGATCATGTGGTTTTTTTGCTCTTCTTTTTGTTGATGTGGTGGATGATGTTGATGGATTTTCGAATGTTGTACCATCCTTGCTTCCCTGGGATGAATCCCACTTGATCATGGTGTATGATCCTCTTGATGTATTTTTGAATTCAGTTTGCTAATATTTTGTTGAGTATTTTTGCATCTACATTCATCAGGGATATTGGTCTGTAATTTTCATTTTTGATGAGGTCTTTACCGGGGTTTGGTATTAGAGTGATGCTGGCTTCGTAGAATGAGTTTGGAAGTATTCCCTTCTCTTCTATTTTTTGAAAAACTTTAAGGAGAATGAGTGTTATTTCTTCTCTGTATGTCTGGTAGAATTCAGAGGTGAATCCTTCTGGTCCAGGGATTTTGTTCTTGGGTAGTTTTTTGATTACCGATTCAATTTCGTTGCTGGTGATTGGTCTGTTTAGTTTTTCTGTTTCTTGCTTGGTCAGTCTTGGAAGGTTGTATTTTTCTAAGAAGTTGTCCATTTCTTCTATGTTTTCCAGCTTGTTAGCATATAGATTCTCATAATATTCTCTTATAATTCTCTGTATTTTTGTGGGGTCTGTCGTAATTTTTCTTTTCTCGTTTCTGATTCTGTTTATATGTGTAGGTTCTCTTTTTCTCTTAATGAGTCTGGCTAGGGGTTCATCCATTTTGTTTATTTTTTCAAAGAACCAGCTCTTGGTTTCATTGATTTTTTTTCTATTGTTTTATTCTTCTCAATTTTATTTATTTCTTCTCTGATCTTTATTACGTCCCTCCTTCTCGTGACTTTGGACCTCATTTGTTCTTCTTTTTCCAATTTCAGTAATTCTGTCTTTAGACTATTCATTTGGAAATGTTCTTCCTTCCTTAAACAGGCCTGGGTTGCAATATACTTTCCTCTTAGAACTGCCTTTGCTGCGTTCCACAGAAGTTGTGGCTTGTGTTGTTGTTTTCATTAGTCTCCATATATTCTTTGATTTCTGTTTTGATTTGGTCGTTAACCTATTGATTAATTAGGAGAATGGCGTTAAGTCTCCATGTTTTTGTGAGCCTTTTTGATTTCTTTCTAAAATTTATTTCTAGTTTTATACCTTTGTGATCTGAGAAGTTGTTTGGTAGGATTTAAATATTTTTGAATTTACTGAGGTTCTTTTTGTGGCCTAGTATGTGGTCTATTCTGGAAAATGTTCCATGTGCACTTGAGAAGAATGTGTATCCTGTTGCTTTTGGGTGTAGATTTCTGTAGATGTCTGTTAGGTCCATCTGTTCTAGTGTGCTGTTCAGTGCCTCTGTGTCTTTACTTATTTTCTGTCTGGTTGTTCTGTCCTCTGGAGTGAGTGGTGTCTTGAAGTCTCCTCATATGAATGGATTGCTGTCAATTTCCTCCTGTAATTCTGTTAGTATTTGTTTCACATATGCTGGCGCACCTGTGTTGGGTGCATATATATTTATAATGGTTATATCTTCTTGTTGGACTGACCTCTTTATCATTATGTAATGTCCTTCTTTATCTTTTGCTACTTTCTTCATTTTGAAGTCTATTTTGTCTGATACAAGTACTGCCACACCTGCTTTTTTCTCTTTGTTGTTTGCATGAAATATCTTTTTCCATCTCTTCACTTTTAGTCTGTGTATATCTTTGGATTTGAGGTGAGTTTCTTGTAGGCAGCATATAGATGGGTCTTGCTTTTTTATCCATTCTGTTACTCTGTGTCATTTGATTGGTGCATTCAGTCCATTTACATTTAGGGTGATTATTGATAGATATGTACTTATTGCCATTGCTGGCTTTAGATTTGTGATTACCAAAGGTTCAAGGGTTGCTTCTTTACTATCTAACAATCTATCTTAACACTCCTTTTACGTTATTGTAAACAGCGTCTGATGTTTCTTTATTTCTCTCCCTTCTTATTCTTCCTTCTCCATTCTCTATATACTAGGTGTTTTATTCTTTGCCTTTAGTTAGTATTTGTATGGTCTGCTTTCTTTGTTATTTTATTTTCTTTAGTGACATCTTTTTAGCCTTAGGGGTGCTTCCCTCTAGAGCAGTCCATTTAAGATATCCTGTAGTGGTGGTTTATGAGAGGCAAACTCTCTCAACTTTTGCTTGCCTGGAAATTGTTTAATCCCTCCATCATATTTAAATGATAATCGTGCTGGATACAATATTCTTGCTTCGAGGCCCTTCTGTTTCATTATGTTAAATATATCATGCCATTCTCTTCTGCCCTGTAAGGTTTCTGTTGAGAAGTCTGATGATAGTCTGATGGGTTTTCCTTTGTAGGTGATCTTTTTTCTCTCTCTAGCTGCCTTCAATATTCTGTGTTTATCTTTGGTCTTTGCCATTTTAGTTATTATGTGTCTTGGTGTTGTCTTCCTTGGGTCCCTTGTGTTGGGATATCTGTGCGCTTCCGTGGACTGCGAGACTATTTCCTTCCCTGCATGGGGAAGTTTTCAGCAATTATTTCTTCAAAGACACTTTCTATCCCTTTTTCTCTCTCTTCCTCTGGTACTCCTGTAATGTGAATATTGTTCCGTTTGGATTGGTCACACAGGTCTCTTAATATTCTTTCATTCCTGGAAATCCTTTTATCTGTCTCTGCTTCAACTGCTCTGTATTCCTGTTCTCTGATTTCTATTGCATTAACAGTCTCTTGCATCTTGTCCAGTCTGCTATTAAGCCCATCGATCGCTTGTCTGATTTCTGCATTTTCTTTCTTCACTTCCCTCACTTCCTCTCTCAGCTCTTGTACATTTCTCGGTAGATCCATCAGTATGGTTATGACTTTTATTCTGATTTTTTTTCAAGAAGATTGTGCATTTCCATCCCTTCAGGCTCCCTCTCTGGGGTTGTCTGGTTGATCTTAGTCTGGACTATATTCCTCTGTCTTTTCATGGCTATAGAAGTGGTCACTGGTAGGTGCCACGTATGTCAGCTGGGCTCTTCAAGACTTTAAAATGAAAAGAAAAAAAATGAAAGAAAAGAAAAGAAAAAAGAAAGAAGAAAAAACAAAACAAAACAAACAAACAAACAAACAAAACACCCACTGGGAGTAGATTCTGTGGGGATGCTGTAGGTGGCACTGTTGCTCCTCTATTCTGCTGCTGCCGCCGCGCAGCTCTGCTGTGCCCTTTATTGCTCTGGCCGGGGTGGGAACAAGTGGGAGGCTGTTGATCTCTGTGGGATGTTGAAGTGCAGCCACCCTTTCCCAGTCACTAGCATAGGGTTCCGAAACTCCCCTGGACTCCCAGGCTGCTGGGTTGAGTGTGTCGGGGCGATCCAGCTCCTCCACTGGGCTCCTGTTTCTTTAAGACCTCTGAAAAAGGTGCGCGCTTTTCTTTTTTTTCTTCCCCCGAGCCAGCTGCAAGCACCCTGGCACATTCCCCACTCAGATCCTGCACCCTCTGTGTCTCCAATCTCTGCTACACCGCGCCATGTGTGTCAGCGCTCCCCACGCAGCTCACCGGGGCTGTTTTTTTTGTGGGGTGTACTTCCACTCCCTCCCGGCTCTGAATCCTCTCCTCCCGCCGATGTGCTGGGGTGGGGGAGTGCTCGGGTCCTGCAGGGTCATGGCTCCATATCTTACCCGCCTCATGGGGTGCCGTGTCCTCTCAGGTGTAGCTGCAGGCTATGTGCTGTCCTGCATCTTCTGGTCTCTTTTTTAGGAATAGTTGTACTTGTTGTATTTTCATAAATACATATGATTTTGGGAGGAGATTTCCACCGCCCTGCTCATGCCACCATCTTCCCGGAAGTCGGTTGAAACAACTTTAAATCTGACTCTCGAATAACATGATTGCTGTAAGGTCTCTCCCTTCTGCTGTACCTTGGATCATCTCCAGGGGTGATCGCCCTTCGCCTGCCCTGAGCCTGGGAGGACTTGAAGAAAGTCCAGGTTCCTGTGCCCATTGAACTACCATCATGGGTTTACTTCTCATCCCCTCCCTTTCTCTCCCCCTATTTAAACTAGTGCCGGTCTGTTCCATTTCTTGCTCTTGCTTCAAATCTAGCCCTCTGATTCACAAAGTAGAGGGAACTGGATATGAATATCTTCAGATTATCTTCTTTCCCCCTCCAAGTTGCCCACATTGTCACACATCCTAAATTTTTAATTTAGTCATAGAAGAAAAAAATATTTTTTTCCCTAGAAAGGGGCTATTGCCTGTTTTTGATGTGTTCCCTCCTGTATTTTACTCTTACTTCTCCCTTTCTGCCTCCTCTTCATCACTCTGAAGTTTGATTCCTCAGATCCTTCCTTTATTGTAACTTAGATCTCTCTCCACTGGCTATATCATAACTATCTACAAATACGCTCCTCATTGCCATCTGAAAGCCCCTTTCTATGACTCTGCCCTTCTCTATGATTTCCGAAAGCTTCTTGGTAACCTCTTACTGTTTATTCACCTACTAATATTTAAAAAGAGTGGGGTTTCTTTTCTATGTCTTCATTTTCCTTACTCACCATTCATTCCTTAGTCACCATATTTGGGGCATACATTAGCAGAACTTGGAAAATGTGGACAGCCAAGAACTAGTTAGATGATTATTAACATCCTCCTGCAAATCAAAGAAAGTTATATAACCAGATAAAATAGATAAAAATGGATTAAGAGAAAGGTAAACTGAGGAGGGTTTCACTGGAGGGAGAAAGGAGGGGTCAGGGGTGCCTTCCAGTGAATGGGTCTTACTAGATTCCTTGAAAAGAGATATGCATCTCCTGCAGTTGAAGTCATGGATATCTCTCTTAGACCTAGAAAATCTGAATAAGGAGAGATTGTCTGGGTTTGGATAGGCAAACTGAAAGACAGTGCTTTATATATTTTATGCACTCAGAGTTTGGCAGAGCAAGGAACAGAGTATATTTCTCTTCTCAAAATGAAACGAGATCACAAGAGAGACAGCAGCACCTATGCAAAGGGCCACCTGGAAGGCTAAAAAGACAAAAAGTGTATATATTTAAGGTGTACAACTTGATGTTTGATATACATATATATTGTTAAATGATCACTGTGATCAATCTAATTAACATATCTATCACCTCATGGAATTACCATATTCTTTTCTTCTTTCTGT